>WNWK01000687.1:0-215000 GCA_009830355.1 Cherax destructor
TACCTTCATCCCTCCACAACCCTCTCACCAGCTACCTTCATCCCTCCACAACCCTCTCACCAGCTACCTTCATCCCTCCACAACCCTCTCACCAGCTACCTTCATCCCTCCACAACCCTTCCCTCACCTCACTCACTACCTTCATCCTCCTCCACAACCCTCTCACCAACTACCTTCATCCCTCCACAACCCTCTCACCAGCTACCTTCATCCCTCCACAACCCTCTCACCAGCTACCTTCATCCCTCCACAACCCTCTCACCAGCTACCTTCATCCCTCCACAACCCTCTCACCAGCTACCTTCATCCCTCCACAACCCTCTCACCAGCTACCTTCATCCCTCCACAACCCTCTCACCACTACCTTCATCCCTCCACAACCCTCTCACCAGCTACCTTCATCCCTCACAACCCTCTCACCAGCTACCTTCATCCCTCCACAACCCTCTCACCAGCTACCTTCATCCCTCCACAACCTTCTCTTTTTCAGTCTAGTCTTAGTTTTACAACATAACTTTCCTATGATGCCCAGAATCAACGCCTTAATTAAAGCTTTCCGTACATTTTTAAATGCTATTTATTTTAGATTCAGCTGGAATAGGTTGAGTTACGTTACTCTAAATCAGAAAAACAAGAGCAGCAACGATTGCCCTGACAACGAGATGGACGAGATAAACCAGGAAACGTTCAAATTTTGACGTTTATCACTCGTGGTACGAGAATGGGCTTTATTTTCTTCACTCCTTCCCCACAGATAACACCACTCAAAGACCCACCACACACTTCACACCACTAGCAAGACGCCATTATTCACCATCTTCTGACAACTTTTATCCTGTCCATAACCCTTTTTCTTTGTCCTAATAATCCTTGCTTCATAAAGCACTTTCCCCAAATCTGTCTTCTAATCCACAGCCATTTCTTCAGAAACCACTATCTTCCCCACAGTCTTTGCTTCGGCACACAACTCTAACTTCATAAATCAACAGCCCCCCACAGCCTTCCGGTCCCCACAGCCTTCCGGTCCCCACAGCCATGGTTCTCTCAAAGCCTTCACATCTCTACCCCAGATTCCCTCACCAGTCGCTACATTATTATTTTACCCATGGGGAGCGCTTAGCCCATAAGGGTTGTGCCGGAAAGGGAAAGTACCTTTAATTTCTTGAATGAAGAACCTTTCACTACCATCCAGGCACTTCCTTTGAAGGGACATCTCCTTCATCCCTCCTGATTTTTCACCTCACAAACGGGGTTAACTGGATTTTGAAAAGTGATGGTGTGAGCGCGAGGCAGAGGCAACCTGAAGACGATTTCGGGGGGTCACCGCCCCCGGCGGCAACGTCACAGTCCAGGCCTTCTGTTCTTGTAGCTTTCTTCATTCTTCGCAAAGGTTCTTCCCCTAAAGAATTAAAGTGGCAACACCGTGGTTGGAACATACACAAATAATCCTCACTTTAAGCGCTAAACTTTAGACAACATACTGGTGACTTGATAACCCACGTGTCATAATAACTAGTGACTCGATAACCCACGTGTCTTAATAACTGGTGACTTGATAACCGATGAATCTTCACCGTAGTCCAGGACGGACCGAAACGTCATGTGAAGTGTCCTTTCCGGAATATGGATCAGTGTTGACGAGAGTCCTTCTCTTGTTGCTGTCTTTTGTTAAACGAAGTCGGCGATTTTTACATTATGAAGTAAAGGTATATTGGAAATTAACTGCGTAACGGGAGGATATTTTGCTCATTTGTGCCATTTTTCTGGCCAATCCTGGATTACAAACTGACCGCTAATTTTCTTTTGTGTGTCCCATTAACAGCGGCAAAGTATTGGAGAGGGGAGAGGGGTAGTTTGTGTATTGCCTACTTTAAACGCAGCTCTGGTGGTGGGGAGTTTGTGGACAGGGGAAGCTGGAGATGCATGTGGGGGGGGGAGGGGGAGGGGATGAAGGATTCGATCTCGGGGTCCTTGAATTCCAAGGCCAGTTCTGTAACTGCTCGGCCATGACGGCGCCTTGTTGTGGGTCTCGCCTTTAAACTCCTGTCCACCCTCGCCTCCTCTCTTTAAGGCAACCTCCTTCCTGGGTATTGTGTGTGTGTGCGTGAGAGAGAGAGAGAGAGAGAAGAGAGAGAGAGAGAGAGAGAGAGAGAGAGAGAGAGAGAGAGATATTTCCATATGGGCTTTATCGTACCTCGTCTTGAAACTGTACTGAGTTTTTCTTCAACACCTTGTATAGATCTTGATGTCATTCTTTACCCAGGGAGTAAAGAAAGGCATCATGATGTCCAAGTTGTTTATCTGATTATTTAGTTTTCGCCTGTATTCCCCTTGTCCCTGTATTCATATATTCTACACGATTACCAGGGGTCACCCTTTAGTTGTTTCACATATTTCATCCCTTTCAGAATTGGACTATTTCGTAACTCTTCAGACTTCTTATTTCTGCACATGCTTGGTCAGCTGGGGGCTTCAAGCTGGGGCTGTGTGCTTCTATGACGAGTCATATGTATGTGAGCACCCTCAAGAGCCCTTCCTGGAGGTTGCTGTGTGAAGATTAAGATTTGCTAGTCTCACAAATGCCTCTGAGGCAACGGTAGGTAGGTACAAGGCTTGTCAGGAAACAGGACAACTGTTTCCTGACGCGGGTCTTAGTTATATGATGACCCGCCGCTGGAGCTTTTGGTCATCTGACCGAGGCCTTCCGCTGGCTTACCGGTCCACCCCTTTAAAAATTATGGCTATGACTATAACCGTTTTTCATATATCTCTGAGGCAACGCCTTCTGGACCTCCATATATATCTGGTGAGGTGCTGACTTACTGGTCCTCCCTTCATTCTTTACTTTTCTGTAGACAGCACAGCTCTACCTTCTTATTTTCATGATCTTGCATCTTATTCAGCCTGATTTCCAGAAGCCACTTGCCAGACCACCTCTTCATTTTCTCTGGTCTTTTGGAGCGTCCTCTTCTCTTGCCTTGTTCGTATCTTTCTCATCAGTTATATATAATCAACAGTGGGACAAATAAGACGCAATCATCTTTGGAATATCATTAACATAAATTAAAAACACCAGCAGCGACAGTACAAATTCCTGAGGAATCCCCACATTTTCCGTACCCTGTCTCGTTTATCCTCTCTGTTTTCTTATTCTTCGTTTCCTCTCCTTTAGATACTCCCAGATCCATTTTTTGCACTTTTCTTTTAACTCCATTCTGTTTATACTGTTTTTGTTTTATTACTTTGTGGAACGGTATCAAGGCTTTCTTGCAGTCCAATAAAATTCCCCTCCCTTCCTTCCTCTCCCAGTTTTATCTCCTGAACTTTCGTAAAACTCCAGAAGGTGTCTGAGACAAGATGTCGTGTCCCTGTATCCGGGTTAGGCAGACTGACTCGTATTGATGCTGTACCTGCATTGACCTCAGCTTCTAGTCCAGAGCTTCATTCCCACTTATTTTCTATGTATTCTTTCCTCATTTTTCCCCATCTTAATACCTTGTTCTTTTCCACATAAACAACAGTAGAGCAGTTTAAACTTTATTTTGGATCGCCTCTTCTTTAGCTTCGCTAATCCTGTTATAATTATTCCTATGGCAACCACCACTACTGCCACCACTACTACCACCACTACTACCACCACTACTACTACCACCACATACCACCACATCCAGTACCACCGCAAATTCCACCCAACACTTGAACCATCACTACCACTAGCATCATCTATCACTATAAGGGTACTACTAGAACTACTACAATTCTTGCAATATTTACTACTACAATTAGTAGAAGTGCCACTCTTTCTTATATGCTTTTCCCCCTCCTCTTTTTCTTATTATGTGAGCTTAAATTTATCCTCTCCCTCTCTCGCTTCTATTGTCATCACCTTCGGCATCATCTTCCCATTTTCTTAGGTCTAACGTCTTGCCGTTTTCTTATTCCCAACATCTTATTTCCTATATCCGACATCTTCTCATTTTCCAATTTTCGAGTATTTCCCACCACGACTATGAATGTAATATCCGAAACCCATCTCGTTCGATCACCTCTTCTCTACTACACTCTCTCTCTCTCTCTTCCTCTCTTTCTCTTCCTTAGGTTTGTCCCTCTTTGCCTGCTCTATTTATAAATTATTTTTGGGGAGGGGGAAAGAAAGAAGGGGGAAAGAAAAAGGAAGGGGGGTAGGTTCTTCATTTCGTTAGCTCCCATCTTCAGTTCGGGAATTCACTGCTCTTATCTCACTCACCCCGTCCTTCCTCCGTCTCTTCCTTTCTTCTTTCTTTAATCCCTTCCCTCATTTTATTTAGATTCCGTCTCCTTTTTTCAACCTTTCTTAATTTTTTATCCATCTTGGCCTCTATTCCCTCTCTGTTTTCCAATTTATCCCTCTTCCCTTCCGCCTTTATTTAACCTTCCATCACATTCCCCTCTCTTCTCCCTCCTCCTCCCAGCCCATTTCCCCCCATCTCTCTTTCTCTCTCCTTTTCTGCCCACTTTCCCTCCCCTTTCTCTCCTCTTTTCCCCTCCTGTCTTTGAAGCTGCCAACTTACTGACCCTACACTGGAATACTTGACGATGTCCTTACCGCCCTACCGAAGTCTCCAAACTCCGGCACTTTTCCTCATTTGACGTACGAAGCCCAACCTGTCTAGCTTCTGTCTGCACATTACGACTTATCGTCTGAGAGTAGTGGAAGAGCACCCTGCGGGTGTTCAAGCCGCTTAATTATTACACAGAGTAGTGCAGCAGTACACTGTGGGTGTTCCCACGATGAAACTGCCAGAGAGTGTACATGAGAAAGACAGTTAAGTAAACAAGATTATTTAGGTACTGGTATATGTAAGTACAATTATCATACTTGGTAATGTGTGGAAATTAAATAGGATAACCCAAAAAAATAGCCAAAGTTACTTATTTCCATCGGCGTCCTTGAATTTTCATTGGGTCCTTGAATTTCCATTGGGGTCCTTGAATTTTCATTGGGTCCTTGAATTTCCATTGGGGTCTTTGAGTCTTTGATTTGGACGACCACACCGAGGCTGTCTGTTGTATGGAACTGTGAAGAACTACTATGTATTATCACACTGCCGATATAACCAATTTTTTTTTTTTAAATGAAATAAAAGCTAAAATTCTTTTCTTGGTCTGCCTCTACAGCGAATTCCGCAGTACTCTCTTCGTGCCGTCGTCCCCCTCCCCTCATTCTCCTTCCCTCCCTATACCCCTACCACCCCTCCCCGAGCTCAACACCCCCTCCTTCAACCTCGCCGCCCCCCCTTCCTCCAGCGCCCAACCTACCCCTTTCACCCCCTACCCGAATCTCCTCTCCATCCCTCTCTCCCAGTCTCCCCGCTCCCCCTACAGACGCTCCTTCCCCACCCCCGGCCCGCGTGGGCCCATAGGATCGAAGGAGCGCCCCCCCAAACTCTCTCTCTCTTCGGACCCCGTGTTTCTTTCATTTACCAGAAACGCAAAAGGGATTCGCCGAAGCCGGAGCCAGGCGCGGGGGGTAGGGTAGACGCGGGAGGGAGAGAGAGAGAGAGAGAGAGAGAGAGAGAGAGAGAGAGAGAGAGAGAGAGAGAGAGAGAGAGAGAGAGAGAATATGACATAGAGGAGATAATAAACGACATAAATAGGGTGATAATACGCAAGACAGAATCGTTGGAGGTGGAAGAGGAGGAAGTAGGGGGAGGAAAGAGGAGAGGAGGAGGAGGAGGAGGAGGAGGAAGGATGGGAAGGAGGAGGGGGAGAGGAGCAGGAGGAGGAGGAGAAAGAGGAAAATGGGAACTGCCGCGGTTGACGCTCACAAAGTATGTGATGCAAGACTCAGACTTTCCTCTCCCTACACTCTCTCTTTCTACTCTCTTTTTACTCTCTTTTATCTTTTTAGTTTATTTTCTCTCTCTCTTCACCTCTTTCCCTATCCTTACCTCGAATATCTAGAAAATGCACTATAGTCCATAATCTAGAATAGACGTGGTAGACAGTCCTAAGCAGACAGCCTTGGAGTGGAATTACGACTTCTGCTCTCTCTCTCTTTCTCTCTCTCTCTCTCTCTCTCTCTCTCTCTCTCTCTCTCTCTCTCTCTCTCTCTCTCTCTCTCATTCCCTTGTATTCCATGTATTTCTTTCTTCATCACCCTTCTCATTTTCCTCATCCTTCTTTCCCTTCTCTTTTTTTTTACACAGGGTTTGACAAGGTTAGGTTAAGGGTTCCTAACTTTATTGACAAGCTATTCACAAGTTAAAGGTTCCTAACTTTATTGACAAGCTAAGAGCTCATTAGCTCATTTGAAAGCATTTTAATTGTTATGAAACATACAAGTAGGGAACAGGATGAAGTTGGAACCATCTGTGGACCAGCATTTTCATTTGATTAACTGACTTTATCTCGTTGACATCATAATACTGTACGAATGTGTTCCAGACTCGAGTCATCCTGGGGATGAATGATCTCAGATGAAGTGATGTTCAGGAGAAGGGTACAGCCAGAGTGAAGTTGCTGCTTGCTGCCCGTCTTGTGGTATAGAAGCTTGCTTCTCGCTGTCCTCGAAGTGGAGCCAAGTGTGGTACTTTGATAATGTTGGCCTTGTGCATAATAGTAAGGCCGCCCACATCCCTCCTGTGTTGAAGGCTCTGCTGAAATGACAGATCTATCCAGGATGGGTCCAAGCAAGAGATGAGACGTCTTGCTCTGTTCTTGTGCCTCATACAGAATCTTGCAACCCCTAGTATGCAATGCAATGAAAATAAGTCACTTTGTCTGACTTTTTGTGTGGTTATGAGGCCTGGTCACAGACCGGGCCGCAGGGGCGTTGACCCCTGGAACTCTCTCCAGGTAAACTCTCCAGGTTATCTTAGGTAATTTACACCCCTTACTAGGTATGATAATTTGTATAACTATTTATGTGTACCTGTATCAAAATAAACTCTTCTCTCTCTCTCTCTCTCTCTCTCTCTCTCTCTCTCTCTCTCTCTCTCTCTCTCTCTCTCTCTCTCTCTCTCTCTCTCTCTCTCTCTCTCTCTCTCTCTCTCTCTCTCTCTCTCTCTATTTGTTTCACTCTATTGATTCTGCATCATAATTAGTTATACCACGAATAATGGCCACGTCAAAATGGAACATGTTGTTAAGTCTTGACACATCTACCTTGGCTACTGGCTGACCCACCCGCCCACCGCGACCACCTCTTGACACACCTGCCCTGGCTACTGGCTGAAAAGACCACCTCTTGACACACCTGCCCTGGCTACTGGCTGACCCACCAGCCCACCACGACCACCTCTTGACACACCTGCCCTAGCTATTGGCTGAAGACCACCTCTTGACACACCTGCCCTGGCTACTGGCTGAGACCACCTCTTGACACACCTGCCCTGGCTACTGGCAGACCCACCCGCCCACCACGACCACCTCTTGACACACCTGCCCTGGCTACTGACTGAAACGACCACCTCTTGACACACCTGCCCTGGCTACTGGCTGAAGGACCACCTCTTGACACACCTCTTGACACACCTGCCCTGACTACTGGCTGAAAGACCACCTCTTGCGACCACGACCACCTCTTGACACACCTGCCCTGGCTACTGGCTGACCCACCCACCCACCACGACCCCTCAGACCACCAAGGTGCCCTTCCCCTAGAACAAAAAGGCACAATACCGTAACTGGAACAATACACAAATAACCAGCACATAACAGAGAGGAGCTTACTACGACGTTTAGGTCCGACTTAGACCATTTACAAAGTCACTCCGAAACGTCGTCGTAAGTTTCTCTCTTTCTCTTATGTGGGAGTTATTTGTGTATCACCCCCCCCCCTGTTTACCTAATTTGGATACATCAGCAGTGTGCTGCTACCCTATTCTATATATGATAGCTTCTCGGTGATAATAACAATAAGCTACGTTTCTCCCCTAGAACGCAAACGACGTTTCGTTCCTTGGTTTATTGGATTTAAAACGTCTTTCACTATACAAGTCATACTGACTACCTGGCACCTGTGCATCACCTATATAAACTGACTTGACTCCCTACCTACCAACTTACTTATCTACCTTTCTACAAACTCGTCCTGAATACTACGCGGGTTTTAATGTATTTTTTCATCTCTGTCAGTGGTGCCATTGGTCACATTCTGTAGAACCAACGTGACACAACACAAGACATGAAGACTCTGATCTCTGCTGGGGACTTATGTGCACGTCTAGGGGGGACGTGGATGGCCAGGGCGCACAGTCTCTCTCTCTCTGTCTCTCTGTCTCTCTCTTCTTCTTCTCTTCTCTCTTTCTCTCTTTTCTTCTCTCTTCTCTCTCTCTCTCTCTTCTCTCTCTCTCTCTCTCTCTCTCTCTCTCTCTCCTCTCTCTCTCTGTCTCTCTCTCTGTCTCTCTCTGTCTCTCTCTCTCTCTCTCTCTCTCTCTCTCTCTCTCTCTCTCTCTCTCTCTCTCTCACACACACACAAACACACACATACAATACAATAATAAACACTGCTCTTGACAATAATAATAATAATAATAATAATAATAATAATAATAATAATAATATAACACGTGTCCAGTGTCTCATCTAACAGCACTCACTGCCTGCTTCTCCAAAGAGCCAGGATTATTTTCTGTCACCTCTTCTCTTTTATTCTCTTCCACCCCCTCATAATCATTCTCTTCCACCCCCTCATCTCCCACCTCCGCCTCAAAAAAATCAAATTAAATACACTCTGTATGAATATTTCCCATCTACATATTATTAATCATCAATATTATTACAGAATTGTGTAATCATGTGTAATAACAAATTTTTGTCGCCACAACTCAGATACATCAACGAAGTCAAAGCTTCTCACTGGTACTCAGCATCCCTGGTACTCAGCATCCCTGGTACTCAGTATCCCTGGTATTCAGCGTCCCTGGTACTCAGCATCCCTGATACTCAGCATTCCTGGTACTCAGCATCCCTGGTACTCAGCATCCCTGGTATTTAGCATCCCTGGTACTCAGCATCCCTGGTACTCAGCATCCCTGTATTAGCATCCTGGTACTCACATTCCTGTATTAGCATCCCTGGTACTCAGCATCCCTGGTACTTAGCATCCCTGTTACTCAGCATCCCTGGTACTCAGCATCCCTGGTACTCAGCATCCCTAGTACTCAGCATCCCTGGTACTCAGCATCCCTGGTACTCAGCATCCCTGGTATTCAGCATCCCTGGTACTCAGCATCCCTGGTACTCAGCATTCCTGGTACTCAGCAATACACATGTGATAAACGTCCAGATTTCAAACGCTGCCTTTTGTTTTTCTTCTGTTACTTCGTTGACAGATTTCTCCAGTCCATTGTTTTTAATATTTTCTTATTTGAGGTTAAATGTACGTTTTCATGGCCCTTTATGTAATCCAATCTAACTAAAAATTACCCCTTTGTGAATACGACGCATGCGCAATTCTTGGGAGTTATTCTAAGACCTTAAGACCATTTAGCCGACGTTTCCAGTACAGAGAATAATACAGGATAGTAGTTTGTTTACACTGTTTGCATTCGCTGGCGACATTCCCAATGTTCTGTGCATATTTGAAGCCACGGACCAATGCATGATGTACATAGGAAGTGGAATAGTCTGATAAGTGACGTAGTTGATCAGGGCCTGATCAACCAGGCTGTTACTGCTGGCCGCACGAAGTCCAGCCCGGCTGATTCGGCAGCGACTTTAAGTATCTGTCCAGCTCCCTCTTGTAGGTCTATACAATAATAAGTAGTGGAGGCAGGAACCATACATAGTTTTAAGACGAGGTTTGATAAAGCTCGTGGAGCAGGGAGAGAGAGGACCTAGTAGCGGTCAGTGAAGAGGTGGAGCCAAGAGCTATGACTCGACCTCTGCAACCACAAATAGGTGAGTACATTCCCTTTAACTTTCACACTCTTCATAATCATCTCACTAATTCGTTTTTACCTTCTTGAGCAAAGGCCAACTAGCTGTGCATATTCCAAGTCTTCGCGCGGCTTGTTTGAGCCTACAGCCTACTTATTATTGCATAAGTTTACCCATGGAGGCAATGAGAGATTCTTGGCCCCTTGGCCAAAAACGGCCCACCTGATTATGGATTGCAGTCCAAATGATATATTTGTTTTTTTTACCTATTTGGCTATCACACATGAACTGTTGTTGACTATCGTTTAGTAAAGTTGATTAAAATGCCATTTTTAACGTTTTTATTACTGATATAAATCCTTTTATTACTATAAAAGGCCACATTTCATCCTTATCATCAATTAAAACTTCATGTGAAACCCCCACCCCCATCCCTCCTCCTCACACACACATGAACTTCTAGTCATGTGCCACACTATTGGGGGGAAAAAAAAACCTTGGTCTCCCCTGCCTTTAGAACCTATACAATGATGGCTCTGTGCCCAGTGTTGATGTGGCCTCGCTCATGTCCTCTCCTCTCCTCCCCTTAGAACCCTAAAATTAGATGATGTCTTTGCAAACAACGCAGATCGCTCTTGAGTGTAAGCCTGATACACTTGATGTCGCAGTAATATGTGATGTCGCAGTAATATACCTGATGTTGCAGTAATGTCGTAGTAATATATGTCGTAGTAATATATCTGATGTCACGGTAATGTACCTGATGTCATAGTAATTTACCTGATGTCACAGTAATATATCTGATCACGCAGTAAGACATAACACCAAGTACAACACCACACTGTACCATACACACGAGATTTATCACCCCACAACACCAGCTACACCACCAGCCATTGCATACTGCTAGAAATCATCTATATCAGCTATCTCAAGCTACCAACCCAAGCAGGTAGTAGTTTGGTAGACAGTAACCATCCTGGGAGGTTGTACCATCCTACCTTCTGAGAGTGCAACGAAAGCCTGGCAGGATTCCTGTTTTTTTTCGTCTCGAAAGTAAAATGACAGACGAATCTTTCAAACTTCTGCCTACGTTCAGTACGCACATATTTTTTTTATCCTGCTGTGTTTGCCAACTGGGGAGGCCTGGTCTGAGACCTGGCCAAGGCTACGTTGATTACTTAAATATGAACAGATAACACCAGTAACGCTAATAGTTACCTCACATCACCAGCCACACCTTCCCCCTCCAACAACAGCAACACTACCAGCCATCTCACACCAACATCATCTACATCCCCAACACCACAAGCTATGTAACACCATGCAACACCGGCCACAAACACAAGTGCTCCCCACAATATATGTAGATTCTATGCCAGGGAAATATGCGGATTTGGAAACACGGGAACAACAAAAGGAAAGACATGCAGAGACCCACACAACAGGAAATATATGAATAAACTAAAACACAACACTATAGCTTTGAAAGTGATTGCCGACACTAGTGCCATCTAGAGGGGTAAAAGTAATGTACTCGTTAAGACAAAAAGCCTATACCCACGAATATCCTGGAGAACTGAACGAAAAGCCACAAGAGCCGACCTCCAGAAAATGATTTAATGGAAAATTCTATGTAAAATATTGCCCAGGATATTTTTCTACATTGGATAAAATTTCATAGACGCGCAGCATGTAGCTACCGTAATCCATACGAAGGTGCAACCTATCCTAGTTTTCTTACGTTCGTTTTCATACGCAGTTCCCCACCTCATTTCCTTAACAAGTTTTTAGACTCACAAATGCGAGTTTCTTAAATTTAAGTTAGATTGCTCGCGGTAATAGACTGCATTGTGACATGGTGGGAACACCTTCAGTGTGTCTACCCTGTTCTCTTGCCTTACTGAAGTCTCCAACACACAGGATGTGTTGGAGACTTCAGTAAGGCGATGAGGAGAACGTCAAACACTACTTGAGAATTCAGCAAATACGGCAGCTTTAAAGGTTCCGTTCCAGCAGGGGTGAAGAAGATGGGAGGGAACAAAAAGGAACAGAACAGAAAATACCAGCGTGAACCAAACAGATTAAAACACTAAAAATCGAACCATGGCACAAATGGAATTCATAACACTGGGACGCCAAACAGAACATTTATACCGTGATCAATAATAACCCACAAGACAGAAACTCAGAAGATTAATTGGTCTGTATATTTCGATCCCCTTCTGGGATGCTCTTCATCTGAAGAGGATCCTAGAAGGGGTTCGAAATATACAGAACAATTAGTCTTCTAAGGTAACTACAAGTACTGGACCCTTTTAAAGATGAATAGGTTTATGTTCGTGAAGAGCTGATCCAAGGAATTAGAGCTACCCTCCGCTTTCTCACATCAAACCTGATTTCCTCGAGTACTTTAGAGAATAAGACTACAAATGGGCCACTCAAAACAATATGAAGTTCAATGAAGAGAAATTTCAACTACTCAGATACGGAAAACTTGAGGAAATAAAAACTGTATCAGGGTATACAACAAATACTAACCATACAATAGAGCGGAAAAATAATGTGAAGGACCTGGGAGTGATAATGTCAGAGGATCTCGCCTTCAAAGACGACAACAATGTATCTACCGCATCTGCTACGAAAATGATAGGATGGATAATGAGAACCTTTAAAACTAGGGACGCCAAGCCCATGATGATTCTCTTCAAATCGCTTGTTCTCTCTAGGCTGGAATACTGCTGTACACTAACAGCCCCCTTCAAGGCAGGCGAAATTGCTGACCTGGAAGTGTAAAAATAACTTTCACGGCACACATAAGTACGATTTGTATTCCCTGGAACGCAGGCGAGAGAGACATGATAATATACACTTGAAAAATCCTAGAGGGATTAGTACCAAACTTGCACACGAAAATCACTCCCGATGAAAGCAAAAGACTCGGCAGAAGATGCAACATTTCCCCAATGAAAAGTAGTGGCGCCACGAGTACACTAAGGGACAACACAATAAGTGTCAGTGGCCCAAGACTGTTCAACTGCATCCCGGCATACATAAGGGGGATTACCAATAAACCCCTGGCTGACTTTAAGAAAGCACTGGACAAGCACCTGAAGTCAGTACCTAACCAACCGGGCTGTGGTTCGTACATCAGTTTGCGTGCGGCCAGCAGTAACAGCCTGGTTGATCAGACCCTGATCTACCACGAGGCCTGGTCTCAGACCGGGCCGCGGGGGCGTTGACCCCCGAATCCTCTCCATGTAGGTATATACACACACAAAAAAAAAGCACGGAACGGATTTGAAACCATGGCGAATGAGTCTTAAAACTCCAGGCCAGTGCGTAAACCACTGGGCCGGCTGGCTACAATAAGTTTAATCCAACTAGGTATATTTCTATACACCATAAGGAGGTTAGCATGGGCCACAACTGTGACTATACACTTATCAGGATGAGACGGAGTAGTGAACAGACGTTCAAGCCATTAGGACTCTTTGACAACACAGAAAGCCTAAAAACTACGAAAAAACTGAGTAGAAGATCGGTAAATCTTTTTACTTCTGTGATTTCAATCCATCTCACGAATTAAGAGACTGGATGTTGATATACGAACGTTAGCTTGATAAAATGACAGTATTGCCATGTAAGCGCCTGGTTACTGGTACAAGTATACAGAGAAACGCGTCGTTCTAAGAAGAATCGAATTAGCTTTCTTTACACCAAAATGCTGTCATTTGTAAGCCTTGTCCAGTAGTTCGATTGCTAGCGCACTCAGCTCACACATTGGAACCAGTGGTTCGATCTCCGGTACGGGTGGAAACATTAGGACAAAGCTCTCCACCTTAATAAACCTCCACAGAGTTATCCACCTTGATAACCTCCACAAAGCCCTCCACCTTGATAAACCTCCACAGAGCTCTCCACGTTGATAAACCTCCACAAAGCTCTCCACCTTGATAAACCTCCACAAAGCTCTCCACCTTGATAAACCTTCACAGAGCTCTCCACCTTGATAAACCTCCACAAAGCTCTCCACCTTGATAAACCTCCACAAAGCTCTCCACCTTGATAAACCTTCACAAAGCTCTCCACCTTGATAAGCCTCCACAAAGCTCTCCACCTTGATAAACCTTCACAAAGCTCTCCACCTTGATAAACCTCCACAAAGCTCTCCACCTTGATAAACCTCCACAGAGTTCTCCACCTTGATAAACCTCCACAAAGCTCTCCACCTTGATAAACCTCTACAGAACTCTCCACCTTAATAAACCTCCACAAAGCTCTCCACCTTAATAAACCTCCACAGAGCTCTCCACCTTGCTAAAGCTTCACCTTGTCTTTGCTTCACTAAGTGCTCCAAACACTGGGTAACGCGATACGTCATATCCATCAGAGACAAAATTCAATTGTTTCGATACAGAAAAAAAAAACATTAGGGAAACAATAAGAATATAGCATTAAAAACACGCAATCTGATCTCTTCGTAGAGCGGAGGAAATGCGTAAAAGCTCTATGAATATTGATGGCTGGCAATCCTCTAATATTTACCGAGCGCAACAAAGCAAGCTAGAACGTTAAAAAACAAAAAACAAGTATTTAAAGTTAATAATGTGATTTACGCATTTTTCAAATACATGCGCACCTTTTCAAATGCAAATATTCATTTTTCAATACGTTAACTCACTTTTCATTGCACTTCCACACCTTTTCAGTGCTCATAGGCTTTTTTTTTTTATTTGCACACACTCATTTTTTTATGCACTTACGCATATTTTTAATGCACATAGTTTTGCACTTACGTCTTTCAAGACAAGGAAGATGTCTGGACGAGAGAGTATACAGACTTTCTTCTATTTTCACAAAGCGAATACATCTAATGCCACGTTGAGACAGTGAGGAGGATATAGTGAAGGAAGTGCTCATGTACACTTAATTTAAGACACCCTTAAGCACAATCAGAGAACACAGTATCATCATCCACGGTCCACCACCATTCACTTGGTTGGTAGGACACTCAGCTCACACACTGAGGTCTGTGGTTCGATCCCCGGTACGGGTGGAAACATTCGGGCGTGTTTCCTCAGGGCACCTCCTGTCCCTGTTCACCTAGCAGTGAACTAGGTACCTGGGTGTTAGTCGACTGGTGTGGGTCGCATCCTGGGGACAAAATTGACCTAATTTCCCCGAAATGCTCTGTATAACAAGGGGCTTTTTATATAGTAGTATGTCATTGGTGTCAGCTATGGTCTGTATACACTGTACTTGTACAAATAAATATTATTATTATTATTAATTATATTATTATTATTATTAATTTTATTATTTTATTACTATTATTATTTTTATTATTATTATTATTATTATTATTATTATTATTATTATTATTATTATTATTATTATTATTATTCTATAAGCAGAAATAAGAAACAGGATGGAACACACATTACTCTCTACAGTAGCCAGGATTAAATTCTATACTTTGTATTTTAAATTTTCTTAAATATCAGTATAAATGGATAAATATTCCAAAGGACCCTTCACGGAATTATATTCTAAGGAAGCTTACCATGAAGAGAGTCAGGTATGTATTTTATCTCAGGGTAAGTGACTGGTTTTAATGTTAACTTGGGACATGATTTTTTTTTTAGTGAGAACTGCACGGAAATAACCCGACGTTTCTGTCCGACTCGGACTATTAATTAGCCACACTGCCCAAGTTGGAGCGAAACGTCGTCATATGTGCGGCGGGTTATTTGTGTATTGTTCCAGTCGCGGTATTGTGCCTTTTGTTCTTTTAAGGGGAAATGGGAATTAACTCTGGTAAGGGTAAAAAGGGGATTGTATTCACCCCTAGTATGATAAAGGGAACCTTTAAGAAGAACATATGGTGAAAATGTAACTACAGGTGAAAATGATATTTCAACCTTAGGCGAAAGTGTAAAATTAACTTCGGGTAAATGTGGAAAGCGAGCAAGGAAAAAAAAATCCTTTCAGTCCCCCCAAGAAAACTTAACAATGAAAATACAAAAAAAAAAAATCTTTTATAACAAAATGCAAAATAATTAAAGAATTATGAGGAAAAGACTCACGAAATCGTAATGACGCGACTGTAAACAAATCATACCACGGGCGCGGTCTGGAGTCTTACGACTCTCCGACCGCGGGTTCTAACCCCACCCGTGGTATGGTTTTTTATTTTTATGGTCAGATAGATGTTGCAATGAAGTAAGACTTGAAGTGCACGGTGATAGACAACACCGAGAGTGGGAGACACCACAACTTCTCTGTCGGGGCTAAGGTACCTAACTACTGGTGATAAGGTGACTAGCAGTGGAAACTTAGGAGCTGTCGTTGGATTGGAAGGTGTAAATCGTATCAATTTAGATTTACGGTAGCTACTGTGTAAGTGATGAATGGACAGACAGACAGACACACACACACACACACACACTTCAGGTGAGACGGTAAGGTGAACTTTAGGCGTAAGATGAATTATGCGTAAATCTGTGAGGTTCGTACACACACAAAAAAAAATTATTTCCACTCCATCGGCCAAAAAATACAAATAAACAAGATGGAAAAATATTTATAACAAAATACAAAAAAAAAAGCAATATTTGAAATCTGTCGGCAATGAAACTTGAATATGGAAAATATAAATAAAAATAAAATAAAGGAAAAAAACAGTAAATTCACAAAATTAAGCGAGTGAAAGTCAATGTGAAAAGTGAACAACAGGTGAATGATGAATTATAAGCAAAGTGTCAAAGTGTACATAAAAAAAAAATTAAAAGAAAATAAGAAAACTGGACGTAGAAGCCAGTTAAATAAGGTCGCCTTTTTTTTTTAAACAATTCTCTCATTTCAAATTAAGAAACAACAAAAGGAGAAAGTGCCTTGGATGAGCCAGATCTCAGGTCCGTCAGAAACCTGAAAGTCGATCTCACAGTGAGGGCAAGTTTCTTCTGGTATAATACGATTTTTTAACAGTTTAGAGTATATCTGCCGCTAAAGCTGAGGTGACAGGTGAGCCGCCTGGTGACAGGTGAGCCGCCTGGTGACAGGTGAGAGTAACAGTGCAATGCCACAGCCAATAACAGTGAACGGAGTTGCGGTCAACAAAGATAGTGAAGAAGGTGATCACGGTTTTATCGAAGCTTGATTTAGAAAAGTAACTAACTGTGTAAAGTTAACTATTGGCGGAAGTGATGCTGCTAGAATATCACACACACACACACACACACACACACACACACACACACACACACACACACACACACACACACACACACACACACACACACACTTACACAGCGAAGAGGCGGGGCCAGGAGCTCTGAATAGACCCTTGCAACCACAAATAGGTGAGTACACACACACACTCACCAGCACAGAAACAAGCTCACCACCAAACAAACACAACAAACGCAACCTCAACTAACACACAACTCACCACCGGCAACAACAAACACAGAAGATAATAACAACCACGACAAACACACAGAAACCTCAACAAACACACAATTCACCACCAACCAAAACAAACTTGCTAACACTGGTCTCCACTTGATCCTTCTCCCCTCTCTCTCTCTCTCCCTCCCTCGCTCCTTCTCTTTCTCCCTCTCTCTCTCTCTCCCTCCCTCGCTCCTTCTCTTTCTCCCTCTCTCTCTCCCCTCCCTCTTCCCCTCCGCCACATTCCTTTTCATCTCTCCCTCCTTCCTTCACCCTCACACTCTCTCCCTCTCTTACATTACCTCCCTCACCACATCTCGCTCCCTTCTTTTCCCCTCACCCCATATCTCACCTCCATGCCCCCAGTCTCTTCTTCACCATCGTCTCTCTCTCTCTCTCTCTCTCTCTCTCTCTCTCTCTCTCTGAAATGATGCCATTTGCAATGGGATGACGTTTTTTAATGAATGTAGTGACAGAGATGATGGGAATAATGATTGTTTTAATGGTGATGGGCGACGGCGATGACGACGGTGATGGGGGACGGTGATGAGGGACGGTGATGAGGGATATCATTCAATTACGACACGCAAATCATGAGCAAACAAGATCAGCAGCAGCTCAGGTATGCTTCACGTGGTTCAAGAGGGGAATGTACGACCCCAGGTGTGCTTGTAGCGCCTGTTAGGGGGGAATATTCTGGTCGTTGTGGCATCCAAACCAACCTCCAGTGAAGCTCCGGGTACAACCCAGCAGTGAAAGATGCATAGTGTTTCTCTGTTGCTAACAGGAATACGTGAGGGACTGTTTAACCAGTCCTTAAACCGTGACTGTTGGCGTTATGTGTTATGTGGTAGTTTTTATTGACAGCCGAAAGTCTGGCCTAACCGAACCTGACGTGCGTAGCGCAAATCGAGAAACTTGCCGTAAATCGCATGTGAGAAATCCACATTTAATTTGCTGTGATGGGCTGTGTTACGAGGCATGGGCATCTGAGCTCCAGGTTACTATATCTCGGAAGGAGTATACCTATTTTTGAACCATGAGTGTGCGTCGCTTCAGAGACTTTCTCCCTTTAATAATAATAATAATAATAATAATAATAATAATAATAATAATAATAATAATAATAATAATATTAATAATCTTTATTTCTACAAGTACATGATACAACTGATACAAACCATAGCTGACAATACTGGTGTACTATATAGAAAGCCCCTGGTTATGCAGAGCATTTCGGGCAACTTAGGTAAATCCTGTCCTCCAGGATGCGACCTACAACAGTCGACTGGCACCCAGGCACCTATTTACTGCTAAGTGAACAGGGGCTGCAAGTGTAAGAACACATGGCCAACGTTTCACCCCCTCTGGGTATCGATCCTGGATCCTCAGTGTGTGAGCCGAAGACGCTACCAACCAAGCCACATGCATCCTGACTCCGAATTAATTCTTGACAGCCTATAATCTCTTCTCGGTGCTGATTCTTCGTAGACAAGACTGCATAAACCGGATTCTAGGCTGCGATTTCTTCTAAGGAGAGTCAATATTGTTTTGTATACACTTAAGGATAACAGCTACGAGTTCTGATCCTGTTTCGCGTCATTTGAAAGTCTAGCACTGCCTTGTAGGATGTGATGCCAACCCCAGGATGAGGGGGGATGGTAGTACGGAGTATCTCATAGAGAAAAAC
Organism: Cherax destructor; assembly: GCA_009830355.1. Classification (NCBI taxonomy): domain Eukaryota; kingdom Metazoa; phylum Arthropoda; class Malacostraca; order Decapoda; family Parastacidae; genus Cherax; species Cherax destructor. Next base: position 19,007 of record WNWK01000687.1, read on the forward strand.
TATATCTGAATCAATCTGGTGTAATAAAGAAGGAGTTGGAGAAGATTTTTAGAGGATTAGTCATATATATGACGAGGAAGAAGAGGCCTGTGCCTCCACCACAGTCACATCCTACACCACATCCTCCACCACAGTCACATCCTACACCACATCCTCCACCACAGTCACATCCTACACCACATCCTCCACCACAGTCACATCCTACACCACATCCTCCACCACAGTCACATCCTACACCACATCCTCCACCACAGTCACATCCTACACCACATCCTACACCACAGTCACATCCTACACCACATCCTCCACCACAGTCACATCCTCCACCACAGCCTCATCCTACACCACATCCTCCACAGCCACATCTTCCATCACAGTCACATCCTCTACCACAGTCACACCCTACACCACATCCTCCACCACAGTCACATCCTCCACCACAGTCACATCCTCCACCACAGCCTCATCCTACACCACATCCTCCACAGCCACATCTTCCATCACAGTCACATCCTCTACCACAGTCACACCCTACACCACATCCTCCACCACAGTCACATCCTACACCACAGTCACATCCTACACCACAGTCACATCCTACACCACAGTCACATCCTACACCACATCCTCCACAGTCACATCCTCCACCACAGCCTCCTCCTACACCACATCCTCCACAGTCACATCCTCCACCACAGCTCTCATCCACATCCACATCATCCTACACCACAGTCATCCTCACCACAGTCACATCCTACACCACAGTCACATCTCTCCACCACAGCCTCATCCTACCATCCTCACAGTCACATCCTCCACCACAGCCTCATCCTACACCACATCCTCCACAGTCACATCCTCCACCACAGCCTCATCCTACACCACATCCTCCACAGTCACATCCTCCACCACAGCCTCATCCTACACCACATCCTCCACAGTCACATCCTCCACCACAGCCTCATCCTACACCACATCCTCCACAGTCACATCCTCCACCACAGCCTCCTCCTACACCACATCCTCCACAGTCACATCCTCCACCACAGCCTCCTCCTACACCACATCCTCCACAGTCACATCCTCCACCACAGCCTCCTCCTACACCACATCCTCCACCACATCCTCCACCACAGCAGCTCAGGAAGGCTAGTTAAAGGGCTTTCAAAAAACGCATAATAAGGATGCCAAACTGTGGCCAAATTATACCAAACTTGAACGTAAAATGGATTAAAACTTAGAGAGGAACTTGGTAGTTTGGATCAGGGAGGGAGGGAGGGAGGGAGGGAGGGAGGGAGGGAGGGAGGAGGGAAGACGAGGGAAGGGAGGAGGGAGGGAGGGAGGGAGGGAGGGAGGGAGGGAGGGAGGGAGGGAGGGAGGGAGGGAGGAGGAAGGGAGGGAGGGAGGGAGGGAGGAAGACGAGGGAAAAATGAAGAAGAGAAGGGAGGTGAGAAAGGAGGAAATACGAAAGAATTGGAACAATGAAGGAAGAAAGGGAGGCGAAAGAGGAAAGTGGAAGAGAAAGCAAGAAAGAAAGTAAGGAAGGAAGAAGGGGAAAGAAAAAGATCGAGAGCACGAAGGAATAATAAAAAAGGAAAGAATATGAGCAAGAGAGAGAGAGAGAGAGAGGAGAAATGAGAGAACGAAGGAGGTAAGAAAAATAAAGAAAACCAAGCAAGGAAAGACAGAAACAATAAAGAGAAAGTATAGAGAAAGAAGAGTTAAAGAGGAATTATTTGCTAGCTGGTGGAAGGAAGGGGACGGGGGAGGTTGTTGAGTCTTAGCTCCTGGCCCCGCCTCGCAGCACTACCACCAACACTGTGGTTCCTAGACTAAGAGAACGGAGGCTCGAGCACACAGTTATTGTGCTGGCATTTCTGTGTCGACCTGTGGCATGAACGTAACCCAGCCTGAATCCAGGCTTAATTGTTGGTTGTGTGCTCAGTCAGGCTGTTGCTATTAGCATCCCGTAGGCCTCATTATTATTATTATTATTATTGCTAATACTACTACTACCACCACTACTACTAATACTACTATTACTACTACTACTACTACTACTACTACTACTACTACTACTACTACTACTACTACTACTACTACTACTACTACTACTACTACTACTACTACTACTACTACTACTACTACTCCTACTACTACTACTACTACTACTACTACTCATCTACTACTACTACTCTACTACTACTACTATCACTACTACTCTCTACTACTCTACTACTACTACCACTACTACTACTACTACTACTCTACTACTCTACTCTCTACTACTACTACTACTACTCACTCTCTCTCTACTACTACTACTACTCTACTACTACTACTACTCTACTACTATCACTACTACTACTACTACTGCGCACTACTCCACCACTACTACTACTACCCCTACCACCACTCCTACTACTACTACTACTACCACTACTACTACTACTACTACTACTACTACTACTACTACTACTACTACTACTACTACTACTATCACTACTACTACTACTACTACCACTACTACCACTACTACTACTACTACTACTACTACTATTATTACTACCACCACTACTACTACTACTACAATCACTACTACTACTACTACTACTACTACCACTACTACTACTACCACTACTACTACGACTAGAAAAGGTTGAAGGTCCACCATTAAGGACTGTTATGACTCTCAACTCAGGTATCTGGGAGACAGTCGTACTACTGATTAATTAATAACATTCCCATCATGTTTCTTCAGTTTTGCTCCTTTTCCCTCTATTTATTTCCCCCCTTCTTCTCCTCTCTTCTCCCTAACTTCGCCCTCTTTCCTTGTATTCCACTCCACTTGTTCTCTTTGTTCTTCGTATTCTTGTTATGCCCTTCTCTTGTTCTTTTTTCCCGTTGTTACTCATCCCACTCTTTATCATTCTCTTTATTTCCCTACTCTTGCCAAATTCCTCTAGTTTCTCTCATTCCTTCTGTCATCCTTTTTTTTTTTTCTTCATCCTCGTGTTATACTCTTTTTTACATCTTATTGTTCTTCCTCTTCTATCCCCATTCCTCTGTACCCCCTCCCTAACCGTTCCCCTCCTCCCCTTACTAACCGTTCCGTTCCTCCCCTTCCTAACCGTTCCGTTCCTCCCCTCCCTAACCGTTCCGCTCCTCCCCTTACTAACCGTTCCGTTCCTCTCCTTCCTAACCGTTCCGTTCCTCCCCTTCCTAACCGTTCCGTTCCTCCCCTTCCTAACCGTTCCGTTCCTCCCCTTCCTAACCGTTCCATTCCTGCCCTTCCTAACCGTTCCATTCCTCCAGTGCCACCTGTCCGGTTTTAATTAAATGGGGTCATCAAGGTACGGAACATTATGATAATTCAACGCCCAGTAATTTATCTTTGCCATTTATTTTCCAGTCAGTGTGCTAATTGATCAAATTCAGCCTCATTGGTGTAATTAATTAACACGGAGGGACGAAGTTCTGGCAAGGAGAATCATTCGGAGTTCAAGGGGAGGAGGGGGGGGGTCTCGATGCTCTGTTTGTGTCGTGGGAGTCGGGTTGAACCCTCCCTGGCCGTCGTTCACGGCAAATTGTAATGTTAAGGATGCTGTGTTGTGCTGGATACACCAAGGATGCCTTGGGGAGGGGGCTGATAGGAAGAAGCGTCCCCGGGCACACGAGCAAAAGGCATCCTTTGCTGGGGTCATGGCGGGTGGTGGTGATGGTGGTGGTGATGGTGGTGGTGATGGTGGTGGTGATGGTGGTGGTGATGGTGGTGGTGATGGTGGTGGTGATGGTGGTGGTGATGGTGGTGGTGATGGTGGTGGTGATGGTGGTGGTGATGGTGGTGGTGATGGTGGTAGTTGTGGTACATTACCTAGGGTGAAATTGCCGAGGCTGAGATATGTCTAGGTTTGAGAAGGGAAGTTACGGTTCTTGGTGACTAATAATACATGCCTCAACCCAAAGGCTAAATAAATCCTAGTACAACGTGCGTTTACAAACTCTTTACAGAACATACGAAATGTCGCGTTCACTTATGAAGACGGCGTTGGCTTCCCTTCAGATCTCACAATAATGAACCTGAACTGTAGTCACAGTGGGGCTAATGCTAACCTTACTAGCCTATAGAAATTCAAAGGCCGGCGTGGTACTGTTTTAGTACTAGCTTCCCATAGGTTGAAACCCCGGTTCTTTCTTTGAGGTGTTTACTAACGAATCACTGCAATTGAGAGAGACATCTTCTCTGTTTAACCTGTCTCTTTCGACGCAGATTTGGAGGCGAACAAGAGGTGTGATAAAGCTCCTATAAAACTTATTCAGTAACGTATTTTCTTTACAATTGTGAACGATACGTCGTCACAACCCATCGATCTGAAAGTAGCGTTAGTTGCTGGAGGTACCTGTGAGTGGTGTTGCCTGCAGTAGGTACTTATGAGTGGTGTTGCTCGCTGAAGGTACTTATGAATGGTGTTGCTCGCTGAAGGTACCTATGAGTGGTGTTGCTTGCTGAAGGTACTTATGAGTGGTGTTGCTTGCTGAAGGTACCTATGAGTGGTGTTGCTCGCTGAAGATACCTATGAGTGGTGTTGCTTGCTGAAGGTACTTATGAGTGGTGTTGCTTGCTGAAGGTACTTATGAGTGGTGTTGCTCGCTGAAGGTACCTATGAGTGGTGTTGCTTGCTGAAGGTACTTATGAGTGGTGTTGCTTGCTGAAGGTACTTATGAGTGGTGTTGCTCGCTGAAGGTACTTATGAGTGGTGTTGCTCGCTGAAGGTACCTATGAGTGGTGTTGCTTGCTGAAGGTACTTATGAGTGGTGTTGCTCGCTGAAGGTACTTATGAGTGGTGTTGCTCACTGAAGGTACCTATGAGTGGTGTTGCTTGCTGAAGGTACTTATGAGTGGTGTTGCTCGCTGAAGGTACTTATGAGTGGTGTTGCTCGCTGAAGGTACTTATGAGTGGTGTTGCTCGCTGAAGGTACTTATGAGTGGTGTTGCTCGCTGAAGGTACCTATGAGTGGTGTTGCTCGCTGAAGGTACTTATGAGTGGTGTTGCTCGCTGAAGGTACCTATGAGTGGTGTTGCCTGCTGAAGGTACTTATGCATAACACCGATGAAATAAGTATTATTGTTAAAACCCTTTAAAGTATTGGTCCGTCTCGCTGACAAGTCTTGTGGTAAAAAATACCCGTGAAAACCATTAGGGAAATGTTGATTAAATATCCGAAGAGCAAAAATCGGTAACAGGTGAAGAGTTCGATTTTTTTTTAATCGGCATTTCCTTGAATAACAAATCTTGTCAACTATTACGAGAGTCGCAGGAATTACAGGGAAAATATTCGAGAGAATTATTGTTATATAAATGAGAGAAGCACTTGACCAGTAAGAGTGGGGAGGGTGGATGGTGATCGCGTTTGACCCAAGGAAAAGAAGGTTAAAGGAGACTTGTAGGTGACTTGGACTTGCCTAGCATGGACCAGTAGACCTGCCGCAGTGTTCCTTTTTTTCACATGTTCCTCGTACTAAGAGGCCCTTCAACAGCCTCAAGGCTCCCTGTCCCTCCCTCTCTTCCTCTTCCCCAACTTTCCCTTCGAATGCTGAAAAAAACATTCGAGAAAGAAATTGGTGGGCAGAGTAGATTATACTTCAATTCATTTCAAGAAAACTTGTGATCGAATTCCTCTTTAACGACTAATCAAGAAACTTTTTAACTTTACTAGTAAAGGAAGAAAAATGGTCGCCAGCGGGGTGCCGCAGGGATCGGTGTTTGCTCCCATAGCGTTGTTTATTTACGTTAATCACTTGCCGGAAACGCTTAATAAACTTTTTCTTTCAACGCACCAGCAGTATCCCACCGAGTCCGGGTGACCCAAAAGGAAAAACGAAAGTTTCTCTTTTTATATTTAGTAATATATACAGGAGAAAGGGTTACTAGCCTCTTGCTCCCGGCATTTTAGTCGCCTCTTACGATACGCATGGCTTACGGAGGAAGAATTCTGCTCCACGAATATATTTGTGGATAACGAAACTGTCTGTTTCAATTTACACGGAACAAATGGAGTAATAAATAGAAGATAGAATTTAGTGTAAAATGCCATGAAATGGGGAAAAAACGGAGAAAGCCGATGAAACGTGTAGATTGTGTGATAAAATATTAAAAAAGCGTCAGAGAGAAAGAGAAAGAGAATCTAAGCGACAAAATGTTGCCACTGACACACTATAACATTACCTTCAAATATATGGATTGGGAAATGCTGAAAAGGAGTCGTCACATTGTAATGTTAAGCCAAAATGAATACATATATGCAGCAGTGAAGCGCTGCCTGTCTGCCCCTGAAAAAAAAACACACCCGAAAATGTTATTAAAAAATACTCAGTAAAGAGCTACAAAAAATTTCTAATAGAAGTGAGTTTTAGTGAAAGGTTGAAAACGGTCAAGATGCACTCGTTGGCTGAAAGATGTAAATGCGTTGTCAAACACATTCAAGATAAAAAAGAATGTGAAAGAATAGATAAAGAAGACTTCTTAGTGCCATCAACGGGGAGAACAAGACGCCACAGTTGTTAACAGAGAAAAAAAAATTGGAAAGAATACTAGAAAGTTTTTATTTTTACAAACCAGTGATGGAAGAATGGAATAAGATACAAGAAAAGATCGTGAACACTAAGAACGGGACACCACAAGCATAGCTTCGCTACTGTGGTTGTAACTATGTATACGCGAGTGTACTCACACACACACTCACTCACTCACACACACACGCACACACACACACACAATATCTATACCGTCGCTGTTAACACTCTTACTGTATGGCTTGTCTAACTCTTCGTACTAGGGGGGGGGGGGAACCTCTCTTTGTGCTCCCCGCTGCTTTCCCCCCCACGCCTGGAAGACTGTTGCTGCCGGAGATCCATATCCTTCCAGCAGCAGCAGCAGAAGCAGCAACAGCAACAACAACAGCAGCAGCAGCAGCAGCATGGACCCTCGCATTGCCCAGACCATTCGACTCACAATCGGGAGGTCCCGAGTTCAATTTCCTATCAAGGAGAAACGTGTGGGCAAGTTTCTTATATTCCTGCTGCCCATGCCACCTAGCATTAAAACTAGGTACCTGTGTGTTAGCCGACCATTACGGGTTCCGTCCAAGAAAAGAAATTACTTTAGAAAGCCCCAGTCTTTCTGGAATGTCATATTCTGTATAAGAAAAACACTCGGGTCTTGTGTAAGACAACTCCGTTACCCGCTGGAAATACTAACATGTTGGGTAAAATGTACCTTTGCACTTAATAATGTTAAATAAGAAAAAAGATACGTTCACCCCCAAGCATCCCCACCCACCACGTTAAGTAGCAATGGAACACGGAAGACGGGGATTTACTCTCTTCGTTCCCGTCTTTGTGTGATCCTGGCTTCCGACTACAGGACCGGCAGCACCCTAACGACCCGGGGAGCACGGCAGTGCTGCATGTACTCTGTTCAGCTCTCAACCCCATCAGGATCAGAGTACACTCAAACCTCGCCGAGGACGGACGGAAGGAAGCGTACCGTACTCTGGCCGCCAGACTGGATCCATCGACTTAATCTGCCAGTAGTAGGCTACTGTAAAGGATTTATTCTCACTCTTTATTTTCCTCCCCATTCCTCCTTTACCCGTCTCCTCCACCTCCCACTACCACACATCCCCTCATCCATCTCCCTCCCGCCACACAACATCCCCTCCCCACTAGCCTCCAACACTAGGACGAAATATGAATAGCAGTGTTTGTTTCTCTTAGCAGTGCCTCTCTCAAATGTCTTTCGGGGTATTCATTTTTCATGAAGGGGTTACTATTCAAGCTTTACTTTCATTTCGCACTCATTTTCTATTCGTTTCTCCGCGTGTGTTTACTTCCATAATCTCCACGAGGTGGAGTTCTCGGGAGCTACAAACTCTACAAGGTCGCGCCTTGATGCTGGTGAGGGTGATCTTGATTTAAAGAATTTGGAACTGTCCTCCCCCTTCTTCGTGTGATGCCTTCGGGTGTAGCGCCTTTCCATGAATCCGATAAAAATATTCCGTGTTATAAATTCATTAATTCATTTCGCAATTGCTTTATTAAATTCAGTTGAAAGACAATCTTACTTCCCCGTGTGTCTGTCTTAAATGGCTGTCATTAAGTCCTTCTCTTCCTCTTTATCTTCCCCTTTCAGTTCTTCCACTTTTTCTTCCCTTCCACTCTTTCTTTTTCCCACCAATCTCTCGCTTGATTGTCCCCCCTTCCCTCTCCCCACCTTCCCACTCAATCGTTGATGTTTTTCTTGTCTTGCAATTGATGTCACAGACGAGTATTGTGATCTGAACCTGTCATCTAGGCAGTGAAACAATCTCCGGGGAGGGTTGACCTTTTTTCTTGATCCCTGATTATGATAGATATCTGACGATATAAGGGGAGATTTGTATCCTCATGCTGATACTTTGGTTGATTGTCGACCTGGGACTAAATTTTTTTTTTTGTATTTGTCACGCTTTTTACGGTATGCTGGTGCGGACAAGTCTATCATTCGCCGTTAGACTTGTCTGGTGGAAAGACACTTCGTGCTGAGCAGACTTTTATTACAGACGAGGGTGATCGAGTTAAGATTTTATAAAGCTCAGCCAGGAAAGAAACGTCGTCTATCTGTTATCTCTTAGATATCTGTTAGTGTTTCTGGGGATTATCTTTCCCCACGACTTGGTCTCTGATCAGGCCTATTACGTTTGAAATGAAATATTAAAAAAAAAAAAACTGTTAAGAATACAGGAGAGTAAAGGTATGTGTATAATGAATGTCGGATATAAACGTCGTCATAAGTGTGTCTCCTAACTGCAGGTGTTTATTGAAGATTTTAAGATTTACCTGTCATCTTACGTGCCCATGAGACAGGAAAGATCAGTAATCCTGCCAGAGTGCAAGACAGAAAAAGGTAACTGGTTTCCATTTGACAGGACGGCAGTACGCCCAAGCATGGCTGCTGTCTACCACACTTTACTAAATAATGTCGGCAATACCGGACTTTCAACAAGTAACCTGGCTGTCAAGATTCTTTTTATGGATAGAAGGGAGCCTTGTGAATATCGTTAGTCTCGTATTTAACACCAGCTGCTCACTGGAGCTGGGTCACACATAGGTAATGAGAAATGCACTAGTACTGGAGTTGTAGGAGAGGATTAATGAGAGAAAATATTTGGCCAAGAGGCTCTGACAAGTGACTGCAGTCTACCTTGCTGCTAGGTGTTACCCGATCGCTTTCGTAGTTGACTTACTAGCCACTACATATACACAAATAACCCGCACATAGGTGAGAGGAGCTTATGACGACGTCTCGGTTCGACTTGGGCCATTTACAAGTCACTCTAACACACGAAGGTGGGGGAGCCAGTGTATATAGTGCGACTTGTAAAAGTCGGACCGAAACGTCTCCTATGTGTGGGTTATTTGTGTATTGTTCCAGTCACGGTATTGTAACTAGTTATACACATGTATAGGCATATTTAAGTTAAATACAACTGAGGTAAGTTAATAAAAAAGCGATATTCAACTTTGTTACTCAACTTAGTTCGTTCAGAAATTAACGCTGCGTAATGCGTAAGAAAATTAAATGGTCCTTGTGAGTGTTTACATATTACGCAATATTAACATTAATTCTGAACATTAAATCTATCTCTCTTTCCTTCCATGGATCAAACCTGATTATCCTTCTCACTGTATGACTCTCAGCGATGATTTTCTTTAGCTGAGAAACTGCCGGTTGGACCTTGCACTTGTGTATGTGCGCTGACGAGGTCATTAACGGTGTCCCGTGGCCTGGTGGGTAACGCTCTCGCCTCACATACTGAGTGTCCTTGGTTCGACTCCCGGCCGGGTGGAAAAATTGGGAGTGTTACCTTACACCTACTGTTCCCGTTCACCTAGCAAGCAAGTAGGTACCTGGGTATTAGTCGACTGGTGTGGGTCGCATCCCGGGGGATAAGATTGAAAGACCACAATGAAAATAAGACATAGTCACTCGATGACGCACTGACTTTCTTGGGTTATCCTGTGGCTAACCCTCCGGAGTTAAAAATCCGAACAAAATCTTATCTTATCTTAATTTCACAGGTCAGAAGCCTGCCGGTGGTACAAGCCTCCACTACTTACACTAAGTGACTCTCACGGGGTACAAAAACTGCAGAAACTCACTCAAGGAGAAGGACCTCGGAGCGAAAACAGCACCGATCATGCAAATCATCCAAGTATCCTTTGCAAGTTATACGTTTCAGGCAGATCTAAGATTATCATTTAGGAATCTTAAAAAAATGAATTGCGACACTATATACGACTTGGGTTGATCTTAAAGCATGTAGCACCAGCAGGGAACCCACACCTGGAGACCTGGAGAGGGTTTCGGGGGTCAACGCCCCCGCGGCTTGGTCTGAGAACATTGCCTAGTGGTGGATCAGAGTCTGATCAACCAGGCTGTTACTGCTGGCCGCACGCAAACTGAAGTACGAACCACAGCCCGGCTCTTCAGGTACTGACTTTAGGTGCCTGTCCAGTTCTTGAAGACAGCCTGATAAAACATATAGAAGAAAAGGAAGAAATTGTATTATTATTATAATCAAAAGAAACGCTAAACCACAGAGACTAAACCCAGAGAAGAGGATGGAAGAGCTGTGAGGAGAGGCAGGGATTAAACCTGATGATATCTAAGGATGTATGTACCGGAGAAGACATGATGATGCAAAATACTTAGAGATAATGATAGGGGGACAGGGACAGGCTGTTCGAGAGACGGTAAATTAGTACACGAGGGCACAGCTGGAAGCCAAAAAGCACAGATGAGTCAAACGGCTTTCGAGAAGTATTTCTTCAGCCTCGGAGTGGTCAAGAAGTGGAATAGCCTGGACAAAGAAGTAGTAGATGCAGTATTTACACATAGCTTTAAGAATAGGCATGATAGAGCCCACGAAGCCAGGAGAAAGTAATTCCATAAGCGGCCAGTGGGAGAGGTGGGGACAGGAGCTAAGACTCGATCTCAGCAGCCAGCACAAATAGGAGAATACACACACATACACACACACTTCCCTCCCCCTCTTTCCACAACATTCCACTCGCACCCACAACACGATAACGAGGAAGGGAGAGAGAGAGAGAGAGAGCTACATAGATTTTTTTTAATACTGTGAACCTTCCCCCTCGTGATGTTTCTCATTTCACAGATTATACCAAATATAATTACATTAACCCCTTCTTTCCCCTCGTCTGTGGGACAGTCATTTAGCTGGTGTTAGGCAATTAACAAGGGAACAATTGTGTGTGTGTATGAATGTTTATGTGTGTGTGTGTGTGTGTGTGTGTGTGTGTGTGTTGTGTGTGTGTGTGTGTGTGTGTGTGTGTGTGTGTTGTGTGTGTGTGTATGTGTGTGTGTGTGTGTGTGTGTGTGTACTCACCTAGTTATACTCACCTAGTTGTGGTTGCAGGTGACGAGTCATAGCTCCTGGCCCCGCCTCTTCACTGGCCGCTACTGGGTCACTCTCCGTGCGCCATGAGCTTTATCATACCTCTTCTTAAAGCTATGTATGGAACCTGCCTCCACTACATCGCTTCCCAAACTATTCCACTTCCCGTGTGTGTGTGTGTGTTTATTTGTACTTGCCTTGATGTGGTTGCAGGAGTCGAGTCTTGGCCGCAGGGCCCCGTTTCTCAACTTACCACATGTCAGGTTCACGTCCACCTAACCTCATGTGCCCTATTATACCTAATATTAAAACTATGCATGGAGCTTGTCTCTACCACTTCCTGGTCATTCCACTTCCTGACCTCCTGACATTTCTATGATTCACCTGTGTTTTTAACTTCCTAATATGCTCTCTTGTATTTGTTTCCTACCTCTCAAACAGTCTGTCTCTTAGCATTTTCTATGTTGTTAATATGTCTTCCCTCCCTGATCACTTTAATACTGATGAAATTCTTCCTGACATCCATGTGCCATCGTGTTCCAGTATCTCGCCTCTCCAACAAACTGTCCATGTCCATCCTATCAATTCCTCTCGGTATTTTGTACGTTCTTATATCGCCCCTGGTTCTTCTTTCCTTTAAATGTATTTCGGTTTTCCTCCTTTAATCTCTCTCCATAGCACGTACCCTTTTGCCCCGAGACAAGTCTCGGGACAAAGTCCTCTGCACTTTCTACAGTTTCTTGACGTACTTGCTCAGGTTCTTGACGTACTTGTTCAGGTTCTTGACGTACTTGTTCAGGTTCTTGACGTACTTGTTCTGGTTCTTGACGTACTTGTTCAGGTGGATTGCACACTGGTGCTGCATATTCCATTATGGTCCTAAACACATTCCTTATACAATATCATTAATGTCTTCTTGCTCAAGCTCCTGAAAGCTTGAGGGAGGCTTGCAGCCTTAGCTACCCGTGTTGTACTCTGCTTGCGGTCTTCTTTGCTCATCCCTACTCTTCATAACTTTGCACTTGTGGAGGTTAACTTCAAGTAGTCACTTGTCAAACCATACCTGCAGCCTGGCCAGGTCTTTTTGTAGTCTTCACTGGTCCTATGTGCTTCATCCGCCACCAGGGATGCCTCTGACTTTATCTCCTCCGTCATGCCATTCACGTACAGAAAAACTAGTACTGCTCCTGGTACTGATCCTTGTGAAACCTTAGTCATCTCATGCGTCCTTTCCCACACTACCTCTCGGACCATCACTCGTTGGTTCCTTTTTTGTTTAATATTCCTTGACGCTTTTTCTGTTATTCCTGCCTACTTCTCCAGCTTTTCACAGTATTTTGTTTAGTACTGTGTCAAAAAAGCTTTTTTTTTTTACTATCCAAAAGTATGCAGTCTGGCCATCTCCCCTGCCTCACGTCTTTACCTTGTCCTAGAGATGTAGTACAACAGAAAGAGGATTTGCCATCATTCAGACAGTGGTGATTGTTGTCTCTGATGAGTCTCCTTCCCAGGAGACTCATCACTCTTCTGATAATCATCTCCATTACCTTACATATTAATCGTGTCAATGATACAACCACTAGTTTAATGCTAACTTCTACTTCTTAAGAATATGTGCGGTTTGCTTAGAGATTTCTTCTCCCCTCCATGACTGCACGACTTGTGGAGTTTTTAGTTGTGTTGGTTCACGGATGTCTGTTACCACTGCAGTTGCTTTAATGATTCCTGTCTGTCCGGTTTCCTGAATATTGAGGCTACAGCTGCTGTCTTCCACACCTCTGGCATTTGCCTTGTGTCGCCCTGACTTGTTGAATATTGTGGCTGGTGTCTTACACACTGCTTCCGTTCCCTCTCTCAGGACCCTGCTCGCACGCGCGTGTTTGTGTGTGTGTGTGTGTGTGTGTGTGTGTGTGTGTATGTGTGTACTCAGCTATTTTTGGTTGCAGGGGCCGATTCGTAGCTCCTGGGTCCCCGCCTTTTCGCTGGTCGTTACTAGGTCCACTCTCTCCCTGCTCCAGGAGCTTTATCGTGTGTGTGTACTTACCTAGTTGTGATTGCAGAGGTCGAGCCACGGCTCCTCTGTGTGTGTGTGTGTGTGTGTGTTGTGTCGTGTGTATGTGTGTGTGTGTGTGGTGTGTTGTGTGTGTGTGTGTGTGTGTGTGTGTTGTTGTTGTGTGTGATTGAGAGTGTCAGCAGTTGTCTGTTGGTTTGTTTGTTTATTTGGTGTTGTTTGTTTGTGTATTGGTGTGGGGGGGGGGTGGGGTAGGGTGTGGATGGGTGGGGTTGTATGTGTGTGTGTGTGTTGTATGTGTGTGTGTGTGTGTGTGTTGTGTGTGTGTGTGTGTGTGTGTATGTGTGTGTGTGTGTGTGTGTGTGTGTGTGTGTGTGTGTGTGTGTTGAAAGAGTTCACAGTATGTTGTTACAATTTCTTTCATTTATTGCGTTGTTTCGTTTCCGATTAATTGGTGTGGAGGGGAGGGGAAGAGGAGAGAGGAAGAGGAAGCGAGATAGGGGATTAGATGAGAGAGGAAAGAGAAGAGAGGAAGGAAAGGGAAGGAGAAAAGATGGAGAAATGGGGAAAAAGAGAGAAGGGGGTAAAGGGGAAGGAAGGAGAGGCCATAAAAGAGCATAGTAAGGGGAGGAGCGGGGAAAGTAAAAACTGCAAGAAATGGAGGGAAGGGAGGGGAAGCAGAATGAGGAGGGGAAGCAGAATGAGGAGGGGAAGCAGAATGAGGAGGGGAAGCAGAATGAGGAGGGGAAGCAGAATGAGGAGGGGAAGCGATGGAGGTGGAAAGTTTATCTTTTAGGGGGGAGTTGCACTTCCGGAGTATTTACGTTTTTGTTTGTGTTTCTCTCTTGCAGCATATTGTTGCTTGTGTTTCTTTGTTTTTCCTCCATCTTCTTATTTGTCTGCCAGGTTCTCTCTCTCTCTCTCTCTCTCTCTTCTCTCTCTCTCTCTCTCTCTCTCTCTTTCTCTCTCTCTCTCTTTCTCTCTCTCTCTCTCTATCTATCTATATCTCGCCCTTTCTAATTGTTTTACAATACACACACACACACACATACACACACACACACACATAAATGAGCAATGGTTGGGTCTTCGTTATTTCCGTATCACCCGGTTGACATGCAAGTCAACGCCATCTATGATCCAGATATTAAACCTCGAGTGTAAATAACCTGGTGCCAAGTAAGCATGTTTTTCCTTTTTCTTTCTGCTTTCCTTCACTTCCAGACCAGGCACTGAGTCTTCACTTCATCCTCCGCCTCTTTACTGGCCACTTAAGTAGCTTTACCCATTACTGGGAAAGAGATGATAAAAAAAATGCCGATATACATGTGAAATAAGTCTCATGCGGGGTAATGGGATATTTTTTTAATTGAGGGACCAATTCGTCACGAATGGCCTCTTCAGTCCTTTAGTCAAGAACGAAGAAGCCATTCGTGGAGAATCATTTTTTTTTTTCAATAAACTATCCTAGCACTTTACACGCGTCTTATTTCACTCAGTCCATTACTGAATAGTTTTGGATTTTCTTGTGTAATAGCATAGTTGGCTACCAGTCGTGACTTCAATCGTAAGTTGAGATTAACACCCAGTTCCTTTGACCCTCAGCCATTATAGTATCCTGGCAATACCTTGTGTTCTCTTAACACAGAAGTCGAGTATGGGTCACCCAGACTGCACTGCTATACCAGCACGACAATTATTATTATTATTATTATTATTATTATTATTATTATTATTATTATTATTATTATTATTATTATTATTATTATTATTATTATTATTATTATTATTATTATTATTATTATTATTATTATTATTATTATATTAGTGATTCAAGGTACTCCTGTCTGGTGAGTCGAGTTTCCTTCAGTGTCTGTTATTGGGTCTCGTTCCTGATGGAACTGTATTCGAATTGGAGAAAAGACACTTATGTACATTTCAGGACATTGATTAGAGGAAACGTTTCGCCACCAGTGGCTTCTTCAGTCCTAATTCAGAGATAACTAAGAAATAGGTCCTCAGATCAACCCATCTCACCACAACTGTACTACTACTATCACTACTATTGCCATCTCGCAGCTTACCATCTGATTCCTGCCACTATATATCCTCGATCCTAGTTATCTCTGTATTAAGACTTAAAAAGACACTCGTGGCGAAACGTTTCCTCTAATAAATGTCCTAAAGTGTACATAAGTGTCTTTTTCCATATGTTTTCAGTATCACCATACTACTTCTCAGTATATACTCGGATTAGTTGGTGTTTACGATCTGATCGTAACTTCATTAACCCAGCGAAGGTTGGAAATCAAGAGCCAGTGTCGGGTCGTGACTCGGATTATTCATCCTAGACTGGACTTTGTCCAGCCGAGGTCCTTTTGGGGCAGTTCGTCACCTGTCCACTACTCGTCAAGTAGCAGCACTGTCCACCAAACACCTCTCAATCTTCTGGTGCTTTTGCTTCAACGTAACACCAGACTCTTGCGTTCACTCCAGAATATCGATTAGCTCAATAATCTCACCACAAGATCCAGGGGCCACTGTTAAATTCATTATCCTGCATTTTTCTATTTTGTCTAAAAAATATATATTATTACATTGATCATATATATTTATTTAGAGATAAAAATGAACTTTAAGTTTTCCTGTGTTAAATCTTCTTATTTATTCTTACAGATTATATTTTATATTCATTTATTTTTTCTAGCAGTGTGATCTTCCTGAATATTTGGTATTGGTGAAACTCTTGTATCACAATGCCTACTATTTTCCCTTCAAATGTGACTGTGCTTTATTGAATATTATGAGACAAATGTTGGGAAGAGACTTGGAGCTGGTTCCTGCTGAGGCCAAAAGCTTTCTTTTTGTCTATAATGCGCATGTTAAGAAAAAAACTTGTTCCAAACGCGACGAATTCAATGAATGAATGAACATTGGCGGAATTACGTCCATGAAAACCGGTACAGCCAAAGTAGAACTTACGATAGCTACCCGTGGTGTGGTGCGTTATCTATCTCCCGGCTGTATGCAATAGGAGCCGAGTGAGGGGACTTCAGAGCTTGGGTAGTGTACATAAGAGCAAGGACGCCGACATCTTCCCGTTTCTGAAGACACTACCGCAAAGATAGATCCAGGTGTCGAAGATTAGGCTTGCGCCAAGTATATATATTTTTGGAAGCCTCTGTTGTCGAGCAGGTACGATATACATCTCAGGTCTCTAAAAATTCTTGGCTACCTTTCTAGAGTTACCACATAGTTATTCCCAGTTATTGTAAAGTAATATTTCACATTCCAAATATCAACATTATGGCTGAGTTCTAAGAAACCTGCACTTCATCCTCGCTCAGGGTAATATTACGCTGCGTTCAGACCATCTTCTGTGTTTTCTCAGAAACAAATACAACATATCGTCGTTTTACCCAGGTTGTTATGGGGGGGTGTTATAACCCTGTAGTTCTAAGATGTGATAAAGTAAAGTTGAAGACACACCATAGTAATGAACAGAGGATACTTCCTTGTGGTACGCTGGCGCCGGTTGAGTGGTTTACAGACTTTGTTCCATTAAGAATAACCCTAAAAGATCACTGTAGGTAACAGGATATTCCTTCATGTAATCTCAACAAGAGGCCCAGGTGCCGGACCCTGTAAAATGTATTCGTAATATTCAGTGCTGCTTCTCAGTTGAACGTGGATTTATCCAATAATTGAAACTGTATAAACCAGAGTGATTTAAAAGAAGGTCATCTGCAGAGCCACTTTTTTCCTGAAGCAACGTTGACGATCACAAAGTAACGAGAGTAAAAAAAAAAAAAAGGTTGCGATTTTTCTGGAGGTTTTTTGTCTTCAGGATCTTACAAGTGACTGTTCAGTAGTTGCTGATCGTTACTTGGGTTTTCCTTTTGTAAACAATGGCTGCATTTGCCTTTTTCAACAAAGTGTGTTATTTACTTCGTTCTTTGGAAAAGTTAATAGATGTGAGTTAATGATACTTTCTGGGGCGAGAAACAGACACAAATGCACTTACATGTAAGCATTATTGACGACGTTTCGCCCACGCGAGAGCTTTATGAGGTTACAGAATGAATGACCTGGAAGGAATAGGTCTGTGTAAATGTAGTAGAGAGACTGATTAAGATGTGAAGTGAGTTGAGCATCAGGTCAACTCTGTTCGAAACGTCGCACAGGTTTCATAGCCAGAGGTTTCTTCTAAATGTTAAAAACCGCTGTTCTGAATGTTGTTCGATAGGCTGCTGAGAGCTGATTCAAAACATCTTTGAACGTCGATTTAACTGACAGTCAATTCCGCACCATTCACGTAAATGATTGTGGGAATTCCGGTGTGCAATGAAGACGATTCTTGAGGTCACTGAATGTTTCCCTACAAGGAAGAGTGTATACCCCCTGCAGAAACGATGTTACATTGAAGATGTTTTTGTCTTGTAATAGCTTGACTGAGATTCAATATTGAGCTTGCTGTCTGAGAACGAATCTTTGGAATGTATCCGGCAAAATGGTTGGTGGGAAGCACCATGTGTCTTTTCCTCGGTACTGACTGATCCAGGAGAGTTTGATGATTGCAGTGCCTTCCAGGTTTATGGTTTCGATAAAGCCTTTTTGCGTAGGCGAAATGAAAGCATCAAAAATGCTCTCATTTTTACTGCATTTGTGTTGATTTTTCATGGAGAGTTGACAAGCAGGATTTTGGACTAGCGTCTGGGCATCGAAATGGTATACCCATCGCATCTTCTTGTTCTCTGTCTCTCTCTCTAATGGTATACCAATCGCATCTTCTTGTTCTCTGTCTCTCTCTCTAATGGTATACCAATCGCATCTTTTTGTTCTCTGTCTCTCTCTCTAATGGTATACCAATCGCATCTTCTTGTTCTCTGTCTCTCTCTAATGGTATACCCATCGCATCTTCTTGCTCTCTGTCTCCTCTAATGGTATACCAATCGCATCTTCTTTTTCTCTGTCTCTGTCTCTGCTCTCTGTCTGTCTTCTTTCTCTCTCTCTCTCTCTCTCTCTCTCTCTCTCTCTCTCTCTCTCTCTCTCTCTCTCTCGTGTCTTCCTTCACTGCTAGACGCTCCCAACAATCCCTAAATCGTTTACGCAAGTCACGCACACCAAACTTCCATTTTTGTGTGTTTGTTTTTGTCGCTCTGATACGTGTTTCTTCCTACTGTGACTGTCTGTGTGACTGTATTTGTAACTGCGTCTTTACTGCATTTGTGACTGTATATGTGGCTGAATTTGTGACTGTATTTGTGACTGATTTTACTGTTTGTGACTGTATATGTGAACTGTTTAATCTTGTACTTATGTATTTCATGTACTTATGACATTTCATGTATATGTAAGATGACATGTGATTTCATGCGTATATGTGCGTTTTTAATGTGTATTTATCATATCTATATATATTTATGATATTATATATATTATATATATATATATATATAATTATATATTATTTATATATATATATATATATTTATATTTTGTGTATATATATATTATATATATATATATATATATATATATATATATATATATATAATATATATATGTGATATTTGTGTGTGTATATGTGACTTTAAATCAGGTGTTGGTAGTTGATAGGTTTACATAGTTTGAATATCACTTAACTGTTGTTGAGTGGGTCGAGTCCTGGCTCCTGGCCCCGCTCCTCAACTACACATGACAGGACACTAGCTCCTGTGAACAGTAGTTTGTTCATCTTGTCTCCTGAGTCGTAAATTAGTTACTAATATTTCAACAAATAGCATTCGTACTTAGAGAATCGTAAAAGCCATTTCAACATATTGACTGCTGTTCCATGGGCAGTACCTCCCAAAATTCTTACAGTGAATTGACGATATTCTAACCAGCCTAACTTAACCTAATTTAAATGGCGTTTGGAGAGAAACTAGGCGAAAAAAGGCACAGACCAACTGACCACATATAATGTCGTTGGTACGTATGTTATTTATGTCTGGAATAAGAAGAAGTTTTGACTTATATGTAATTTAGATCTTTTAATTTATATGAGTAAGTAACTTGCCAATCTGAGAAGAAGTTGGGGTTTACTGTGCACCTGAAGCTCATCTTCTGAGTGGTGGGTTACTGTACACTCAGAGCTTGTGTGGTGTAGTTTAATGTTCAACCGAAGCTCATTCTGTAAGATCGGGTTTATTGTAGAGCCGCAGCTCATCATGTAAACAACAGCTTACCGTACACCGACTGCTCACTCCGTGAGCAGAAGTTCACTGTGGAGCCGCAACTCATCTTGCAAGTGGTAGCGCAAAGGGATTAGAGAAGTCACAAAGAGACTTTATCAGATCTCAATGGAAAAAGTTAGTTATAACTTTGTACATAACACAATTAAGTCATTGCATAGATTACAGTCTCCTCGTGTAATAGTTAAATTATATTGTTTATGATGCAGCATACAACCTCAAGGTTCAGGTTTCTTATTATTAAACCCTTCAAGGCAGGCTCTTTGATGCTGGGGTTCTCACACAGATCTCAGTTTCTTCTCACTTTGCAGTTCCTCTGCTACATCAAGGGGGGATAATGTACCACAGCTGAGTTATCCCCTTAAAAATCTTACACACTATGATGATTGTCTAGTATAATCCAACGTTAAACACGTTCCAAGATGCTTGTCCGTACCACTCATAATTTGTTCAAGGGATACATATATATATATATATATATATATATATATATATATATATATATATATATATATATATATATATATATATATATATATATATATATATGCAGATCTGATGGCAGCCAAAAGCGTCCAGATGGTATCACCCTTCAAGCCTGGACAGACGGCAAGCAGGTGGTGTGGGACTACACATGTGCATCTACCTTGGCTGATACCTATCTCCAATACACCAGGGAAGAAGGAGGGGCAGCTGCCACCTTCAGAGAGTCCCAGAAGTCGAGAAAATATGGAGAACTTGCCCATCATTATATGTTTGTTCCCATAGGCTCAGAGACCCTTGGCTCATGGGGAAAGAGTGCATCTAAGTTCCTCAAGGAGCTGGGCAAAAGACTCAACAGGGTAACTAGGGATCCCAGGGCAGCTAGTTTTCTGTTCCAGCGACTCAGCGCTGCTGTTCAGAGGGGTAATGCATGCTGTATTCTGGGCACGCGCACCAGCTCGGAGGAGCTGGATGAGATTTTCACATTATAATCAGTGACAAACATGTAACAATATGTACTAGACATGTATCTCTCACACCTCGTGTACTGTATATGCCATCTTTATATCAACAATGTATCTCTTAAATCTTTTGTACCATATTATGTAATAAAATATACCTATTGGTAAAAAAAAATGAAAAGATGGGGTGGTAGGAGAAGTGGAATATTCAAATGTCTTCAGGAAGAAATCCAAATATTCTTCCTTGAAGCCTTTTTTTATCCACTTCTCCGAGGCTATGGGTCCCACAATTTGCACCAGAGGTGGACCCCATCGTATATATATATATATATATACAAAACAATCGCAGACAGACGATCTTAACAATGCAAGACAAGCCACGGGGCTTGTCTTATATATACTATATATATATATATATATATATATATATATATATATATATATATATATATATATATATATATATATGCGTGTGTGTTATGAAATGAGATCACCTAACTGTTCTTTATGTATTACTGTCTGTGACATTCAGCTGCCTCACTCGCACTCTACGGAGGACACAACCCACATTTCACTCTCGTTGTCCATTTAGTCTAGAGAGGAATCACTAACTCCTTCCTCTCTCCTTCAGTTCCTCGCCCCTCCCTCGTTCAGTTCCTCGCCCCTCCCTCGTTCAGTTCCTCGCCCCTCCCTCGTTCCCTTCCCACTTCCTCGGCATACCTCACCCGCAGTCCTGCCTCCTCCTTCCTTTCCCGACACCCCGCAAAGGGAATAAGCCACCTCGTTTGATTTGGTAGGCTCGTTCTAGGTTAAGTTTTCATAACGTACTGTATGACCGAACTTGTAACAACTATGTAACACCCAGAAGACAATAGTAAAAATAATCAGTTTCTTTTGTTTTATTATTATTATTATTATTATTATTATTATTATTATTATTATTTTTATTATAATTATCGTTTTTATTGTTATTATTATTATTATTATTATTATTATTATTATTAATATAGTTAACATTATTATTAATATTATTATTGTTATTACATTCAGAGAAATCGAAATCGATAATCTGATATAGATCGCAAAATCTGTTGCGATTTTTAATTGCTTTAAACTATCTAGAGAAGCAAAATATAAACATTTAATTCTAAGAGTTGTTCTTTTTTTTTTCCCTTGCGAGTTGTTGATGCTGCAGTGGCTCCTAGCTCACAACCGAAAGACCCGGGCTCAGTCTTGGGTTTTCTCGAGCCTTTAATAGGTAGCCGGCTGCTTTATAAAGCAGTAATATACTTTATAGATATCTGAGCTTTAAAATGAGATGAGGTAGGATAAGACTGTTTTTTTTTTTGGCTTGTAAATTCGACTTTGTAAAGAAATAAGTTTTTTCGTATATAAAACCTTTTCAAAACTCTTTTATGAAAATGATTCATGTGCTAGTCAGCGGGGAAATTGAATGACCACTAATGGGAAATGGTACAACCGGAGTGAAGCTGCTGATGACAGCCCGTCTTGAGGCATAACCGCTGTCGTCTGGTTGTCCGTGGCGTTGGACCTAGTGGAGGCATGGGGAAGGAATTTAAGAATTGATGTCTTTATACGAAACGGTAAGGTCAGCGACATCTCTAAAGTGTTGAAAGCTCTGTTGAAATATCATTTTCAACAGAGCCAAGGTTCTCCTTGTGCAGAAATCTGAGCTAGGATGGGCACAGGCAATCTAAGACAATGATGCATCTAAGACAATGATGCATCTAAGACAATGATGCATTTAAGACAATGATTCATACTCAAGGCTAGAGCGAAGTTGAGTCTTATGTAGAGTTTTCTAACTGGGGGTGGCAAGAAAGTAGTCATTGCAGAATCAAGTTTCACTCCCGTGGATATCCCTTTCATTGTGTTCTCTCCCCTTTCCCAATTGTCTCATCTAGTGCGTTGTGCAGTGGTCATCTGTGTTAACCCCCAGCTGCTTCCCTTTTATTATTCCTTTCCTCTCCATTTATATGCTACTGTTACTCCCTTCTTGTCATTACTTCTTACACCACAAACTGCCTCCAGGCATGTAGCAGCCTACAAGGAACTCTTAAACTTGACCTAGTCAGCCAGGATCGTTTAGCAAGACACGTCAAGCTTGTAACCGGACGACACCAGCAATGATCGTGTCGTCCAACGTAGAAATTATCTAAATAACCCAACAAGTATTATTACTTTCAATATTACAGAGTAAAGGGCAGGCTAATATACCATCTCATTTAGTCTTGGACACATGACTCTACTCCATACTGACTTCCTGCTGCCACGTGACACAACAATTAGATAACCTCACACCTTTATCTAACCTTCTCCAATGACTTGCATGCTCCACTATATAAATACTGTATATATATATATATATATATATATATATATATATATATATATATATATATATATATATATATATATATATATATATATATATATATATATATATATATATATATATAATATATATATATATATATATATATATATATATATATATATATCTGTGTATATCTTTTTTCTCTTGTATCATCTGTAGTAACCAAGATCCTGGACCCAGAAATGTATCTAATAAAAATGTCCTATTTGTATTTATTTGCGTCCATTCATCCGTATTTTCGGTGGATATTGTCAGTTTACCTTCATTTATTGTTTTGTCTTAGTGCATCGGTTGCTTTTCGTTGGGTGGCGGGTAAATATTTAGCACCGTCGGCCGAGCCTTTAGCTGAACATATATTAAGAAAGCTTCATCTATGTTAGAAAGTAGAGGCCCTTTTATACCACGCAGTATAAGCTTTTATTAAACCATGTCGGCCAGTGTCGCGTGCTCCTGTTATATATATATATATATATATATATATATATATATATATATATATATATATATATATATATATATATATATATATACATATTCGGAGCACGCTAGATCAGCCACAGTCCCAAAGTTATTCTTTTTTTGTTAGGGGGGCCGGCCGCAAGCACGGTAACCAGTGCCATCTAGTGCTGGCACACAACCCTTGATCATCTCACGACCTATAGGTGGACGTTGGCATTCTGATTTGTCGGAGGGGAATTGGATAAGAGGATGATTCAATTACACTATTTACCGGCATATAAGGCGTGCCTTTTCTTCCCCACAAAAAGTCTTGACAAATCAGCCTGCGCCTTATATTTATGGTGCTTTGGGTTACGCTTTAGCGTAAAGTAAGAGGGTAATTAACTCTTGAATATGATAACTGATTTACCGTTATGATACGTCTGTCGTGCGCCTTATACGCCGAAAAATACGATACTTTGTCTACCCAGACACTCTCCGGCCATCAACTGATGCATATCCCACTGTAACCTGTTTTTTTTTCTTCTTATAATTCGGGTTCACTGGCGAAACATCGAATTATAGTGGACACTTGTCAGTGGACCGAGGAAGCCCACATGGAGACAGAAACAGTGTAAAAAATAAACTGTGTATTGCATTAGTATTCATTGCATCGGCATGTAGTGAAAATCCATGTACATGAACAAGGCACATGTGTGAAATACGTGTATATCTATATTATTATCCTCGTACTTTTGTAAATATTATACGTAGCGATTTGGCGAAGGGAAGAATACACGTGTAATAACACTGGTTGAATTACCGATAATAATTCGGGTACAGTGACTCAAGGGCAACTAACGTGACATTGCGGCAACGTTTCGCTCTTCAGGAGCTTTAACAAGCTAAAGCTCCTGGAGAGCGAAACGTTTCGGGAATAAAATGTCGCATTAGTTGCACTTGTATCCTTGTGACTAACGAGACTATATATTAAAGAACACAAGTTGTTACTGACTCACTGACTCACTCACTCACCCACTCACCCACTGACTCACTCACTCACCCACTGACTCACTGCCTTCATTGTTGATTGATAAATGTGATTGTCACTGTCCGTTGCTTATAGCACAGTTCTCTGCTGAACACCTGCAACACAGGTACTTGCGTTCGTGAATGGCTGTTTAAGCTCTGTTCAGTCAGGTCATTCAGGTACAAGCTCTATTAGTCAGGCTAGTCTGAGAATTTTATTTTTCTTGTAAACTCCAATTATTTAATATATATATATATATATATATATATATATATATATATATATATATATATATATATATATATATATATATATATATATATGTGGCAAAATTCTACTTCCTTGAAAATTGCAATATTTATCTTCGTGTATTTTTGCATTAAAGCTGAATTGTATGTATTTTTTTCATTGTCGATCTGTACTGGTTGGTAATGTCTTATATTTTTTTGTAAATCTTCATCTATTATGTTGTTGTGTTTGTTGATTTTTTATTTATTGGCCAAGTATCAGTGTTCCTCACTTACAAGCGCCTACAGCTGGTGAGGGAGTTTGTGTGTGTGTGTGAGAGAGAGCGAGCGTGTGTGTGGGAGTGAGAGTGTGTGTAGGTGTGTGAGCGTGTTGTATGTCTCTCTCTCTCTCACTCTCTCTCTCTCTCTCTCTCTCTCCCAACACTACTCTTCCTCTCCTTCCAGTGTTCACGGCTCCTCTAACAGAGCGTTAAACTTGGCCACCAGTTCCCACCTTTCCTAAAACGCTGAATGAAAACAAACTTAAAATTACGTTTTAATTCACATTGGTCTTGTTGGTGGGCTGGACTCGGGTCATTAATTTACGGATCGTCTTTCAACCTGAGTATTTTTCCTCTGATCGTATTCTAGCGATGCAATACACAGTCAGGAGACGACGTTTCGCCCCGTCCTAAAGTATTTTATCGCTTCGAAACTGCACCAGAGAATGGGGGTTCAGAAAACCACAAGACTTGTTGAAAGGTTCGAAATGAAAGTTAGAAGACAGGTCAGGTGGCGAAAAGAGAAAAGAGGTCAGGTGGTGAAAACAGAAGAGAGGTCAGGTGGCGAAAATGCCATAAGATAGGGTAGGATCTACTACAACACTGACGTACTGGCAGTGTTCTCTGACCTCACTGACTCGCCTGCGTGGTCAGTAATTCACCCCGGTTTCCTCTCTCTCTCTCTCTCTCTCTCTCTCTCTCTCTCCTCTCCCCTCTCTCTCTCCTCTCTCTCTTCTCTCTCCTCTTCCTTCCTCTCTCTCTTCTCTCTCATGTGCTCTGCGTTGTTTACCTTATCACTTCTTTTATTTATCATCGTTATATTTATGGTGCGTGTTATACGTTATTTATTTATCACCCACGTTATTTATCCTTCTTATAACTTTTTTCTGTTTTTTTTTTTTTTTTTTTTGCTTTTATTTCCTCCCCTCTTCGTTTTTGTATTCTTTCCATTTTAGGTTTATGTGATGTTTATATCCTTAAAGAAGGAGGGGGGAGGCTGGGTGTCAAAACAACATTTGGAAAGAGGATAAATCAAGGCCTTAGCGAAATAATATAAACAATAACGTAAAACACATGCAAATTCTATTTACATTTTTCAGCAGTGTAACAACTTCTTGTGTTCTGCTGTCAGAAAAAAAATAGGGTGCGGCATTAGTCACTTTACCGATAACCATTCGTCTCCATTCACTCCTATCTAACACGCTCACAAACCCTTGCTGGAAGTCCAAGCCCCTCGCCCACAAAACCTCCTTTACCCCCTCCTTCCAACCTTTTCTAGGACGACCCCTACCCCGCCTTCCTTCCCCTACAGATTTATACGCTCTCCAAGTCATTCTACTTTGATCCATTCTCTCTAAATGACCAAACCACCTCAACAACCCCTCTTCAGCCCTCTGACAAATACTTTTAGTAACTCCACACCTCCTCTTAATTTCCACACTCCGAATTCTCTACATAATATTTACACCACACATTGCCCTTAGACAGGACATCTCCACTGCCTCCAGCCTCCTCCTCGCTGCAGCATTTGCAACCCATGCTTCACACCCATATAAGAGTGTTGGTACCACTATACTTTCGTACATTCCCTTCTTTGCCTCCATGGATAACGTTTTTTGTCTCCACAGATACCTCAACGCACCACTCACCTTTTTTCCTTCATCAATTCTATGGTTAACCTCATCCTTCATAAACCCATCCGCTGACAAGACAACTCCCAAATATCTGAAAACATTCACTTCTTCCATACTCCCTCTCTCCAATGTGATATCCAATTTTTCTTTATCTAAATCGTTTGATACCCTCATCACCTTACTCTTATCTATGTTCACTTTTAACTTTCTACCTTTACACACTCTCCCAAACTCGTCCACTAACCTTTGCAACTTTTCTTTAGAATCTCCCATAAGCACAGTATCATCAGCAAAAAGTAAGTGTGTCAACTCCCATTTTGTACTTGATTCCCTATAATTTAATCCCACCCCTCTCCCCAACACCCTAGCATTTACTTCTTTTACAACCCCATCTATAAATATATTAAACAACCATGGTGACATTACACATCCCTGTCTAAGAACTAGTTTTACCGGGAAGTAATCTCCCTCTCTCCTACACACCCTAACCTGAGCCTCACTATCCTCATAAAAGCTCTTTACAGCCTTCAGTAACTTACTACCTATTCCATACACTTGCAACATTTGCCACATTGCTCCCCTATCCACTCTATCATATGCCTTTTCTAAATCCATAAATGCAATGAAAACTTACCTACTTTTATCTAAATACTGTTTACATATATGCTTCACTGTAAACACATGATCTACACATCCCCTACCCATTCTAAAACCTCCTTGCTCATCTGCAATCCTACTCTCTGTCTTACCTCTAATTCTTTCAATAATAACCCTGCCATACACTTTACCTGGTATACTCAGTAAACTTATTCCCCTATAATTTTTACATTCTCTTTTATCCCCCTTCCCTTTATATAAAGGAACTATACATGCTCTCTGCCAATCCCTAGGTACCTTCCCCTCTTTCATACATTTATTAAACAAAAATACCAACCACTGCAACACTATATTTTCCCCCTGCTTTTAACATTTCTGACTCGTTACCGCTCCGGAAGGGCATTTTAAAGAAACAAAGAACCGCAATATCCACTTGAAATACAAATTTTCGCTTAACTACTGTGCAAGTTTGAAGCCAGTCTGAAGAAGCATTCATGCTTTATCGATTTATCGCACAACAGTGTAAGAAGTAAGATAAAAAAAAAACTCATAATGAAAATATCTGAGATCCAGCAAGTATGAGGGTATAACTTGTTCTATAAATACCATACTTGAAAAGGCACGATAAAGTGACTTTAACAAAGGTACAAGTCGGACCAAAATGTCGTCACACGTTTCAGTCTCCCATGCGCTGGTTATTTGTGTCTTGTCTATGTTTTGTCATTTCTTAAAAGGTGGGGCTGCAAAATTACTTGTATATTATTCGTGTTTTATTGGCAATTGATTTCGTTGTTAATGTTTATATCTCCCCTCTCAGCATGTTTTTTTACTTCGTCTTCTACATCCGTCTCTTTGTCCCCCTATAATCTTCCTTCGTTCCCTACTCTCGTTTCTTCCTTTCTACTAAGCTCTCTGTCCCCTACACTTCTCCTTCGTTCCCCACTCTTCTTTCTTCTTTTCCACTAATCTCTATGTTCCCTACACTCCTCATTCGCCCCTTCGTACCTTTTTTCGTTCTCTACATCCGTCTTCTCGTCCTTCCATCAATCTCTTTACACTTACACCCTTCTCTTCGCCCCCTACACATCTCTTCTGACTTCACTACACCTTTCTTTTTGCCCTTTACACCCTTTTTTTCCTTCCCCTATATCCCCCTTCTTCCTCCATTCCTTCCTTTTTTGCCCCTATACCCCTCTCTTCATCCCCTACACCCCCTCTCTTTGCCCCTACACCCCTCTCTTCGTCCCCTACACCCCCTCTCTTTGCCCCTACACCCCTCTCTTCGTCCCCTACACCCCCTCTCTTTGCCCCTACACCCCTCTCTTCATCCCCTACACCCCTCTCTTTGCCCCTACACCCCTCTCTTCGTCCCCTACACCCCGCTCTCTTCAGACCCCCCTTGCGACGTCGGTGCTAACGATCCATTGCGATCCATACATGGGAGGCCCCGGGGCTGCAACACACCGCAAGATCACCCACCTCCACTATCTTCCTCCTCCTCCTCCTCCTCCTCCTCCTCCACCATCTTCCTCCTCCATCCTCCTTCTCCATCTTTCTCTTCTTCCATCCTCCACCACCGCCTAAACCATCCTCCACCTCCTCCTTCCCCAGTCTCCAACAACAACACCAACTCCGCCACGATCTTGAAAAGGACTCTACTTGTTGTGTGTTCGTATACACGCACTTCTACCAGCACGACCTGCCATACATGTGTACGTGCCTGGTACTGCCATACATGTGTACATGCCTGGTACTTCCATACATGTGTACGTGCCTGGTACTGCCATACATGTGTACATGCCTGGTACTTCCATACATGTGTACATGCCTGCTACTTCCATACATGTGTACATGCCTGGTACTTCCATACATGTGTACATGCCTGCTACTTCCATACATGTGTACATGCCTGCTACTTCCATACATGTGTACATGCCTGGTACTTCCATACATGTGTACGTGCCTCACTGCTATACATGTATACATGCCTAGTACTGTATGTATATATATATATAAATGTATTATATATATATATATATATATATATATATATATATATAATATATATATATATATATATATATATATATATATATATATATATAATGTGGATTTTCAATTTCCCACCAAAGTTAACTTATTCTAACTTTGCCAAAAATCGACGTAATGTAGGACAAATTGATACGACTCATCCTAATTCCGCCATAAAATAAATCAACAGCTTGAATTTAAACTGTAATTGAGACCAAAACGCGTTGTAATGTGACGAAAATCTCTCCCATTAAAATCCGCCCCCTCCCTAAAGTGGTCAAGTCACTTAAATTTCTCTTACCACTGTCTTCTCCCCCCTTCCCCCCTTTTTTTCACTGCTCTGTTCTACCCCTAGTTCTTCCCCTTCCCATTCTTGCCATCCCTTCCAGGGCGTAAATAACAGAAGACTAGAGACTAATCCCAGCCTCTCTCTTCAAGCACTGGCTAAACTTTATCTCGCTTCGCTGTATTTTACCAACAACGTGGATGTAGTTTTTACGTGATGCTCTCCACCAAGACCAACAACAACAGCAGCATCAACAACAACAACACCAGTAACAACAATGACCATCACCCCTACAACAGCAACAGCCAAAACCACCACCACCAACAACAACAACAACAACAGCCAAAACCACCAAGAAGAATATCAGCCAAAACTAGCAATAGCCAAAAATAACATCAGCCAAAACTAACAACAACAAGAGCCAAAGCCAACAACAGCCAAAACCAACAACAGTCAAAACCACCACCACCAACAACAGCCAAAACCACCACCACCAACAACAGACAAAACCAACAACAGCCAAAACTACCAACAACACCAACAGCCAAAACCACCACCACCAACAACAGCCAAAACAACAACAAACACCACCACCAGCACATCAACCGTACTGAAAGTATTAATGGCTCTCTACATGGATGTAGAGGAGCGGGGTGAAGAGAAGTTGTGTTGAGACAGTGAGGGTTAGTGACCCCTGACGTGTGTTGAGGAGGACTGGCAGGTAGGGGAGACGCCGAGGGGAGAGAGAGTGAAGGAAGAGGGCAGTGGGAGGGGAGTGTGAGTGCGTGTGAAAATGTGTGAAAGTATGTGAGAGACAGAGAGAGAGTGTGAGTGTATGAGAGAGTGTGTGTGAGAGACTGTGAGAGAGATTGTGAGAGAGAGTGTGTGAGAAAAGAGGGAGAAATGCATGAAAGGGAGGTGAGGGAAGGAAGGGGACAGAGGGGAGAGGAAAGAGAGAGAGAGGGGAGAACGAGTGATAAAGATAGGGAATGTATGAAGATGGAAGAAGGGAGGAGAAAGAGGGAAAGGGAGAGTAGGGAGGGGAAAATAAAGAGGAGAGTTGAGGTGGAGAGACCAAACTAGGGAGAATACACACCCAGAAATTTTATTTCCCACCCAGTGGAGATTCCCTTTCAGTTCTCTAATATCCTCCCTTATTCACCTTTCCCATTCCTTCCCCTCTTTCACACATCCCTTCATCCCGCTTATTCCTTGAATCATCCCTTTACTGAGCCTTCTTCATCTCGCTGTCCTCCTTATTTCCTAAGATTTCTCCTCTACTTCTACCTTCTTTTCCCCCATTCCATTTCCTCTCCTCACTTCTGTTCTTCCTGAATCTTTTCCTCAATCCCCCAGCTTTCCTTCTTTGCAACATTCTTTCTTTTTCTTTCCCCCCCCTCTCTCCCGTTCATTGGTTTTCCTCTCTCTCTCTCTCTCTCTCTCTCTCTCTCTCCCTTCTCTTCGTCAACTTCTTCCACTCTTACTCTCTATCCATTGGTCCACCTAATACCCTTTTTCTCCTCTTTTTATATCCGTCTCTTTCCCTTCATCTTCTCTGCCTCTCTCCCCTCTTTTCTTTTTCCTATAACAAAACATAAGAGGAAAATACCTTGCCTGTGTCTCCACAAAGTCCTTTTCCGATTTTTTTTTTTTTTACAGAATGATAAACAGCTGTGAAAATGAAGTTCTCTACATATAATAGCTACACTAATGTAGTTTTTATACAGCTTTTCGAGACTCTCTAGTCTATGCACCTCTAGTCTGTGCGCCTCTAGTCTGTGCACCTCTAGTCTGTGCGCCTCTAGTCTGTGCACCTCTAGTCTGTGCGCCTCTAGTCTGTGCGCCTCTAGTCTGTGCACCTCTAGTCTGTGCGCCTCTAGTCTGTGCACCTCTAGTCTGTGCGCCTCTAGTCTGTGCGCCTCTAGTCTGTGCACCTCTAGTCTGTGCGCCTCTAGTGGCCCGTAACACATCCAATCGGGACAGAGGTTCATTCCAAGTATTGACAAACGCATCTGCCGTTCAGTTTTCTCAAGTCATCATTTATTGTAGCAAGGAGGATTGTTTTCATTACAGTTGCTGGTATCTAGAAAACGTAATAATTCCTTCCTTCTTTCTTTCCTTCCTTCCTTTCTTCCATCCTTCCTTCCTCCCTCCCTCCCTTCCTTCCCCAAGACAGTATTATTGCGTGATATCAAGGCAGCAAAGGCCAAGACTGTATTATTGCGTGATATCAGGGCAGCATAGGGTGGGGCCATTTAATGGGGGCCATCACGCCTAATCCATTGGCCAGGACACTTCATGTTATCATGATTACGCTACAGTACGCAGAGAACTACATTTTAATATCTTTTTAACACGTAATAAATTTCTGAAAAAAAAAAACAGAATAGGATTCTGAGGACACCTTTTTTTTTAAGGAATCTGTTAAATATATGTACTAGTGTACCCAAATTCTTTTGAGCTAAATCCAAAAATTCTTTTTCTCTTTTTTACCCTATTCACCAGCGTCACTCTAATTGCTTTTCACCCGTAATTAAATGTCTGAATACTAAATATTTTAGCACCGTTTCCTATGAATATTTGCTGCCACCTGGCGGCTTGGGTCAGCTACGACTGATACATAAAAATAAATATTACGGTCATGTGAGTTATAATATTAGGAGACAATATTACTGGCCAGTTACTACCAAGTTAAATTTACTGTATGTTAATTTTGATTAACTCTCTGGCTGTAGATTGTCACTTGAAGTTTGACGTTATTGTTTCATCTCTGTGCTCAGATCTGCTACAGTGCATCGCTTCACTTGTTCTGTGATATATTGGAAAGACCGAAATTTTAACCCAAGAGGATCGTCATGCAGAAGCCTTACCGTGTTTTCCGGCATATAAGACGCACGAGCATATAAGACGATGTTTCCAAGTATTTGTAACGCAACGTTAGTAAACAACTGCTGAAGCTTAACCTGAAGTCTACCCTTGACTTTTGTGGGGAAAAGAAGCGCGTCTTATATGCCGGAAAATACAGTATCTCTCAAAGCCAAAATATTCTTCATTCAAAATTCATTCTGTAAACAACCACGAAATACTGAGAAACTGGATTTAAGAATCTTACATAGTTTATATATTAGGTAAGTTTAGCTTTGAACTTCACGACAAGGAATCCACATCTAACCTTTTGGCTTTGATATAATTCCCTTTTGTTTAGACTAGTTTTCTCTGGGAATAGTTTATTACTGTCTAAGTTGGTATATTCTATAATTTCAGTTTGCTATCATCTTTTGGTAACGTAGATTATATTTATTTGATTTGATCTGATGTTGTTTATTTTTTAGAGAAATAAAATCCTGAAGATGGTGATTTATTTTTTACTGATACAATGTTGTGTAATGAGGAATCCAATTCTTTCCTACATTCACTGTTACCTGTGTCCCTGAAGGAGTGCACATATGTATATCACCGTCCAGTGAATGGTTGCGGCACCCGCGTCTTAAAGAGCTGGCACTGGACCTCCCAGGCACCAGAACTGAAGTCCGGCAAACCAGTTATCCCGAATCCCTTAACAGATGTTGTCATGCTAACTCTCCTTTAGCACTTCAAGTCACACACACACACACACACACACACACACAAAAGTCACTACTCCGATTTAGACCCTTCACACCCTCGTTCAAACCCTTTATTCGGACGTTCAGTACTTTCCCTTCCCATCGACCCCAGATTTAAACACCATCATCAGCCTTTCTGCTTGATCAACCCATCCCTTTACCCCCCTCCCCCCAAAAAAACACTCTTCCACTCTTTGACTTATGCCTTTGGCACCACCACACCGTTTTGTAATTCCTCTCAGTCCTTATTCTCAACACGTAGAAGAATGCCTCAGAGAACCGACAAGTTGATAAATTAGACACAGGTGTTGCACGTGTGTCTAATTTATCAACTTATTCTCGACACATTATTCGTACCAGACAGTAGTAATCTCAGACAAGACCCTCCTACCGTCTCCAGCCTCCTCTCTGAGACAGCATTCAGTGAGCAGGCATCACGCGCCATACAACACCTTCTCTACTGGTATACTCTTGTTATATTCCCCTGCCCAACATCTGGGTATCTTTATTGAGGAAACGTTTATTGGCGAAACGTTTCCTCGATAAAGATTCGCAAATGTTTGCACATCGTCTCATTCTTCAACTTGTCTCTTTTCTAAACTATTTTCTTTGATGATATTGAGTGAACTGAGCTCACTGGCTGGATGGAATGTTCATCAGTGAGCTGAGCTCACTGGTGGGATGATCATGGGTGAGCTTAGCTCACTGGCATGATGACCTTGATTGACATTACTGGCAAAATGACCTTTATTAACATCACTGGCAAGATGACCTTAAGTGAGCTTGCTGAGGAATGACCTTCGCTAAGCTCCCTGGGTGGACGACGTAGATAGAGTACAAGCAAACGCAATTTCAAGCATACCCAGGAATGTAGGTGCTTGACTGAATCTACACGTGCAGTGAACGTTGTACGTTCTTTGCACTCTCTCCCGATCCTCAGTTTAACCTGCCCTTGAATGAGATGTTAGTGTGCAGCAGCAATATCCCAGTCATGAGGGAGCAAGTGACTATATGGATCACCGCTGGCTTCGCATCTCTTGTTCTGAATGTTCTAGTTATCTAGCCTGCCATTTTCTTTGTGGTTGTGATAATGACACTGTTGTGATTCTTGAAGGTGAGATAATTATGCTGTTGTCTTATCTGAGTGGTTTGAATTAGTCTTGTACCCCCAATCCAGTTTTTATTTCCTCGAACTTTCCATAGCAGAGTAACTGAAGTTTGCCCTCATAAAACTGGAAGACTTTGTTTCACGTCAGCTTGGAGATTTACAGTGTCTTCAGTGAATGACAGTCTCATTCGAGTTAATCCTTGTACACTACATCTGCATTATATTTGTCTTCGAGTGCAGCCAAGACCATGTCATAATGGTTCAGTAGTTGTGAAATGCAGGAGCGACCTGTTCTACACCAGTGTTTTGAATCCATGTGATTAGCCATGTTGCTTCTTAAAACGCTTTCATAGATGATGATAATGTGAGACGCCAGTGCTCACGGCCTAAAGTATTTTTTTTTCTTTTGCGACTGCTTTGCTGTTACCTTTGTGGAGTGGGTCTATGTTCGCTATTTTTAATAATTGTGGGATGCCTCCTATGTCCAAGCGCCATCTCTATATATTTAAGGCATGGAATAGGGTGTTTCTTGCAGTTCTTGATGACCATTGAGGGTGACGAATATGGGTCAGAGTGCGGGAGTGTGAGTTTAGCAGCTTCCTCTAAGCTCAATGGAGTCTGAGTTATGTCGGAAATTCTGGAGATGTCAGCAGAATTTTCAGTCTCGTTCATGAAGAATTCATTCGTACTGTCGATCTTTAGTCTGATTAACGGCTCAGTAAACACAGAGTCGTACTAATGCCTTCAGAATTATACTCATTTCTTTGTTTACGTCAATGTAAAGTCCATCTTCTATAGACACGGGGTCACGACGGCTCCGGCTACACCCTTCAGAGAAACCTTTCATTGGGGCGATGTTTCGATCAGTTTAAATCTTTAGCAAGATGTAAACAGAGCGAAATGCTTGCTCAGTAAACTGTTTGTTTACTATTGTCAGCAATACGTCGTCTGGATCCAGCTGTCGTCCCTCTTTCCTAATACACATGCTGTGATTTTTTTTTCTTCTTCAGAATAAACTGAAATTCTGCACTTACAAAAAATGTAAGAATATGTAACTGGTTTATTTCAAGCGGCCCGTGTGGCCGAGAGGTTTACAGAGTACGAAGAAAGCCTTCTGTATCAATATCCAGACCTTTCCTGTCTTGGCAGGAGCAGCAGCAGCAGCGTAGCTGGATCGTAGATTAGTCTTCCTATGGCCCTCCTCCCCTCCTTTAGAAACAGTCTTCCTATGGCCCTCCTCCCCTCCTTTGGAAACGGTCTTCCTATGGCCCTCCTCCCCTCCTGTGGAAACAGTCTTCCTAGGGCCCTCCTCCCCTCCTGTGGAAACGGTCTTCCTAGGGCCCTCCTCCCCTCCTGTGGAAACAGTCTTCCTATGGCCCTCCTCCCCTCCTGTGGAAACGGTCTTCCTAGGGCCCTCCTCCCCTCCTGTGGAAACGGTCTTCCTAGGGCCCTCCTCCCCTCCTGTGGAAACGAGGTGCGAGGTACAGCCTGATGTGCTTCTACCCTAGTTCCTTTTTTCTAACCTCTTCTTTTCTGCTTCTCGGGTCCACCTGTCCCTCTCTCTCTCGATTACCAGCTCGCCTCTTTCTCTCTTTTATCGGCCCCTGTCCCTCTCTCTCTCTTTTTTCTCGGCCACTAAGGCAACTATCCGATTATCACCTCCCCTCTCGCCTCCTCTCTCGTTTATCAGGCTCAGCTTTCTCTATCTAGTTATCCATCCTATCCTTGTTTTGCATCGTTTGTTGTCTTCCGTGTTATCCAACGGTAGTTTCTCTTTGCATATATTGGTTTGTTTATTTTAGATTAGGTTAGGTTAAGTTAGGTTAGGTTAGGTTAAGTTAGGTTAGGTTAGGTTAAGTTAGGTTAGGTTAAGTTAGGTTAGGTTAGGTTAAGTTAGGTTAGGTTAAGTTAGGTTAGGTTAGGTTAAGTTAGGTTAGGTTAAGTTAGGTTAGGTTAGGTTAAGTTAGGTTAGGTTAGGTTAAGTTAGGTTAGGTTAGGTTAGTTAGGTTAGGTTAAGTTAGGTTAGGTTAGGTTAGTTAGGTTAGGTTAAGTTAGGTTAGGTTAGGTAGGTTAGATTAAGTTAGGTTAGGTTAAGTTAAGTTAGGTTAGGTTAAGTTAGGTTAGGTTAGGTTAAGTTAGGTTAGGTTAGATTAGGTTAGGTTAGGTTAAGTTAGGTTAGGTTAGGTTAGGTTAGGTAGGTTAGGTTAAGTTAGGTTAGGTTAGGTTAGGTTAAGTTAGGTTATGTTAGGTTAATTTAGGTAGGTTAGGTTAAGTTAGGTTAGGTTAGGTTAGGGTAAGTTACGTTACGTTAGGTTAGGTTAGGTTAGGTTAGGTTAGGTTAGGTTAGGTTAGGTTAGGTTAGGTTAGGTTAAGTTAGGTTATGTTAGGTTAATTTAGGTAGGTTAGGTTAAGTTAGGTTAGGTTAGGTTAGGGTAAGTTACGTTACGTTAGGTTACGTTATGTTAGGGTAGGTTAGGGTAAATAAAGTTAGGTTATCAGCATTTTCTAGATCACATCCGTGGTTTATCGGAGACTGCGCCTCCTCCCTAAACATCAGCTTTCGTCTCTTCTCTTGCCTTGCTTATCGGTGTTATGTCGCCTACCGATTATCGGCTTTCTCATCGCTTCTTTTCTAGTTTATCGGCTCTTACGTTCCCTACCCGATTTCGCCTCGCCTCTTCCCTTCTTTATCGGGGGCTACGTCCCCCTACGTGATTATCAGCCTTCGCCTCGTCTCTTCCCTTCTTTATCGGAGTCTACGCGCTCAGCGTGGTCATTAGCTCCCCCCTCCTCTTCTCTCTTCTTACCGTGCCCCTTGCTGGCTCTCTCTCTTCTCTCTCTCTCTCTCTCCTTCCTGCCAGCGGTTCCAAATAAAGGGAAGGAAAATCATTACCACTGCCTCACCCCCTTCCCCCCCTCATTCTCCCTCCTCCCTACCTCTCTCTCCCTCACATCTCTCCCCCCTTAACCTCTATACCTCCTTCTCCTTCCTTCCTTCCTCCCTCTCTTTCCGCCTTCCCTCACTCACTCATTTCTTCCCTCCCATAATCGTTACCTTTCCCCTCCATCTACCTCTATTCCTCCCTCTCATATCCTTCCTGCCATCTCTGTCTTGCCTCCCTCCTTCTTTGTCTTTCTTTCCTCTCCTACCTCCCTCCATCCATCCATTCATCCCTCCCTCCCACTTCCTGATTTCCTTCTTTAATAATTCCTCTCTCTCTTTCCTCTCCCTCTCTTGTCTACCCATTTATTTCCCTTCTTTTTTTCATTTTTCATTCCAATCCCTCTCCTCCTCCTCCTTCTCCCTTTCATCCTTCCATTCCATCCCTTCCTCTCCTCCCTATCGTCCACCTCTCCCCTTCTTCATTTTCTCCTCTTCCCCTTCTCTGAACTCTTAATCATTCTTCAGTCTCTTCCTCTCTGTGTTTTCTTCCTACCCTTTGCTCTCTGTAATGGAAGACGCTCTCTCTCTCTCTCTCTCTCTCTCTCTCTCTCTCTCTCTCTCTCTCTCTCTCTCTCTCTCTCTATCTATTTATCTATCTATCTATCTATCTATCTCTCACACAAACTTTTAACTACACCAGAATTACAACACAACACACACACACACACACACACATACACGCAGATGAACCACAGGGATGTTAGGAAGTATTTTTTCAGTCACAAAGTTGTCAGGAAGTGGAATAGTCTGGAATGTGATGTAGCGGAGGTAGGATCCATACATAGCTTTAAGGAGAGGTATGATAAAGCTCATGGAGCGGGCAGAGTGACCGAGTAGCGGCCAGTGAAGAGGCGGGGCCAGGAGCTGTGACTCGACCCCTGCAACCACAACTAGGTGAGTACAACACACGCAACCAAAAAAATCACACCACCGAACCACACTAACCGCCTCACCACAGCCACACAACCACAACCACAACCACACAACCGCAACAACAACCACAACAACAACCACAACAACTACCAGACCAACACTCCATAACTAACGCCGCCACAAGTCAGACGTCAACCATAGCTCAACCATTTTTGCACGCATACATACGCAGCCATTTACCATACGCAAACAACGCACAGAGAGGGATGGAATGGAGAGAAAAGAGGAGAGAAGAGAAGAGAGAGAGAGAGAGAATGGAAGGAGGAAAAGGGTGAAGAAAGAGGGAAGATGAGAGAAGGGAGGGGAGGAAAGAGAAGGGAGATTGGAGAAGAGAGATTGGAAAAGAGAGTAAGCGAAGGATAGATGAGAGAAGGATAGAGAGAAAGGAAAGGAAGAGCGAGAGTCCTAAACAGGGAGGAAGTATAAAGGAGGAGAAGAGAGGAAGTTATTGCTAAGAGTACTCGGGGAGATGGGGAGGAAGAGAATGGTGGTCAGGGAGATGGGGAGGAAGAGAATAGTGATCAGGGAGATGGGGAGGAAGAGAATAGTGATCAGGGAGAGGGGGGGAGCAGAGAATCTTGGAACAACGAGAAGGGAAAAAAGAAAGAGTAAGGAGCAAAGAAGAGGGAGAAAGTGAGAGAAAGAGAAGGATAGAGGGAGGGAGGGAGGAAGGGGTAAATGAGGAGGGAAGATAAAGGAAGAATGCAAGCACGAGGGAGTGAGGAGGAGGAGGAAGAGAGAAACGAAATGAGAAAGAAGATATATGAATGAATACAAAAAATAGAGATGTGATTAAAAAAATAATAACTGGAGTAAGGCAAAAAAAAAAAGTGCAAAGAGGGGAAAGGAAAATGAGGGGAAGCGATAGAGCTAGAGAAAATGGGAAGAGGGGAGAGAGTATGGGGAGAAATGATTCCCCTACCTTACTCACAGACACATACACACACACTCACACACACACACACACACACACACACACACACACACACACACATTCATACAAACACACACATGAAACTTTACATAACCTGTGTATGCAGTTACGGTATTTCCTCTCTTCCTGTGTCAGTCTTCCTTCGTTGTTTAAATGTGTATTTAGATCTGGGTGTCATTTGGCTCTACTTTCTGGTTGGTTCACAAGTATCTTCAGGTGAGTGAGCCATAAAACGCTACGATGCCGAGTACATGTGTTTTTATTTTTTAGCTTTTGTCCATCCCTATATCTGAAGTCTGTTTTAAAGTTTGTTATTGTCGTTCAGAAGCGTCTCGCTGTTTCGTTAACATGAGCTTCCGGTGACACTGTTGGAGAGGAAGGGCATAAAATCCCGACACGATAGTAAAAGAAACACAAGCTCAGTATGTTATTCTTTACTGACAACGTTTCGCCCACACAGTGGGCTTTATCAAGCCACAAACAGATCGGCAATTATTCTTAATGATTGCCTCTTGGTCACTGTGTCTGAGAGTTCACAGTGTTCTTCGTGCGCTCTGGTCTTAGTTCCTCTCATTTCCGGATCCAAACTTCTCACTGCCGACGACAGTGAAGAAAAACTAGAAGTCTTACTGCGATAAGACGACCTCGTAAAGCTCCACACACGAGCGAAACTTCGTCTCAGTAAAATTATATTCTGTAACCTGCGTTTGTTTCTCCCATTTCTGCTGCGTGTTACTAAGCCGCGTTAACTCCCTCGTCAGCATCTTGCTCAGTCTACCGAGGTTTTCCAGCTGAGATACTTAGTCATTTTTATTGCCTTTCATGTAAAAGATTTTTTGCATCATCCGCGAACCTGCTAATGTAGGTTTTTTTTTATTCTGACAAGTCGTTTTATACAGATTTTGCAACAAGAGGCAGAGAGAGAGAGAGAGAGAGAGAGAGAGAGAGAGAGAGAGAGAGAGAGAGAGAGAGAGAGAGAGAGAGAGAGAGAGAGAGAGAGAGAGAGAGAGAGAGAGAGAGAACGTTTGCAGTTAGCTGTCTCAAGCAGCTGTATCCGCCATCTTGGACGTTAAATAAGCCCTTATTGTCCAGTTTTCTTAAGTTTTGGCTTCATAAGCCAAAACTTATGAAAAAAAAAACTGCATGCAGATGTTATTGATATATATACAAGCACGATATATATTTGATGGAGACAGGAGCAATTATTTCAAACTTTTAAGTCATCGTTTCGCCTATACAGACGACTTTTTCAAGCCTTGACACTTGTAAACAATGACTGTGCGGGCGAAACGTTGCCTTTAGTTTCATATTGCTCCTCGTGCCTTCATCAACTACAATTTGTGGGCATTCACACACATTCTACCATTACCATTACCATTAAGGGATTAAGATATTCTTGATTGGTGGTTAACAAGGTACGTGAAGTCTTAATGATCCTCGTGTAGTCGATAGACTTAAAACCACATTAACCTACCAACCATTCTCATCGCTTTTCTCTAAATAACCTGAGGTCTGAATGTAACTTGCTTACGTATGAAGCCAGGCAGAATTATTCACAAATTACTGACAATGGGATTAAAGTTAAACTTTTGTGGATTTCCTCTGACACAGGCCTCTGGGAACGTGATGAAGTCGATGTGCTGGCAAGACTAGCAAGTTTAGAAACAATTGCTAGACAACAAATAGCGAAGGAGCTTCAGGAAGCAGAACAGTGCAGACAGGAACTAGCCAGACCACGGAGAAAGTTCTTGCCACTGCTGAGACCAGACTATACATGTCTGTGGCACAGCAGTTTCTGGGGCGATGTTACTCGCATGAA
Source organism: Cherax destructor (assembly GCA_009830355.1). Classification (NCBI taxonomy): domain Eukaryota; kingdom Metazoa; phylum Arthropoda; class Malacostraca; order Decapoda; family Parastacidae; genus Cherax; species Cherax destructor. The sequence continues at coordinate 59,923 of WNWK01000687.1, forward strand.
ACGCAGAGGGCCACAACTTAGCACAAATAACTTTAGATCGTCCAAATACTCTGCTATTTAGAGACGTCCAGATAAACACCGCAGGAAATGTCCAATCCCTTCATTGTCAACGATAAGATATTTGAAACCTTGAGAGTGTCTCCACACTGTGCACAGGATGGACAAACCAGCATATTTAATGAGATCCAAACCTAGTTAAGTAACCGGCGTTCACAGAGTTGATAATTATTTTTTAATACTGTATTTACATAGTACATTGAGTAGATGATCAGCTATACGACTGTAATGTATGAAATGGTTGTAATATCTTAATGATGTAAGTAACTATGCCCCGGTGAAGTGCGACAAAGACCCATTGTTACCTCCATAAGTTTTTTCCTCGTGGGCTACAGCTCACAGGACGAGCAGCGAGCGCTCAATAGGCACTTCAGCGGCACAGAGCAAGAGTTTTGTTACATATTATATGATAAAAACACATTACACACACACACACACACACACACACACTATTTTGTTGTGACTTTCAGAACGTAAACACAGCATCACTAGTACGCATTTGACCGCCAATATGTCGGACGTTGATCCTGTGATGGCACGTGCAAACTCTATATAGGTAAGAGTGTTGATAGGTGCTGAGTAGAGAGATAAGCGGAGGGAAGAGAGAGAGAGAGAGAGCCTGTCTCTCAGCCTGGCCGCCCACAGCCTCAGGTGATAGCTCGTACCTCGGGTCCCGGCGAGATGGGCGGGGCCCAGCCACGCCCCCTCTTTTGCCGCGCCACGCCCCCTCTTCCACCGCGCCACGCCCCCCTTTTGACCCAGGCCCCTCTCATTCCACGCCTCCCCCCCTCCCTCCCTCTCTCCTTTCTTGCACACGCTTCCGCCTTTGCCTTAACCCGCCGTTCTCTGACGTTCTTTATGATCGGAATGAGCAGGCAAGACCACCACCTCCAACGCCTCTTCCACCTCCATACACTTCTTCCTTCCCCAGTCACCTGCCTCCTCTCCTTCCCCTCCCCAAATTCTTTTTCCTAACCCTCCTATCCTCACCTACACCTCTCACCTCTTCCTCCCTTCCCCTCCTCATCCCCCATTTACATCCTTCTCTTCCTCCATCTACCATGAACCTCCGCGCATTCCTCTTCCTTATGGTTCCACTGGTGTTGATGCTCCCATGTAATGACTAGTTCTCCCATGAAAAAAAAATATAAACCTTCGGTACTCTTGTCATTGCTGAACCCATAACGGAATGCTTGACGCAGTCCCTATACCGAAGTCTCCCAGCTCAGGCTTAGAGATTTCATGACTTCATGCGCTTAAACCAATCCTGTATGAGGGGGAAAAATGACTTTAAAACATAGCTGACTGGTGTTCTCGCTGTGCAACTCTCATATACAGTGTGGCATCAGGATAATACTGATGCATTAAGATTTATTTAGATGCATTGAGATTTATTTTCGCTACGCTGACACGGGAATCAGTCTGGCGTCTGTGAGTGACGGCAGCGATACTGGTACCTTCAGCGATTTCAGGAGTGTAACAGTTACAGAGTGTAACAGTTAGAGTGTAACAGTACCCATTAGGGATTGATAAAGACCTATTTTGACTTCCGTAGTCTTATGGATTTTTTTTACGCCTCCGCTCACAGGATGAGCTGCTGGTGCACAACAAATTAGTCTCTCACAGGATGAGCTGCGGGTGCACAACAAATTAGTCTCTCACAGGATGAGATGCTAGTGCACAACAAACTAGCTGCCCAGGAGGCACAGGAAGACTCTTGTGCACCTTACCCAGACTCGCCCCTGCCAACATGTCCATAATTTTCATACATAAATAACATTTTGACCAAATGTTCAATAAATTGAAACTGACTTATAACTAGGGAAGCGTAAGCACTTTCCCTGCTAGGATAATTTAGGCTAGGTCATATTAGGCTAGGTTAGGTTAGAAGAGGTTGTTCTCTACATGATTTAAGTTCATAAGATCTAGTTAGGTTAAGTTAGATTACTTTACGCTAAGTTAGGTTATGCTAGATTTAGTTATAGAATTAAAAGGCGCAATACCGTGACTGGAACAATACCGTGACTGGAACAATACCGTGACTGGAACAATACACAAATAACCCGCACATAGGAAAGAGAAACTAATGACGACGTTTCGCTCCGACTTGGAAATTAACTAGCCATACACACAGTAGTGAACGGTCCAAGTCGGAGCGAAACGTCGTCATTAGTTTCTTTCTCCTATTTAGATTGATTTATCCTTTTTAAAATCTAAGTTTATCTAGCTTGAATCTATTCGAGTTCTTTCTTTGTTAGATAACCTCAGTTCCCTGTTTATATATTTACGTCTCTGTGAGAGCTATGAGATCTGTAACTGCCTCTTCTACTTGTTCTTTAATTTTGCTGCAGAATTAAATGGCTTACGTTGCAGAAAAAGGTGCTATTAGACCAAAAATGTTTTTCTTCACCTTCACCTTGTGTGTGTGTGTGTGTGTGTGTGTGTGTGTGTGTGTGTGTGTGTATCTAGGCATGTATGATGGTGGTTGTGTACACCCATGTGCGTGAAAACGCATACTCGTCCTGTCTTTCAAACACCTGTTAACAGGTGTTCTCCGGGCAAATTATACGTCTGAAACTGTCTGCAACACCCGCGATCAGCTGTTGAAACGCCCTTCCCTTCCCCTCCCCTCCCTTCCCTTCCCCTCCCCTCCCCTCCCCATGTTCGCCTGTGGGGGGTGGTTTATCCATTCACGTTATCAAGGGCTCCTTCCACACACCTGTATCCCAGACAGGTGTCTCCCCCACCCTCCATGAGCGTCACAATCCCGACCTTATCTCTCAGCTGTCATGTTTTCATATCCCTGTCTATGAGTCACGACGGAAGGGGAGGCTCAGAGGAGTTAGACACACACACACACACACACACACACACACACACAAACAACGCAGACACTAACGTGTGGCGAGAGTCAGAGAGACAGACGTACTAACGAGCAGACGTGTGATTACACAGACCTGTTTCGAAGAAAATTTATCCTAGGACACGAGAAAATGTTATCATGTGATTTTGCAGTGGTTATTGAGCTGTTACTAAATCAATGATACCCAGCACACACACACACAAACACACACATAAGATACTCATAAGATACACATAAGATACTGAGAGGAATTGACAAGGTTGATAGAGACAGAATGTTCCAAAGATGGGACACAGCAACAAGGGGACACAGTTGGAAGTTGAAGACTCAGATGAATCACAGGGATGTTAGGAAGTATTTCTTCAGTCACAGAGTAGTCGGGAAGTGGAATAGCTTGGGAAGCGATGTAGTGGAGGCAGGTTCCATACACAGCTTTAAGAAGAGGTATGATAAAGCTCATGGCGCAGGGAGAGTGACCCAGTAGCGGCCAGTGAAGAGGCGGGGCCAGGAGCTATGTCTCGACCCCTGCAACCACAACTAGGTGAGTACAACTAGGTGAGTACACACACACACACACACACACAGATCATCACCCGACACAGACCAGCGTCAGGAGACACCTTCCTGTTTCCTGACGAACAAGTCAGTCACCACTTTGAGAAGAGAGACTCGCAGAAGACACAGTGACATATAGACAGATGCAGACGAAGACACAGGAAGACACGAGGATTTAAGACAACAGATATGCATAGACATACATGCAGCACTGCTGTGTCGTACTTAATGAGAAGATCGGATAGATAAGTTAAATAAAACACATTATGTGGTTTATGCCATTTTATTGAGAACACGTTTCGCCCACCAGGGACTTTATCATTCTCCAAATTTTAAAAAGAAAAAAAATCCCCGCTGGACGAAACGTCGCCTCAACAAAATTCAATAAATCGCATAATGTCTCATTAACATACTTAGTATTAATATCATCGATATACATTCTATTTAAGTACTAATTTGTCAATTTTACTGAACCAATTTCGATATTGGTTTCTGTGTGAACACTTGATTATCGCTTTATATCGTCTTTAATTTTTCAGGCATCGTATCTCTTACTTAAAGAAAAGGTTCGTATTTGTATGAGGCTTCGCAAGAACCATTCATTTTTTTCTAATCAAATGAGTCGGGTGGTATCAACCTCATCTTTGGCCTTTTAAACGTTTTTTTTTTTTTATCTTATCCCATGCCATGGGAGATATGCTGTAGCATATACCCCATGGCATGGCAAACTGTGTGTGTTGTCGTGTGATAACAGAGAGACTAAGTTACCCTCCCCCCCCCCCCCACTCAAAATCTTTTGTTTACATGCTACGACGGTGTCATGCGTAGTAAATAAAACTCTCTCTAAACTTTGTAAACAAAGATTTGTATGCTTTGTGATATATTTTCACAGTGGTTTATTGTGATGAGTTTTAGCGCCTGCGTCTCTTCAGGGTTGGTCGAGAACTTCTCTCTCTTCGTCAGAGTGTTAGTCGACGACAACTTCTCTCTTCTTCAGAGTGTTGGTCGACAACTTTTCTACTCTCTGAGTGTTGGTCGACAACTTCTCTCTCCTCTTCAGAGTGTTGGTCGACAGCTTCTCTCTCTCCTCTTCAGGGCGTTGAATCGACAGATTCTTGGTCTTCCGATGGTGTTCAACAACAGATGTTAAGTTAGTGTCTCTGAAGAAGTTGATCTCCAGGTTTCTGGACCTCTTGGGAAGGTTGATTAATGGCTCCTACAACTCGCGTCCGGGGAGTTGAATCGCAGCTGCTGATCTGCCTCGTAGGGGTTTGAGGTACGGCTGCTAGGCGGAGGTTTAACTATACTAGATAACGTAAATCTCAACGTAGGTAAGTTACCTCGCCATGATTCACTTAGTGAAAGTGTTTGAACTTAACCCCAGTTCCCGTTCGGACTTCGCCTCATTTTTCTGATAGTTTTAAGAGCTTTCGGTGGGTGATTCCGCGTATTGCACTTACTTGTGTATTGCACTTACTTGTGTATTGCACTTACTTGTGTATTGCACTTACTTGTGTATTGCACTTACTTGTGTATTGCATTTGCGTACTGAATTTATTTTTTGTCTTTTGTCCACTCAACTTTTTTTTTCTTCGGAATTATGGTTGAGAAATCGTATATGTTTCCATAGCTTAAAGCTGTAGCTTCCCGTCTCTGTCTCTCTCTCTCACTCTCTCTCTTTCTCTCTCTCTCTCTCTCTCTCTCTCTCTCTCTCTCTCTCTCTCTCTCTCTCTCTCTCAGCCATATTGGTTCTATCATGACACCTCGACAACTGACTCTATCAAGCAATCATGCCACTAAATTCTGGTCCCCACCACCTGGCTCGGTGCTCCTCCCTCCTTGGTAACTATTGCATTCCCGTTCTTCCTCGCCCATGACCCCCCTTCCCATCCCTCTCGTTCTTTAGAAGGGGTTCCGTCGTCTTGCCCCGTCCCCTTCTGTCTCGCCCCGTCCTGTCTCGTCCTGTCTGGGCCATGTATCAGGCATTTATATGTATTCACATATGTGTGTGTGGAAGAAAACTCAATAAATCGTGTGATTGCAGATATGTAAGAATAGCGCAGTGAAAATAGGAAATAAAACCTGAGCGATTTCATGTGTTTACACATATATATCTTCTTAGGATGCATGTGTGCGTGTATATGTTTGTATGTATATATGTATGTACGTAAGTATGTATGTATGAATGTATGTATGTATGTATGTAAGTATGCATGTATGTATATATGTATGTATGTATGTAAGTATGCATGTATGTAAATATGCATGTATGTATGTATGAGTGTATGTATGTATGTATGTATGTATGTATGTATGTATGTATATGTATGTATGTATGTATGTATGTATGTATGTATGTATGTATGTATGTATGTATGTGTGTATGTAACTATGTGCGTGTATGCTCAATTATATTCTTAGGTATATATTGTAGTTTTATAAAGTCGATAGGGCTTTGCAATAACGAATCTCTGCTGTTTACACATTGATCTATGTATTGTTACTGTAGCTATATTATAATGTAGTCCAAATTCTGCTCCCCTTACTTTTTGTCGTTATTCTCTGATAATGGGAATACTTTCGTGCAATTAATTCCCTTTCTTGTGTGTACGGAAGAGGCCATCCTGAGCGATGGTAAATCCCTCGTAAGAGTAACTCCAACTCAGCTGGATCTCAACCTTAAGCTGCCATAGCTGGTGATCCCCTCGGTGGAATGCTTGACGATATCCTTAAACCCTTACTGAAGTTGAAGAATTAGACACATGTGCAACATCTGGGTGTCTTTACTGTAGACGTTTCGCCCTCCAGTGGCTTTATCAATACAAATTCCAGGACATAATGGGAAGACAGTAGAACTATATACAAAAGATGGAGTCTCCCAGCTCAGGCTGACAGATCTCAACAGAATGTTACGTAACCCATCCTGTGTGATGGGATATGACAGGGGAACGTAGTTGGCTATTGTGACAATCACACAGAAATGGGAGCAGCAGCAGCAGCAGCAGCAGCAGCACTCTCCCGATGCATCCAATTTTACTAAATTAAAAAAAGTCGTTCTGTCGCATCCCGTATTGTTTCGTGCCGTCATATCTCTTCCCGTCCTGTCTCGTGCCGTCATATTCTACCCAGTCCCGTCCCGTTCTACCCCGTCCTGATCTTTCTCGTCTCGTCACGTCCTGTAACGTGGCACTTCTATTTGAGTCTGGCAACCTTGTGGCACGCTGGTCTCCTAGCAACTTCCTCACTCCTCCTTCTCATTCTAATTTTATTCCTACTGTCCTAGATGGGTTTATCTGTCATTAGGTTCCTAGATTACATGCTTCCTACCGCCTGTCTATGTATCAGACGTAAGCGAATGAAAGCGACGCAGTGATCCAGATCTTTAGACGGGGAGAGAGAGAGAAAAAAATATATAGCAAGAGGAGAGAGAAGGAATGAAGGGATCAAGGGCAGGGAGGGACCGGGAGGGCGTTAGCAAGTAGAAGGGGAGGGAAGGAGGGAGGAAGGGATGGGAGCGAGGGAGAAGGTGGTTTGGTGGGGGGAGGGAGGCACCTAGTGAGAGCACAAACTCTCCCTACCTCCCTCTCATCCTGCTTCAATATCTGCAAACTGCAGCTCTCCTGACTTGCTCCCATCACCCTGCATCGTCCTATAAGTGGGTGCCGGGCCGCCCGCTCTCTTTCTCTCTCTCTCACTCTTCTCCGTGCACCCGGGGCCCATACGTGGGTGGGCGCCTTGCTCTCTTCAAAGAGGTCGCTTTCCTCATAACTCAGCGACGAGCGTGGGTCCTCCCATACGTAGGTCAGGTCCCTCCTCCACCTCCCCCTTGCATGGCTCTCTCACTCTCACCCCACCTCCTTGCTCTCCTCGTACCCTTGAGCCATGTAATCCTCACCCTATTGTCCACAATTTGTCCGTATCATCTTCGTTTCGTTGTTACGTTTCTTTTTCTGCTTTCGTTGCGTTCCTTCTCTGCTTCGTATATAAGCGCACCTCTTTGTACCCGCGAGGAATTATTGCTCTTGGCAGCTTTCTCGGCCCTCTCCGATGCCTCGCTCTGTTTATATAGCCCAGCTGGGATGGCTCACCCCGCTCCCTAGATCTTGGTTCTCACCTGCAACTTAACCATCAATTGCTTTACTTTCTCTAGCTCGCTTCGTCCTCCTCTTCCTCCTCCTCCTCCTTCTCCTCCTCTCCTTCTGTCTCTGCACACCTTTCCCTCTTCCCCCTCCCCCTGCACCTCTTTCTTGGGCTGGGTGCAATGTGACCTACGGGACCAAAACATTGAGGTGCATTGATCGCGTCTGGCTGGGTGGTGTTCTCATCGTCCCCTACGCTGTTACCGTCGACGCCGCGGCTTGCGTGCTCTCCCCCTCTTTCTTACTCTTTCCCCCACCTTCCTCCACCCCCTACCCTAACGTTCCTCCCTCACCGCCATACTCGCCTCTCTCTCTCTCTCTCTCTCTCTCTCTCTCTCTCTCTCTCTCTCTCCACCCCCGCTACCACCCCTCACTCCTTGTTATTACATCCTCGCTCACTGCATTCTAACTTCGCTACATATTTCACATGATTTATGTTGGGGCGCCTCAGAGAAATACTTCGGTAACTAAATACCCACCTGATAGTAACACCTCAGTACCTACGTATCCACTTGATAGTAACACCTTAGTACCTACGTACCCACCTCATAGTAATCACTGCGCCATATTACACTAATTGTTGCATGTCTTGCAAAATCCCTGAATATCGATAAATCAGCTTAGAGTTCTTCCCTCCCTGCAACACCACACTACGACGTACACCTGCTGCAACTTCCTTCTCACATCATTCTTGGTTCCCTTTCTGTTCCGCTTCAAACACCTTTTATTGTACAGCAATAAAGGAATGGAACAGACTGCCTGCACATGTCAAAGCGTGTCATAGCATGAGCCAGTTTAAGAAGAGAGCCAAAAGGTACCTAATGAATGTAAAGACAGAAAGAGAGGAGAATGATTTTATATTTTTTAGCTTATTCCTAGTGTATGTGTGTGTATATATATATATATATATATATATATATATATATATATATATATATATATATATATATATATATATATATATATATATATCCTTTATAGTATAATAACATATGTCTCCTACAGTGTATAATATTAAGGTATTAAATGGACCCCAATGGAAATAAGTCACTCTGTCTGACTTTTTTGGGTTATCCTGGGTTCTCTACACATATGCTGCTATGTATGATAATATATGTAACTGTATTTGTGTATACCTGAATAAACTTTCTTACTTATATTCATTTGTCGCCTCTCCTGTTCTTTTTATTCCTCCTTGCTTCTGAGTTTACATAGTTTCCTTTTGCAGCAGCTCCCAGGATTCCTCTCGCGTTGAAACACACACACACACACAAAAAAAAAAAAAAAAAAGTCGTGATTCATCATTTTGTTGTGGTCGACGGAGTTGTCCATCGTCGCGCGCCTCCGTCGGAGCTACAGCTGGGATCTCAAGGTCAGTCACCCACTGGCTCCGCCTCCCTGCCGGCCGGCTGGCCTCTCTTCGTCCCATAGCAACGCTCTCTTCGTCTCCCATAGCTGGGTCCCTTCCCCCTCTCTTCGTCCCCTACACGGGTCCTCGTCACCCCATTTTCCCCAGCCGTAGGTCCGTCCGCTGGCTGGCTCTCTCTCTCTTTGTACCCGCGACGTTTGCAGTACCTCCCTGCATTGATCGCGTCTGGCCCAGCCGCTGAGACAAATCATTTATGCGTCTCGTTCCGCCACGTATATAGCCGCCGCGCCGCCCGCTACTGGGGGGATCTATATTGCCGCCGCGTTTCCTAGTTTTATTTATATAGAGAGCGCGCGCGGTGTGCGCGTTTTATGTAATGGAATGACGCCCATTTGATAATTCCTAGACGGCAACTGAGGGTCGCTGGCGAAGCTGCAAGAGGGAGCACCTGCAAGCGACCTTAACCTCACGCGAGTGTCGCACGTCATATATTATATGGACAGCTGGCGCTCGCACTGTTATGTTAGCTGTTACTTTGTTAGTCTCCTTTCGAGGGGTCCCCTCAAGGGAGGTCCCTTGATGCTGGTGATGGGCTCTTGATCTTAGAACTTGGACCCGTGCTCCAAGTTCTTGATACCGGTTAAGAGATCAACTTCTAAAGAAGTGATGCTACACAACCCCCTTACTGTTATATACCCGTGACCGATTTCGAGGGGTTTTCTACTCTGTCAGCCTGGTCTTTGGCCAAACTTCCTTGATGAGTGCCTGTTCAATTAGGTTGTTGCCGCTAGCGACTAGCTGGCCCACATAGTCACTCCAGGTAGGAGTGAAGGTTATTACATCTGTTTCAAAAATATTTCTCATATCTCCTGGTAGCAGATAGGAGAGTCTCGGGGTACGGATGCTGGCAGAGTGTTCTCTTCTTGTTCCCATGGCACTCCCTGCTTTTCATTAGATTTATTTTACAATTTCCTCCATGCTTCTCACTCCAGTAAGTTATTGCAGTATTTTGTAGAGTCAGTGTCTAGCCTTCCAATATCTTCCAGGTGTATATTACCAGATATCTCTTGTTAGCTCCAGGTGTATATTACCAGATATCTCTTGTTAGCTCCAGGTGTATATTACCAGATATCTCTTGTTAGCTCCAGGTGTATATTACCAGATATCTCTCTCCCTTATTCGCCCCAGAGAGTACCAAGAAGAGACACAACCAGACTGTGGGGTCAACCTCTAGTATTCTCATGGTCAGCATAACCTTTTAATATTCCAAAGTCAAATTGTTCCAGAGAGTATTTTTCGAATATTTTAAGGCGTTCCTTGTAGTTAAAATGCTTTATTGACAATATGTGGGAAGTAAACAAACTCTGCACATTTTCCAGCTCTGATATCTCTCCTTCCTTGAGTAGAGATGTGAGAACTGTGCAGTATTCTACACATGATATCACAAATTAGTGTTATTTCTCTTGTTTTGAAAGTTCATATTATCCACCCTGGCATTTTGACTGGTCTTTTCATATTTCATCTGATGTTGTTGTTGTTGTTGTTGTTGTGTGTGTGTGTGTGTGTGTGTGTGTGTGTGTGTGTGTGTGTGTGTGTATATGTGTGTGTGTATGTGTGTATGTGTGCATGTATATGTGTGTGTGCGTGTGTATGTGTGTGTGTATGTGTGTATATGTGTGTGTGTGTGTGTATGTGTATATGTGTATGTCCTCTTAGATCATCCTCCAGAAATTACTGTCATCCCTCACTCTCTCCCTTCTTTATCTCCCTCTCACCCTTCTCTATCTCCCTCTCTCCCTTCTCCTATATCTCCTATATCTCCCTTCTCCTCTGTCTCCCTCTCTCCCTTCTCTATCTCCCTTCCCCTCTATCCCCCTCTCTCCCTCCAATCGCCAATTACAGTCACCTGTAATCCAAGGCGACATACATAACCATTAAAAAAAATGCTATTAGACTTCTTGGTATCATTCTTGATCATCACTGAAGGATCTTGACTCCCATAATGACTCAAAACAACATGCTCATTGGGGAAGCCAGATACAAATACTCGGAAATCCGGGAAAAGGGAATTAATGTACAATTGTTATGGATTCCATCACACACTGGATTTCTGTTACGCGATTAAGCTAATAAGTTAATCAAAAAAGTTCCCAGAAGAAGAAAAAATGGATAACTTTTGTGTGTCTGTGTCTAGCATTAGGAATTATATTAGGAGAGAAGTAAATGAAACTGCTTGTTATAGGAATGCAGTTAGAAGCCTGAGTAGATATATCAGTCACTATGATTACAAGAACGCAGGTTAAGTACCGTTTATGGAGCAACTTGCAATGTCAACAGACTGGCTGATATTGTAGTAGCCAGGCTTAGGCTTGGTTGCAAGTACTTCTGGCAGATGATGATCAAACCAAATGCAAAGTTTGTGGCCAGCCCTGTGGTCACTATCTTGAACACTGTATTTAATTGTCCACTAACTGAGGAAAAGAGATAAAGAGATAGATAGTATAATAACCTGTGTGATAAGTCAAGATATCTTATTAAGGAATATAAGATACCAGACCTATTAATCAAATTTCCTAAATTTGCTTGCAACATATAAGTCAACTATAGATTTAAATCCAGATGCTCTCCTGATAACCCATTTGGGGCCTAGTTCTTAGGCAGTGGATAAGTAGTGTACAATAAACTAGTCGCAAAATCTACTCAATCAATGAGTATTAGTAATACAATTTCCAGGATTATATTACGCGTCAATATTTAGATTATGCAGTTCTGTCTTAGTTTCCACATTACAGAACAGATACACTGTAGATGCCCTGGAAAACACTCACGCGATGGTGACGAAGTTAGTTTATTGTATCAGCAATCATTCCTGAGAAGAGAGGTTAAAAGAGCTGATCCTTCACTCTAAAAAGATGAAGGAATTAGTAAAGATATTATGAAAGCGTGAAGATTCTACAACGAAAGCAGCCAAGATGTTGTTTTTCGTATCTAACCAAAACAGAACTCGGGGCAATGAATTGAAGTTGAATAAATTTAGATTTAGAGATATAGGAGAGCAATGATTTGGCAATATAATTGTAGATGGGTGGAACAAGCTGCCAAACAGTGCCATTGAAGAACGCCTGTTGGGCATCTTCAAAAACAGAAGAGACATGCAAATACACGAGTCTACCTGGAGGGTGTCTACCTACCTACCTACCTGAAGGGTGTTCCAGGGATCAACGCCCCCTCGGCCCAGTCCTGATGAGTGAGGGTGATATGTGTGAGGACTTACCTGTGCCATCGAATAGGCAAAATGCTGTTTTTGTCAGCTAATTCGTCAAAATTACCTGACACATTTCTAGTTCATGAAATGACCTGTTCAATGATGGCGTCTCCATGGCACCAAGGACTCATCTGGAGGTGGGATAGCCGATGGCACTATGGTGGCCCAGTGCAGCAGCGACCCCCGGCTTACAAGTGCTGAACTCAATAGTAGGTCCGTAGGTTACCGTTACTTTTGATATACCTTTGATGAGTTTCTAGAGTTTTTCTACTCCCTGAGCCCGGCCCTGGGCCAGACTTGTCTGCTGCTTGCCTAGTCAACCAGGCTGTTGCTGTTGGCGGCCCAATTATCCATCACAGCCTCCTACGTTTGTCCCACCAGTGTTTCTTATACCTTCTGGTAAGATGTTGAAAAGTCTGGAACCACGAATGTTGATACAGTGTTCTCTAATTATGCCTACGGCGCCCCTGCTTTTCACTGGGTTTATTTTACACTTCCTACCATATCTGTTTATCGCTTGCGAGGGCCACCTTTCCCCTCGGAGTGTCTCCCATTTCAGATGTGCTGTGTGATCGCTGAATACTACCACACTACTACTACTACTACTACTACTACTACTACTACTATAATAATAATAATAATAATAATAATAATAATAATAATAATAATTGTTATGGTCTCTCTTTATCTTCTACTTTTATTCCTTCTTCCATCATTTTCCTTTTTTTATCTTCCTTCCAATTTTCTCATCTCTTCCCCACTCATTTTCTTCTTCCCCCCCCTCTGCGATCAACTCCCCTTCACACCATTTCTCTCTCTTCTCCTCTCTCTCTCTCTCTCTCTCTCTCTCTCTCTCTCTCTCTCTCTCTCTCTCTCTCCTTCCTTCCTTTCCTAGAACTACCACAGTCACTACTCTTCATACACATCCCCCAACACCCACAACCTGACACCACCACCACCGCTACTACCACCATTCACCACCACCACCACCACCACCACAACAACAACACCACCACCACCACCACCACCACCACCACCACCACCACCAACCACCACCCCCACACCACCACCACCACCACCACCAACAACAACAACAACAACAACAACAACAACAGCACCACCACCACCGCGGCGGTGCAATCCTTTGACACCCATCTACCTCCTTACCGGCCCTCCCGTTCCTTCCACCACCTCCTCATCCTTGCCCTCATCCCCCTCCCTCCCCTCTCATGCCCTCTGCTTCCTTACAAGACTCCAACACTCCTCCCCTCCCCAACTCCCCAAACCCCACACTCGGTCATTCGCCCCTGCTAACCATTCCCTTCCTTGTCCTCCACATCGTAACTTGTCTCCGCCCCTACCTGCTCCCCTCCTCATCTCTCCCCCTCTCTCTCTCTCTCTCTCTCTCTCTCTCTCTCTCTCTCTCTCTCTCTCTCTCTCTCTCTCTCCGTTCTAATCTGTTTTGGGTAGTTCGTAGAGCAGTAGTAGCGGGTTTGATTCACATCCACGAAGGGACAGCGTCGAACCGGGAGCCAGGGGAGAGGTACGAGCCACTCTCGTAACACCTACTGTCCCTGTTGCATCTCTTGTCCCTGTTACTACAAAGCGGTAAACAGACACCAGCAAGACAGTCGCCTCTTATTATGGGTCGCACCTTAAGCAAGAATTAAAAAATAAATAAAAAGAGGCCTCAGAAGAAGTAATCACACTGGGTTTTCATGGGTTATCCTGGGGTTTTTAACCCCTTGGGGTTGTTAACCCCTTGGGGTTGTTAACCCCCTGGGGTTATTAACCCACCGGGGTTAATAATCTTAATATAGTTTTCTTCCTCTTTATTGCCTCTGTTTCATGTTCCTTCTCTCTCCATTATTCCCTTCCCCACCTCTCACTATCACAACCCCCTTCCCTCCTACCCTCCCCGTCCCTCGCCATCAATCTTGCCCCTGCCCCTTCCCCCACCTTTCACCTTCTTACCATTCATCTCCCCTCACCCCTCCCCCTTCTCTCTACCACACCTTCCTGTCTCCACACTTCCCCTCACCCTCTTCGATGTAAAGTGCGAAGCGTGAAGCTCAAAATAACCCCGTTTCATCAGGGTTGCCCTCATTTACTACGCTGAGTGTCCGTGGTTCGATTCTCGGCACGGGTGGAGACGATGGGTGTGTTTCCCTGCACCTGATGTCCCTGTTCACCTCGCGGTAAGTAGGTACCTGGGTGTTAGTAGACTGGTGTGGGTGGCATCCTGGGGGGTAGTGTACCTCACACAGGGCTGAACATCGAAAGGAGACGAAGTAGGTTAACAGGTCTTAGCCTGTAAAATTGATCTGTATAAAATGATTAATAACGAACAAGATACATAAACAACACTTAGATATCGACAATAAATTTAAGCAAATGTGGCAAATGTGTCTTATAATAATAATAATAATAATAATAATAATAATAATAATAATAATAATAATAATAATAATAATAATAATCTTTATTTCTACAAGTACATGTACAAGGTATACAGACCATAGTTGACATCAATGACATACTACTATATAGAAAGACCCTTGTTATGCAGAGCATTTCGGGGAAATTAGGTCATTTTTGTCCCCAGGATGCGACCCACACCAGTCGACTAGCAAACAGGCGCATATTTTACTGCTAGGTGAACATGGACAGCAGGTGTCTTAAGGAAACACGTCCTAATGTTTCCACCCGTACCGGGGATCGAACCACGGACCTCAGTGTGTGAGCTGCGGTATTGGGTACCATCGGTAATATGGAACATTGAAGAAGCCATTCTGGGCGAAACGTTTCCTCTAATAAATGTCCTGATCTGAACGTAAGTGCCTTTTTCCACACTAGAATGATGGAACTTTGCGGCAGGCCTACTGGCCCATGCTAGGAAGGTCTAACTCACACCCACCTGCCCCTACTCATTCTATAGCATCACTTCTCCCCTTCCTCTGCTCTATAGGTCTGCATACTCTGCTTACCCAGAGCATTGTACGTTGCTCGTAGACAGCAGTAACAGCCTGGCTGACCAGGCCCTGATCCACAGGGAGGTCTGGACACGGACCAGGCCGCGGGGGGGGAGGCGTTGAAGACTCCCCCAGAAAAGACCTTCAGGTTGACTACCAGGGTAAGTGTACTCACACACACACACACACACACACACACACACACACACACACACACACACACACACACACACACACACACACACACACACACACACCACACACACACACACACACACACACACACACACACACACACACACACACACACACACACACTCACACACACACATCATAAAACACCACACACATCACACACACACATCCACTCCCCACACAACACACACACACACACACCCACACACACAAGTTTGGGAAAAGAACTAAGATAAATTTCGTTATGCATTCATTTCCTCACGTATGCATTCATCATTCATTTCGTTCATTAATTTCATCCATGCAGGTTACCTGCAATGAAAAGCAGGGAAGCGATGAGTACGAGAGAGAGAACTCAATAAGTGTCAAGGAACCACGACTCTTCAGCGCCCTCCCTCCATGCATAAGGAATGTCAATGAACAGTTCCTGATCAGCTGGGCTGCGGTGCATACGTTAGGCAACGGGCGGCGGTGCACTAACAGCCTGGTCGATCAGGCCAGCAACCAGGAGGCCTGATCTGGGAGCGGGCCGCTGGCCAGGTAGACTCCAAGTAGACTTCAGGTAGACTCAGGTAGACTCCAGGTAGACTCCAGGTAGACTCCAGGTAGACTCCAGATAGATTCTAGGTAGACTCCACGTAGACTCCAAGTAGACTCCAGGTAGACTCCAAGTAGACTTCAGGTAGACTCAGGTAGACTCAAGGTAGACTCCAGGTAGACTCCAGATAGATTCTAGGTAGACTCCAGGTAGACTCCAAGTAGACTCCAGGTAGACTCCAGGCAGACTCCAGGTAGACTCCAGGTAGACTCCAGGTAGACTCCAAGTAGACTCCAGGTAGACTCCAGGAAGACTCCAGGTAGACTCCAGGTAGACTCCAGGTAGACTCCAGGTAGACTCCAAGTAGACTCCAGGTAGACTCCAGGCAGACTCCAGGTAGACTCCAGGTAGACTCCAGGCAGACTCCAGGTAGACTCCAGGTAGACTCCAGTAAGACTCCAGGTAGACTCCAGGCAGACTCCAGGTAGACTCCAGGTAGACTCCAGTAAGACTCCAGGTAGACTCCAGGTAGACTCCAGGTAGACTCCAGGTAGACTCCAGTAAGACTCCAGGTAGACTCCAGGCAGACTCCAGGTAGACTCCAGGTAGACTCCAGTAAGACTCCAGGTAGACTCCAGGTAGACTCCAGGTAGACTCCAGGTAGACTCCAGGTAGACTCCAGGTAGACTCCAGGTAGACGTCCATGCACTTATTCTTTATCTCAAGATTCATTCATTCGTTTTCATTCATTCATTCTGTTTTATTCATTCATTTTCTTTCGTTCTCATTAATTTTCATTCATGATTGAGAATAAATGAAAATGAATGTTCATTTTCATTTATTTTAAATCATTCTCATTCATTTTCATTCATTCTCATTCATTCTCATTAATTTTAATTCATTCTAATTCATTTTCATTCATTCTCGTTTGCTTTCATTCATTCATTTTCATCAATTCTCATTCATTTTCATTCACTTATTCATCTTCATTCATTCTCATTCATTTTCATTCATTCGCTTTCACTCATTTTCATTCATTCATTTTTCATTCATTCATTCTCATTCGTTCATTTATTCATTCACTCATTCTTTTACTTATTCTTTCATTCATTCATTCATTCATTTATTTATTCATTCCTTCATTCATTCTTTATCTTTCTAACAAGTTTTCTTCATTCTTTTCCTTCATTCCCATTTTCTTCTCATTTTTTCTTCTTCATTTCTTATTTGCTGTTTCGTTTATTTTATTTCTCCATTTGTTACTCTTCTTTTAGAAGAGAGGGAAGAGAGGGGAGAAAGGGGGGAGAGAGAGAGAGAAGAGAGTGAAGGAACGAAGGGAAGAGATGGAAGAGAGGAGAGAGAGAGAGAGAGAGAGGAAAGGGACAGAAGGGAGGGAAGAGAAAGAAAAGAGGGTGGTGGAAGAGAGAGTCAAGGTAGAGGAGAAAGCTAACACAAACAGCGTTACGAAGCTGACAGGAAACGTCAGGAAACTAACGTCAGCGAAAGCGTAGGAAATCGAGCGTAGTTTCTGAGGGGATGAGGCGGGCGCGGGCAGGACGCGGGCAGGACGCGTGCCGTCGCGGGCAGACCGAAAAAAAGTTCGTTCGAAATTGAATTATAAGAACTATGATATATTTTTGTCCCACTTGATATTCTTTTTTTTTTTTTTAGAACAGACGGAACGAGGACACCTGATACAACGTTTCTCTGGGGAGAAAAGAGTTTTTATAACTTGATAAAGCTCTCCTAGGGCGAAACGTGTCTCAGTGAAGCTCCCCTGAGCCAGACGTCTTAATAAAGATCTTTCTTCTGAGTTCGTTATTTCATCCATATTTGTCAAGACTGTCTTGCAGACACCACAAGAAGTGAGCTAAGAACCCCTGACAGCAGACAATAGAACCTCCCTGTCAGCAGACATTAAAATCTTCCTGGCAGCAGACAATAGAACCTTCCTGGCATAAGATAATAGAACCTTCCTGACAGTAGGCTATAGAACCCCCAGGCAACAGATAATAGAACCCCCAGGCAACAGACAATAGAACCCCTGGCATCACACAGCAGAAACCTCCCCCCTGGCAGCAGACAATGGAATTCCTCCCCACCCTGGCAGCAGACAGTAGAACCGCTGGCAGCAGACAATGGAATACCTCCCCTCCCTGGCAGCAGACAATAGAACCCCTGGCATCAGACAGCAGAAAACCCCCCTGGCAGCAGACAATGGAATTCCTCCCCACCCTGGCAGCAGACAATGGAATTCCTCCCCACCCTGGCAGCAGACAATAGAACCCCTGGCGGCAGACAGCAGAAAACCCCCCTGGCAGCAGACAATAGAGCACCTCCCCACCCTGGCAGCAGACAGTAGAACCCCCGGCAGAAGACAGCAGAACCCTTGGCAGCAGACAATGGAACACCCCTCCACCCATCCACCCTGGCAGCAGACAGCAGACAAGCAGGGCAGGAGTGTGTGTGGTCGGAAATAGAATATTGAACTAGTCTTCGTTTTTAATTCCTATCAAAATTATTAAACAATATCCTAGGATCAATACAGCTTACATTTTACCCAGTTAATTGTAACAAGCGGACAATAATAGCTGTAGTGAGACGTGGCTTTTATTAATAAATATTATCTAAGGTTCGTAGTTAACCTCTTTCATTTGAGTAAATTATTTCCTATTTACATAAGAACATAAGAATGGAGGAACACTGCAGAAGGCCTACTGGCCCATACAAGGCAGGTCCTTATCAAAACCACCACTACCTAAGAATTTACTCTTCCTGTGAGTTTGTAAAAATGTTAATAAGAGGAAGGTGGTAGCTTGTGAGTAAGTGTATTGAGAATTAATGTATGATGATCGGTGAATGATGAGTCTTGGGAGAGGGGGGTGAGTAAGGAGCGAGACTGGAAGGTAGAATATAAGAACATAAACACAAATAACCCACGCACGGGGAGAGAGAGAGAGAGAGAGAGAGAGAGAGAGAGAGAGAGAGAGAGAGAGAGAGAGAGAGAGAGAGAGAGAGAGAGAGAGAGAGAGAGGCTAACGAAGACGTTTCGGTCCAACTTGGACCATTTACAAAATCACAGTGTGACTGCAGCAGGCCTACTGGCCCAAACTAGGCAGGTCTTTCTCTAAACCAACCATTCCCACCTACCCACTAGTCCGGCCTTTCTCCAAAGCTTCCCAAGAATTAGCTACAATACCTCAGGTACTAATCTCTAACTGGTGATTCCCCAGAGCTCGCGAAGCTAAAATTGCGATCGATTTTCAGCTTGGGGGCATCAGCGAGATGAATGATCGGTCAGCTCTAAGTTTGACAGTGTCGCCCAGCGGTGGCCTAGCAGGGGAAAGCGACTGCTGCGAAAATTCGCGGACGTTGTTTCGATCTCACATCCACCTTGAGGTATCTGTTGTGTACATGTTTCATACGATGGTGATCAGTGTCATTAGGTCATTTATCAGTAGGAAACTAAAAGAGACGGCAGTTTTACCTGGTTCCTGGACTTCATGACAGGTGTGTGTTGCCTGGTGCTGCTGTGTTGTTGAAAATAATTAAGACACATGTGCGACAGTTGGGTATCTTTACTGATGAGACGTTTCGCCTGTGTGAGACGTATCGCCTACACAGTAGGCTTCTTCAGTCGGATACAGAGAATTTTGTAGAAGCAGTAAATATGTGAAGACGATGTAATCAGTCCATCATTCGGACTATGGAACAAAACTCTTCTCCAGGCTGAGGGACTGATCACCTCAAAGCTACGTCTTCCATTTCGGAACTAAGACACCCAACTGTTGTACATGTGTATTAATCATCAACTTGTCGGTATTTTATGTCATTTTCAACATTCTCTTTGAGGTGTTTGGGAGTTATTTGTGTATTGTTCCAGCCAGGGTATTGTTGTGATTGTTCCAGCCAGGGTATTGTTGTGATTTTCCCGGTTGTAATGTGTTCCACATGGGTATTGTCATTGTTCATCCAGGGATATTGCATACTTATTCGTTCGCTAATCGATGTACACAAATGAACTAAATCTGTCTTGTGCATCTTGTAAGCCTCATCTGCATATTAGTTCAGGTGGATACCAGCGAGAAGATAAATGGAAAGATCAACACAAATGAACTATAATCTGTTTGTGACTTGATAAAGCCCACTCTGTGGGCGAAACATAGTCTGTATTTGTGTTAATTTTTTTCATTACGATTTTGTTCGGATTTTTTCTAATCTTGGAGGTTACCCCCAGGATAACCCGGTAAAGTCAGTACTGGTCTATTTCACTGTGGTCCAGAAAAGGGACCTATTTACTCGCTAGGTGAACGGGGACAGTAGGTGTAAAGAAACACACCCAGTGTTTTCACCCTTGGCAGGGATCAAACCACGGGGACATTGTGTGTGAGGCGAGGGCGTTGCCTACCAGGCCACGGGACACCTTGGATACCAGCGTAACTTGGTATATACCTTATACCTTGGTAATAGATGCCGATAAACTGGTTTAGAAAGTAAGTCTCGTAAGCAAACACTGGAACATATATTTACTAGAAAACGTTTCGGTCCAGGACCGAAATGTTTTCTAATAAATATATCCTAGTGTTTGCTTACGTGTCTTTTTAAACCAGCTGGCATAACTTGCTCTCCAGCTGAATGTAGTTTTTAATTTCCAGAGCAGTAAGGTCGTGTAAGAATGCTCAGTTTGAAGGAGATGGAGTCTATCTGAAGAGCAACATGCTACCAATATTGTTCAGTAAGCACGAGTTAGTGCTTACTGAATTGTCTGTACTACAGCTTGAGTATTGAGCAGTGGTCAGAGAGCCTCCATCTCTTTGATTGACTCTATCGTGATGGACTCTGGCTGGTGCATCCTGGTGCATCCTTGTTGTCCGGGTCCTCGGAGCCACCTGTGAAGTTTGCCATGCTGGTACATCTGACCCAGCCGTGGTTGCTCCTAGATGGTGTGCTAGAGTGTCTGCGCTACAAAGGTAATGTGGTGAGTAAGGCGGTTTTTTTTGTCGAAGCATCGACAGTGGTTCTCAGTCACTTGTTGTAGGTGAGAACGCGTCTGGCAGAAAGCGGAGAGCTGCTTTTCTTGGCCAGCTTCGAATGAGAGCTGGTCTAGTTGTTGCACTGAATCTCTGAATGGGGTGAGTTTGATGGTTCCTTCCTGAGGGGTATAACGCTCTGAAGGTTTTTATAATGGAATTTTGTCACTAAAAAAACAAAACACCCAAGCTTGCCCTTTTCCAAAGCAATTCTTGGATTCTGGCCAAGAGGCATCAGCTTTGACGTCTCTTGAGTGCACAAGAAGTAAGATGGCGGTTGTGCCAGCAAACTTGAAGCTTTCTCTTGGTCGAGAGAAAGATTTGGCACTTAAAAATATTTCGAGTAGTACCAACTAACTCAGTAGATCTACAGTGATTTCATTTTGCCTAATGTGGACCTGACCAGCTTGTGATAAATGGTTTAAAACGTTTCGCCACACAGTGGCTTCATCAGTCCATACAAAGGAGAATGGTGAAGCACAGGAGGAGTTTGAGGTAATCAGTCCATCAATCTTGATGGACTGATTACATCGACTCAAGGCTGAGGGACAGATTACCTCAAACTCTTCCTGTTCTTCACCATTCTCCTTTGTATGGACTGATGAAGCCACTGTGTGGCGAAACGTCTCTTCAATAAAGATTCCCAAATGTTGCATAAGTGTCTTAACTGACCAGCTTGGGCCAGTAATCCTGCAGCAGTGCTTCTTCCTTCTTGAGCGGGTTTGACTTGGACTTGCCTAGCATGAGCCAATAGGCCTGTCGCAGTGCTACTTCTTAGTTATATTCTTAAGCTTTCTTGCCTCTGTTTTTGCTTATGCATAGATGTGACCTTGGTCATCTTCCAGGCAAACGGGCGAAACGTCTACAAATAAAGAATACCCAGATGTTGCACATGTGTCTAATTTTTTCATCTTATCGATACTGTATACCATACATGTACATGCGATACCATGTGCCGATACCATCTTTGCCAGGTGTGTAGCCTCTCTGACAGGTGGTTTTGTTTAGTGGTTGTGTTGTGAGTGGAGCATGTGGAGTATGGTGGAGCAGGTGGGTAGGAAGGGATAAAAGGAGGGAACGAGAGAGGAAAGAAGAGAAGGAATGATGGAGGAAGGCGAGGAAGGGAAAGATGGAGGAAGAGTGAGAGGGAAGGGTGGAATAAGGGAGGGACGGACGAAATGATAGAGGGATTGTGGGAGGATAGGATGGAAAGATAGATAGATAGATGAGAGAGAGAGAGAGAGAGAGAGAGAGAGAGAGAGAGAGAGAGAGAGAGAGAGAGAGAGAGAGAGAGACTGACCTAGAAGATAGGGAAGATGAAATGGTGCAGGGATGGGAGGGAAGGTGTAGTGGGTGGCATAGGCCTGGGGGAAGGAGGGCCGGGAAGGAGGGCCGGGAAGGAGGGCCGGGAAGGAGGGCCGGGAAGGAGGGCAGGGAGCTCACCGAGTACTACCACATTGATCCTCCTCGCCTTGGCCCGCCCCGACTCTTCCCTCTCAGGTTTTAGCTCACCCAATGGAAAACGAAAAAAAAAAGGGATACCTCTGAACCCATTATTTCGCCTCGACAGAAACTCCTGACAAAATTGGCCGGAGAATTTTTGCTCCTTGCTTAGTTTTCTGTTGCTTTCACGTCTCTCTCTCTCTCTCTCTCTCTCTCTCTCTCTGTCTCGCTGTGGACAATCGTAACTTTATTAAAAAAGAAAACACATGCACACACACACACACACATGCAAGAAATAGGTCAGCTGATGGGTCCATCAGTCATCTAGATTAGATTAGATTTTGCCGCTGAAGCTGCTAGTTTATGGTGCATCCAATTTCCAACTTGTGGACGGCAGCACAATAATGAAAAACGCCTAGGAACTAGGCCTCGAAAGGACCTAGATATATATTCATAGTTTATATTTCATCTGTTATAAGCAAATCTAGGTTATCTGCTTAAGCTGTATGGTATCTCTTCTTTTAGCAGTAAGATACCTTCACAAAAAGGTTATAATGTAATATAGTAATAATAATAATAATAATAATAATAATAATAATAATAATAATAATAATAATAATAATAATAATAATAATGTTATTTACTACAAGTACATGTACAAGGTATACAGGTCTAGCTAACATCAATGACATACTACTATATAGAAAGTCGCATGTTATGCTCAGCATTTCGGGCAAATTAGGTCAGTTTTGTCCCAGGATGCGACCCACACAAGTCGACTAACACCCAGGTACCCGAACCCGTATCGAACCAGAATCGAACCCGGACCCTCATACTGTGAAGGGAAAGCTGTCGTTTTCAAACCCGACAAGTTGAAGATTGAGACACTTATGCAACATACGGAAATCTTTATTAAACGTTTCGCCCACACTGTGGCTTCATCAGTCCAGTACAAAGTAGAGAGGGGTAAGGAGAGGAAGAGTTTGAGGTAATCAGTGGATCACAGTTGAACCATCCATTAGTAGATGGTTCAACTGTGACCCCCCGCCTCCTCCTGCTTCGACTCACCTGACTTCAGTATATAAGCCACTTCTTCGGCCATATGCTGTACTTTCTACAAGAGTGATGGACTGAACACATCGATTCCAGGCTGAGGGACTGATTACCTTAAACTCCTCCTCTCCTTACCCCTCTGCTTTGTATTGGACTGATGAAGCCACTGTGTGGCGAAACGTTTAATAAAGATTCACATATGTTGCATAAGTGTCTCGAAGCGAGAGCTTTTGCCATGAAGCCACGTGTTCAAGAGAGTGACCATAAGGATGACCACATACTTTGTATTCAGTCTGATCATCATCTGCGTGTCTGCCAAACTGCCAGAAGTATTTGTAACCAAGCCTTAGCCTGGCTACTACAACATCATCAGTCAGTCTGCTCATGTACATTGCAAGTTGCTCCATAAATGTGCTTATCGACGTTCAGGTGAGTAGTGAGTTATAGATCTACTTACGCGTCTACATGCATTTATATGATATTCTGTTTAATTATTTGCTATTTACTTATCCCTAATATTATTTTTAAAGCTTGACAGTGATAAGTTTCATTCTTTGGCTAATCTGTCGGCTTTACCGTGTAGGGGAAATGAATGTGTGATGCAATCCATAAGAATTGTTCATTTAATTGCTTATTCTTTCATTTCTGAATATCTGTACCTGACTCCCAATGAGCATGTTGTTAGTTATTGTGTTTCTGAAGTGTCTTGAGTTACGACAAAGATTCAGTAATGATCAAGGAGTCGGGTTCGCTGTAATAAGATAGATTAAATGCCATCAGTTAGATAAATCAAGTTGTTATTTAGGGAGGTAGCAAGAAGAGCAGATGCAGTCCTGCCAGCAGACTCCTGCTTAGATCCATCAGTGTATGCCATTTGTGTTACACTCGGCATTTATTTTAAGACAGGGAATCCCGGTGCTTTACTTCCTGGGGAATGCCTGAAGATGCGTACTCACCTAATTGTGGTTGCAGGGGTCGAGACTCAGCTCCTGGCCCCGCCTCTTCGCTGTCTGCTACTGGGTCTCTGCTCTCCCTGCTCCATGAGCTTTATCATACCTTGTCTTAAAACTATGTATGGTTCCTGCCTCCACTATATCTTTCTCTAGACTATTCCACTTCCTGACTACTCTGTGGCTGAAGAAATGCTTCCTGACATCCCTTTGATTCATCTGAGTTCTCAGCTTCCAGTTGTGTCCCCTTGTTTCTGTGTTCCCTCTCTGAAACATCCTGTCACTGTCTACCTTGTCAATTCCCCGCAGTATTTTGTATGTCGTTATCATGTCTCCTCTGACCCTTCTTTCCTCCAGTGTTGTTAGTCCTATTTACCTCAACCTTTCTTCATAAGACAGACCCCTGAGTTGTGGAACTAACCTTGTCGCAAACCTTTGCACTTTCTCTAGTTTCTTTACGTGCTTGACCAGGTGTGGGTTCCAGACTGGTGCTGCATATTTTAGTATGGGCCTGACGTACACGGTATACAGTGTCTTGAACAATTCCTTGTTAAGGTAACGGAACGCTAATCTTAGGTTTGCCAGTCGCCCTTATGCTGCCGCAGTTATCTGGTTGATGTGTGCCTCCGGAGACGTGCTTGGCGTTATACTCACTCCAAGGTCTTTCTCCTTTGCCGAGGTTTGTAGCCTTTGTCCTCCTAGCTTGTACTCTGTCAGCGGTCTTCTTTGCCCTTCTCCGATCCTCATGACTTTGCATTTGGAGGGATTGAATTCGAGAAGCCAATTGCTAGACCAGATGTCGAGCTTGTCCAGGTCTGTTTGCAGCCCTGCCTGGTCCTCTTCCGATGTGATTCTCCTCATTATTTTCACATCATCTGCGAATAGAGACACTTCTGAGTCTATCCCGTCCGTCATGTCATTTACATATACCAGGAATAACACTGGTCCTAGGACTGACCCCTGCGGTACACCGCTCGTCACAGGCTCCCACTGTGATACCTCACCACGCACCATGACCCGTTGTTGCCTCCCTTTGAGGTATTCCTGATCCATTCCAGTGCCCTTCCTGTTATACCTGCTTGTTCTTCCAACTTCTTTACTAATCTCATGTGAGGAACTGTGTCGAAGGCCTTCCTGCAGTCCAGGAAAATGCAATCAACCCACCCTTCTCTCTCCTGCCTTACCTCTGTTACTTTATCATAGAACTCTAGGAGGTTTGTTACACAGGATTTGCCTTCCCGGAATCCGTGCTGTCTGGTGTTTATTATCCTGTTCAGCTCAAGGTGTTCCACCATTCTTTTCCTGATGATTTTCTCCAGGACTTTGCACACTATACATGTAAGTGACACTGGTCTATAGTTTAGTGCCTCTTTTCTGTCTCCTTTTTTAAAAATGGGGACTACCTTGGCCTTCTTCCATACCTCAGGTAGCTGCCCAGTTTCAAGGGATGTGTTGAATATTATGGTAAGTGGCACACTCAGTACCTCAGCTCCTTCCCGAAGCACCCACGGGGAGATATTGTCCGGACACATCGTCTTTGAGGTATCGAGGTCACTGAGTAACTGCTTCACTTCCTCCTCAGTTGTGTGTATGCCTTCTAGCACTTGGTACATCCCTTGTTGGTGACGAACCACGTCCTGTCTACCCAGCTGCCTTCCTTCCTCCATTGTGAATACTTCCTTAAACCTCAAGTTGAGCTCCTCACATACCTCTTGATCATTACTTGTGAGTTCCCCATCTTCTCTCCTCAGCCTTATCACCTGGTCCTTGACTGTTGTCTTCCTTCTGATGTGACTGTACATCAGTTTCGGGTCGGACTTAACTTTCGATGCTATGTCATTTTCGTACTGTTTCTGGGCCTCCCTCCGTACTTGTGCATACTCGTTTCTAGCTCTTCTACTAATCTCTTTGTTTACTTGGGTTCTTTGCCTTCTGTACCGTTTCCATTCTCTGATACTCTGAGTCTTTGCCTCCCTGCACCTTTGGGTAAACCAGGGGCTCTTTCTGGCCTTCCCATTTAATCCTTTGCTTCTGGGTATAAACCGTTCCTCTGCCTCCTTGCACTTTGCCCCTACGTATTCCATCATTTCATTTATTGTCAGTCCTTCCATTTGCCTTTCCCACTGAACGTCCTGCAGGAAAATCCTCATGCCCGTGTAGTTTCCTCTTTTAAAGTCTGGTTTATCTCTATCGGTACTGTTTTCCCTCTCCACCTGTAGCTCTACAATGTACTCAAAGCTAAGCACCATATGGTCACTGGTTCCCAGGGGGCTCTCGTGCGTTATGTCTTCAATATCTGAGCTGTTCAGGGTGAATACAAGGTCCAGTCTTGCTGGTTCATCTTCTCCTCTCTCTCTGGTCGTGTCCCTGACATGTTGGGTCATCAGGTTTTCCAGTACCACGTCCATCATCTTGGCTCTCCAAGTTTCTGGACCCCCACGTGGTTCATGGTTCTCCCAGTCGATCTCCCTGTGGTTGAAATCTCCCATGACCAGTAGCTTCGCTCTGCTCATGTGTGCTTTTCTTGCCACCTCCGCCAGGGTGTCCACTATCGCTCTGTTGTTCTCATCGTATTCTTCTCCTGGCCTCCTGCAGTTCTGTGGTGGGTTATACATCACTGCAATGACTATCTTATGCTCCCCAGACTGGATGGTACCTACTATGAAGTCCCGTTCTCTACCCACCTCCACTCCTACCATTTCCTCGAATCTCCAACAGTGCCTTACAAGCAATGCGACCCCTCCTTCCCCCTGCTCCTCCTATCTTTCCTCAGGATCTGATATCCCTGTGGGAAGATTGCATCTGTTACTGTCTCATTTAGTTTAGTTTCTGTGACCGCTATGATGTCTGGGGATGCCTCATCTATTCTTTCATTCCACTCTTCATACTTATTCGTAATTCCATCCGCGTTTGTGTACAAACCTTCAACCTTGTTTCCAATACTGTGGCCCGGGGGAGATCTTGGTGGGTTGGGGGTGTGGGCAGGGTGCCGCAGGGGGTTGCAGCATGGGTGGGGGTGATTGTATGGTTGGGGTATGGGCAGGTGGGGTGGAGTTTGAGGTGGGGGGGGGTAACTGTGACGTTGGGTTATCATTTGCTAGGGTGGGGACAGGGGGCCTGATAAGTGGGTGTGGTGCTAGAGTGTATGGTTGTCGTGGGTTGTTTGTGATTTGAGGCCCGCTGAGGGTACTTCCAGTGTGTGTGATAATGAAATGCAGCTTCTGTGGAGGGATGAAAAGCTCCTGTTTTCTGTAGTGGTACAGTTCATGCACGTTACAGAATTTAATATAATCGAATGATTTCACAAACTATTTAGATTTGTGTCTGGTTCATTGACGGTGACGATGTCTGGTTCATTTATCAACATTTTAAAACCGGTTACAGTGTCACGCTTAATTATCCTATCCCTAATACTAGAAATGTTAAAAGCTCCTTCCTCACATTAAGGACCTGGGTAATGTTAAAACAGTGTAGACTAATTCTGAGGGCGTCGTTCTGCATTAGCTCCAAGGGATGGAAAAACAATTTCTTTAGCTAATATTAACACCGTAGTTGGAGTTGTAACCAAAAACAATTCTCCTGAGATCATTTAGCCTATCTTTGTAGTTCTTATTTATTTTTTGGTGTGGTGCATTTACTGATACGTACTTCTGTGACGAGATATCTGTAATATTTAACGTAGTTGATGCATTTACCTTACGAATGGGTGGGGTAAGTATAGCAGCTAAAAAAAAAAAAATGCCCACACCCACCACCTAAGCATCCATGTAGACACCTTTCCTGTGTACTAGTACTGGGGCAGTGCGGTATGCATTCCCTCTAAACTTCACAATCACAAAAACATATGTACAATGTACACCATTGTCAAGTGAAAATCAAAAGTGGTTGGGCCACTTATCGGTATTGTACATCATCAATAATATGAAACCACTTATCTTTACTCCTCCTCCTCATCTACTCACACCTTCACCCATTTCCATCTTTCTCTGCCGGGTCACCAACTGGAAAAGACTCGGGCTAGGACGACACAGCGAAACTACAGCAGCAGTACCTATCCCTATCCTTCCTTCCCCTCCTTACCAGGGCTCTGGTCACAGTTTCACTCCACTTTTGAAGCCTTGTAGTGACCGGAGGATACGCGCGTTATTTGACAGACAACCTATTATCTGAGTAGGCTACCACCAACATTAGCTTTTGGCTAGTTCATGTAGGGCAACAGTTCTATGTCAAATGCAGAGCTTAAATAAATATATTAAAACTGGTAATAAGAGAGGTGGTAATACAGGTTCTGCACTCCTTTTCCCAGTCAATAAACCCATAGAAATGAGGTGAGTGTTATTATCTGATTCTATTAGATAAAGTATTAAGTGACCTAGGCTTCAGGGACGAGAATTGATTCCCCCTCGCAACACATTTCATCACTTGCTCCACATTACAGATGTTATGTACACACTTGTATATTCTAAATTTGAATGTTATGTTATATATTTGAATGTTATGTGCGGACACAAGAATAGTATTCTATGCCCAAATCGATGTTGTCTATATATACATATGAATGTTATGTACATACACACACATGTAAATGTTATTTCTGCACACACACACATCAGTGGTATCCAGGTAAATGGTATATGCATTTTTAATATGTACGTACACACATAAATGGTATACCTGAACACACATGAGAGTTATCCATGTATAGACATGAATACGAATATTCCGTATGTGCACTCTAGAAATGGTATCCCTGTATGCACATGAATGTTATGTATGTGCACATGTGAATGTGCACAGTGTGTACACCATCAATGTTATCCATGTACACACGTGACTTTTATGCATGTACACACGCAAGTGATATACTTGTAGGCGCATATGTGCACATGAGTGTTAAGCATGTACACACATGGATGTAGCGCACGTGCACACATAAATAATGCACATGTGCGTCACGTTGGAAACACGTTTCCAAGGAGGTGCGTCCACGGTAATGTTGTTGTTGTTGCTATTGTTGTAGTTGTTGTTGTTTGTTGCTGTATCACCCGACAAAGGAAACGGTAATTTGCAACACAAAGCTTAGGTCCTTTCATTGTATATCCTCCCCGCCCTCTCGTCTCCCCACCTCTGTCATCTCCCCCTTCTCTCTCGTCTTCTAACACCCCCCCCCCTCTCAGTCTCTTCCCATCTATGTCATCTCCCCGCCCCTCTTGTCTTCCCATCCCTCTCATCTCCTTGTTCCTTTACTCTCGTCCCTCTTGTTGCCTGTCCGTCCCCTCTCCTGTGGTACCTTCCCCTCCCCCCACCCCGTGGAGGCAGCGGACACACTGCAGGCTGCCGAGGCTGCCTGCACCTCTACACTCAGGCCCACAACGCGCAAACACACCCGAAAGATGCGGGGACTTTAGCCTCTACGGGCGTCCTACTTGACGTATGACTGAGCTTGCAGTGGAGGTGACCCCGTGCTTGTGGCCCAGCTGAGGTGCTAGTGGAGTGGGGAGGAGGGGGTTAACCTGCCCTCCCGGTGTGTGGTGGGGGCAGAAGGAAGGGACGTTCTTCTACATTCTACACCATCCACCCCCCCTCCCTTTTCTCATCTCGCCCACCCACCTCTGACCCATACGCTAACGCCCCTCCTCCCCCAACCTTCCCCTCTAGTCCACACGCCCACACCCGCCCGCCCGGCAACAACCCTCGCCCACGTTCATCCATTCTTCATCATATCTAACAATCATTCTCTGAAGCCACGCATTATTATGAATATTTTTCGATACCCATTATTTTTAACACCCTCTCGCTCCCCTACTAACTAGTCTCGTCCCACATATTCACATCCTCTTTAGCAAGAAAGCTGCTAGTGTGATACCAGTATACAAGTGTACAGTGTACCAGTATACAGTACTGGCAGGGAGCATGCCAAAATTACAAGCCAGTTTCACTGACAAAAGTGGCTATGGGGGATATGTGCATAGTATGTCCGTAAGGGGAATAATTGTAGAGAAATGGAGGGATACTTAACTTCCTAACAAACGGAACTCAAAGAGTACTAGTACACAGGGCCACGGTGAAAAGTTATGTTCCCCAAGGCGTAGTTCTGACCCCCACAGTCTTTCTCATTCACATATCCGACATTTGACACCTGCTGTCCCTGTTCACACATCAGTAAAATAGGTACCTGGGTGTTAGTCGACTGGTGTGGGTCGCATCCTGGGGACAAAATTGACCTAATTTACCCGAAATGCTCTGCATAACAAAGGGTTTTCTATACAGTAGCATGTCATTGATGTCAACTACGCCTGTATACCTTGTACATGTACTTGTAGAAATAAAGATACTAGAATTTGAAAGAGAGTGGTATCCATAGAAGACAGCTAACCTTCAACAGCCTGGACGATCAGGCCAGCAACCAGAAACCCTAGTCTGGGACTGGGTTATAGAAGCGGTAAGTCAGCGGAAGGTCTCTGTCAGTAACCAAAAGCTCCAGTTACGGGTCATCATATAACTAAGATCCAAGTCAGGAAACACTTGTCCTGTTTCCTGACAAACTTGTAGAAGTGGTAACTTCCAGTGGGCCACTGACAACAATGCTTTGGTTTTTTTTCAATGAGGAAAAGTACCAGTCGGTACGGTACAGAAGAATTAAGAAACTGACATATTTAAGTCACTCAACAGTGGAAGTTTAGCGTGAGAGACCTACTTACGTGGAGGTCGTTTTGGGGGTCAACGCCCCGCAGCCCGGTCCTTGACCAGGCCTCCAGGTGGATCAGCGCCTGATCAACCAGGCTGTTACAATCCAACGTACTAATCACAGCCCGGCAGATAGGGCACTGGCTTTAGGTATCTGTCCAGTTCCCTCTTGAAGACAGCCAGGGGTCTATTGGTAATTTCTCTTATGAATGATGGGAGGCTGTTGAACAGTCTTGGGCCCCGGACACTTATTGTGTTTTCTCTCAGTGTACTCACGGTTCCTCTACTTTTCACTGGATAGAGGTTGCACTGTCTGCAGAGTCTTTTGTTTTTGTAGGGAGTGATTTCTGTTTGCAGATATGAGATCAGTCCCTCTAGGATTTTCCAGGTGCAGATTGTGATGTATCTTTCTCGCCTGCGTTCCAGGGAATACAGGTCAATTAACTTCAAAACGTTCCCAGTGATTAAGGTGCTTGACTGAACTAATATGTGCAGTGAAAAGTCTCTGTACATTCTCTAGATCTGCAATTTCACCTGCCTTGAATGAGGCTGTTAGTGTACAGCAGTATTCCAGCCTAGATAGGACAAGTGACTTAAAGAGGACCGTCATTGGTTTGACATTCCTTGTTTTGAAAGTTATCATTATCCATCCTATAACTTTACTTGCAAAGGTGATAATGCCATTTTCGTGATCCTTGAAAATGAGATCCTCTACATTATCACTCCCAAGTCTTTCACATTAGTTTTTCGCTCTATTGTGTGGTTAGAATTTGTTATATGCTCCGTTATACCTATTATTTCTTCCTGTTTTCCATAATGGAGTAACTGAAAGTTGTCCTCACTGAACATCATATTATTTTCCACAGCCCAATGGAAAACCTTGTTTATATCTGCTTGGAGATTTACCGTGTCCTCAATGGATGACAGTCTCGTGCAGATTCTAGTATCGTCGGTGATATGGTTTCACATCTCTGTTTATGTCAGATATGAGGATGAGAAAATGGATGGGGTGGAGTACTGCACCTTGTGGAACAGAGCTTTTCACTGTTGTTCCTTTATCACGCATTCACTGCCACTGGTGCAGTAGCTACGAGAGTACCAAAACAAACCTAGTCTAAATCAATTGAACGTTAAAAATTGAGTGTGTGTGTCCGTCCACATGTGCGTGCGCTGTATTGTAAATATCGTCGATTTAGAAATCTAGGTTACTTATCAACGTCGTTGTGCTACTTATTACTATTATTATTATGCTGCTTAGAAAACGTATTTTCCTCTGTGTTTATTTTAGTTATTTGCATGTATACGTTTTCCAGCAAAACTGCTCCTTTACATGTGCGCGTGTCGTACATGTGTGCGTGTTTCGTACATGTGCGTGTGTCGTACATATGGAGATAAATAGTATTGTTGTTGTGCATATGTGTGTATTTCTTACACATGTGCGTGTGTAGTTCGGGATGTACATTGTGCTAAACATCGACCCTCCTCAGACAACTACTTTCGCAGTAGGAAAGTAATTGCAACAGGGGGCAAGTGACCTCCTTGTATGCCAGCACCACTCAATGTGCGGTTGGTGGCATTTTATTGACAAGACGTTTCGCCCACCAGGACTATCTCTTCGCAGCAACTCATGAAGATACCTGGATAGATATAAGGACATAGAATATAAGAAAGAAAAAGCACTGCAGCAGGCCTACTGGCCCATGCTAGGAAGGTACAAGTCATTTACTGACCCAAGACAGTCAGGTCCAAGTCACATCCACTTAAGAAGGTAGAAGCACTGCATCAATCGTGAATTAATGTAGTTCCCGGTGGATGAAACTTCTTATCGATATATTTAATCAGTGCTACGTAAGTAACCTCACACAGTTATCTTTCTCGGCGTTTTCTCTAACTTGGGACTAAAACTACTCAGTAGAGGTTCCACAATCTCGTTCAAATGGTTGAAATTTATACTATTGCTCCTAATAAAAAGATCTTTGTTGTCTTCCTCTTCTGTGTGTTATTTACGTCCCTTCAACACAGTGTCATTTGCTTTTGTTTTAATTATTATCATTTATTTGCTCCCACAATATATCTCGTGTAGCTGCCAGGATTCATCTGAACGTCTTTCGAAAATCTTTCCACAAACGATTTTATTAGCATCAGATACGGTAAAAAAAAAATAGATTTTGCTAATTTAGGTTCTGAAATCCTTGCGATTCATTTTTTTAAATAATTTTCCTAGGTTCTTCCTTTCAGTCAGTCTGTATCTGTCTGGCGTACAAAATCCATTGAGTAGTTTGTAAGTCGCAATCATGGCTTCCCTGGGTCTCCTCTCTTCCAGCTGTGTCAGGTTTAATTCCTCTAAGTCTTTCGACGCTGCTCATTCCTCTCACCTCTGTGACTTATTTTCAAAGCGAGTCCCACGACTTCGTCTGATTCCCGAATATGTTTGCCGAGGCGAAGTCTCTAAGTTGGTGTTGGGTACTCTATAATGGGTCTGATATTCGTCGTATATAGAGTCCCGGAGGGCTCTTTTGTTAGGGTACTTGAATGTTGTTTATAAGTTCACCAGACTCGCTTATGCCTCCATGGTTACTCGGTTAATTGGCGCCTACGGTGATATGCTCACCTGGAGTTTATCTGGAGTTGACTTCGCAGGTTACGGTCCCTTGTCATCCTCGCGGCCTAGTTGGTGACCCGGCCTCCCGGTTGGTGACCCGGCCTCCCGGTTGGTGTTACTTGAATTCTAGTAGAATCCTCGTTCCCAGGGTAGGTAATCCTACCCTAATAGTAACCCAAGAACTAGTCGGAAGGAGGTACCTGAAATTCTCGTAAAATCCTCTTTCCTAGGGTAGGTAAGCCCAGAGCTGGTTGAAATGAAGCACCTGAGAATCTTGCAGCTACCAGCTTGCAGTACCGAGTCGACGTCTTCACTGCCTTACTGAAATCTCCCAACGAAGGCCCACATATTTCCATATCTCGTGTATGAAGCCCAGCCTACATGAAGGAAAATGACAACCAAAGCTAGCTACGGCTCCCACAGTGTGACTGTCATACATACCACAACCATCACACTCACACATCCACACCAGCCCCTCCTCTACCATTCACATCTCCCCTCCCCATCAATATTACCCCAATGCCCCCCGCCCCATCTCCCCATCGCCGACGTACCAGCTACGTGACTTCCTCTCTGCTCCTCGGCCCGACGCGCTCCGACAAAGACCACAAAGCGATTAGCTCCCAAGTTCCCTTTTGTGTTTCTTCTCGTGAGTAATTGTACCTAGGCTATTACGGCTTTTATAGGCACACAAACTGTTTACGTCTCCAGCTTAACCCATGTAGCAAAGAATGTAGCAGCCAGCTTAACCCAAGTACACCTTAACTGGGTAGAGATTCTTTCACTGTCAAAATAGCTAGTGTCGCAGCTAACCCAGTACTGCTTATGTAAAACTTAGCCTATAAATAATTAAATATATATATATATATATATATATATATATATATATATATATATATATATATATATATATATATATATATATATATATATATATATATATATATATATATAGGAGGTACCACCTCTAGAACTTGCTGGGGACCCTTATCCTCAGAGAAGACAATAAACGTACCTCAGGGAAAACTCGAGGTTCTCCCCGGAGCTGTTTGAATATTTTCTTCTCCTACCACCCCCTATATATATTATATAAGTGCTTTATTAATAGACAGAATACATTGACAAAAATCACAAACATGAACATGAATACATTGGTACAATATATCAAAGATTATGAATCTCTTCCAGCTCCTCCGAAGCCGGACGCGAGCCCATTATGCAGCATGCATTTCCCCTCTGGATGGCCACGCTGAGGCGCTGGAACATGAAAGTGGCTGCCCTTGGGTCCCTGGTGGTGTAGATGAGTCTGGAACCCAGTTCTTTAAGGAAACGTGTTGCATTTTTTTCCCCATGATCCCAAGGTCTCTGATCCCACTGGGACAAATTTATACTGTTGGCTTATGTCCCTGTACTTGCCGATCTTGTACTCCTCCCTCTGGAGGAGCGATTAAAGCTGCCAAAAAAAAACACAGGAGTTGAATGATAGCTCTAGACCTTTCGTGTTGCAATCAGCACATCAGGAGCTTGCAGTGTTGCAGAAATAGAGTAGGAAATCAAGGCACATTTACAAATAAGTTGGTTAACTTTCTTCTTCCCATTCTAGCTTCTATGACAACTAATAAGTTAATAATCTTAAAAATTCCCTGTCTTTGCCTATTGTAAAAAACTCTTAATCACTTCAACCATGCCTTGCTAAAAAATATCGGGAATCATAAGTAACTTCTACTTATAAGCTGAATTCGCTAGTTAATAAGGATGGATACCTTCTCGTATCGTTTCAAATCTTCTACCTGAGGAGGCAGTCAGCGCTTGCTGTGAGGAGTTTCTCATGTCTTCTGACGTGGTCTCTAATTTCTAGGTTAATCTGTTGATAAAATTACTGAACCTTATTGTGAAATATTTTTTTATTTTATTTTTCAACAAGCTGTCTTACAACCAGGCCGACAACCAATCCAACAACCAAGGTTATAATCAATTCAACAATCAGACCTACAACCAGTTCAACAACCAGGAAGTTATGAAGTGTCAGGAGAACAATGACAGAGAACCGCTGAAGGTGAGAACATCCGAGGCAGAACAGAAAGTGCAGTGGATGCTGTGTAAAAGTCACATCACTTGCTCTCAGTACTGCTGCATGTGTCTTACTGTGTCTTACCATGTCGATGGTACTACCGCGATTCTGGCAACGCAACAATTCCAAGTAAAGCCATGATCGAAACTTTTATCCGTGTCCAAAAAAAAAAAATGTTAAGTTATAGCCTCGTACTCTTTTATGCATGGACAACTACCTCACTGATTGTAAACATGCGCGCTTGCGAGAGCACGGCAGGAGATGCCATTACTGGCATCCCAACTTTAAAATTAGACAGATGATGTATTTTGCAAGGCATGCAGGTGCGAAGTGCACCTACGTGTTAATAGCTTGATGCATTAAGGTACTGACTGACGTCATCCCCCAAAAAACTGCACCACCACACATTCCATTGTCTTGAGGGCTTTGATTTCGAGGAATTGAAAAATCTAAGGTATAGCCTCCAGCCTTGCAGTTCTCATGGACATTCTCCCCAGCTAAAAATAAACGTTGTACCTTATACCTCAAAGCTGAATATGAACACATGGAATGTATTGGTATTGGCCTTCCGTGAGACCCTGACTCGACCCTCGCAGTCCTTGAAACGATTTGTCGTTAAAGTAACCAATAAAAACACTATCACGGTGAAACTTATGTAAAAAAAACAATAAAAGAGAAAAACTCGCACAGATATCCCCAGAGGGAGTTTGTAATCAATTCTTTGTAAAGGTTGTGATAACAGATACATTTTGTCCTGGGAGATGTAGAGATACGCCTCTTCCCAAGGCAAGATATTATGGATGTCACTACACTCCCCCAGTGGGAAGCCAAGGCCATTATGGATGTTACTACACTCCCCAGTGGGAAGCCAAGGCCATTATGGATGTAACTGCACTCCCCCAATGGGAAGCCAAGGCCTTTATGGATGCCACTACACTCCCCCAGTGGGAAGCCAAGGCCGGGTCACCTATTGGAAAAGACCCGGGCAGCGAAATGCTACAACTCTCTACCGAACCAGATACATTGGTCAGACTTTCACATCTTTGGAAATTAGATCAAAATAGAATATTCTGTTTATTCAGCACAGGCATATTGTATTTACCCAACAGGGAAGTGAATCTTTCTGTTTTTTTTTTCACCTGGATATTCAGATTACAGATAATATGCCAGAAGAGATGATCCCTTTTCAAAGGTGTGCTGAAAGCAACATTCTGGGATCACGCGTCGTGAGTTATGAAGCGTAGAATATTATTCTAAATTCAAACTTGTTTCAGTTGTAATAACCCATCAAAAAATTTTCCCAGCTGGGTTATTTAAAAAAAATCGAATGGTAGCCAGCTGCGCGTGGCTAGTTCAGGGTGACTGCAGGCAGGTAATCAGTCATACGCAGTGTTTATGTTGTTTATGGACAATATACCACTTGAGATCAAACTTCACTGAATCCCATTCCGCAGGCGCTGTATGATACAGTACCTAAGAGTTTAGAGCCTCTCCATGAATATAATAATAATAATAATAATAATTAATAATAATAATAAAAACAGTACTATTTTAAAGCGCAAAACTTTTTATACAGTTACACGACAAAGATGCTTTTAATCCAAACATGGATTGTACCCATTGTGGCCAGACTAACAATAGAGTCTGATCCCCTTTTATCTACAGTAAGGCGAGTCAATATTTTTTCCACCCTCTATAAATAACGTTTGGGTTATGCTAATTAATTTATTTCTGAATGTGATGACATGTCGCGACCCTCGCGACTTCTTGGTCAATCAGCCGCATATAATCCAATGGTCTAGAATGTTAATTAAGAAAAATGCCTCTCAGAGATTGACGTTGGTAAGAGTCAATTATTAGTCTTTTTTTCTGGAAACGTTTCGCCAGCCAGTGGCTTCTTCAGTCCAGTGTAGAGAAAGGTGGAAGATGAGGAGGATTTTGAGGTAATCAGTCCCTCAGCTGAGGGACTGATTACCTGGAATTTGAGGTAATCATTCCCTCAGCTGAGGGACTGATTACCTCAAACTCCTTCTCATCTTCCACCTTTCTCTAAATTGGACTGAAGAAGCCACTGGATGGCGAAACGTTTCCAGAATAAAGATCCCCAAATGTTGTACAAATGTCTCATTTTTCAACACGTTAGAGAACATATAATAACCCAGACGTTCAGAGTGCATGCAATCTATGAAGCTCTGTTAGTGACAAGTTACTCTGACCAGATCTACCTGGAGTTCATTACCTTTGTAACTTGCACAGCTATCAAAACTTTGGGGCCCAGTCCCTGGACCCATTATGTACCTCTGTAATCTTTTGACTACCACCCACAGGATGGGTCTGGGGTGCATAATGAAGATATTAAACTAACACGTTCGTGATGCTTGATTATCATAGACACAAACATTTTTACCCCTACCTTTATCTTGCAGTGAGAGACGTGTCTCGTTGTAGTTTGTAAGTTGTTTGTCCTGACCTGTAACTGTGCTTGCGTGTCCAAGGTTTATAATCCATCGTCCGAGACGTTAATCAGAAAACTTTCTAAAATAATCGCAGGGAAGAGCAAAGTGAAATGTTATTGTTTTAATCATTAATATATCATTAA
The DNA here is from genome assembly GCA_009830355.1 of Cherax destructor. Taxonomy (NCBI): domain Eukaryota; kingdom Metazoa; phylum Arthropoda; class Malacostraca; order Decapoda; family Parastacidae; genus Cherax; species Cherax destructor. The sequence continues at coordinate 98,311 of WNWK01000687.1, forward strand.
TATATCCCCCAAGAGATCGCTAGACATGTGGTGAAGCATTTTTAAACCCTTGGAAAATCGTCTGTTCTTCGTGGTGGTTAAACCACACAGAGGTATGATGCAATGAAATCTCAACCACGGCAGGAATGTTTTGATATGACATCCCCGTTTTATAGTTGCTATCTTGCCTATTAACTAATTAGGCTTTGGCTACACCTGCTAATTCAAAATTAGCATTAAACGTGATATTTACTTATATTACTAATTGGGTTAGGAGACTTTTTTTTAGAGGGAGAGTATTGAGTGTTCCTTGTGGACTGAAGACTGGAAATATATGTTCATCGTATTACCCTTAAAGGTAGAAATGCTGATCAGGCAGGAATTCTTGAAATAATTTGTTTGGTAAGACAATGTGTGTCGACATTATGAAATCAAGACACACATTGTGTGTGTGTGTGTGTGTTTGTGTGTGTGTGTGTGTGTGTGTGTGTGTGTGCTCACCTAGTTGTGGTTGCAGGGGTCGATTCACAGCTCCTGGCCCCGCCTCTTCACTGGCCGCTACTCGGTCACTCTACCCGCTCCATGAGCTTAATCATACCTCTTCTTAAAGCTATGTATGGATCCTTCCTCCACTAAATCACTTCCCAAACTATTCCACTTCCTGACCACTCTGTGACTGAAGAAATACTTCCTAACATGACTTTGATTCATCTGAGTCTTCAACTTTCAACTGTGTCCCCTTGTTGCTGTGTCCCATCTCTGGAACATTCTGTCTCTGTCCACCTTGTCAATTCCTCTCAGTATTTTGTATGTCGTCATCATATCCCCTCTATCTCTCCTGTCTTCCTCTCCTGTCTTCCAATGTCGTCAGGTCGATTTCCCGTAACCTCTCCTCGTAGGACATACCCCTTAGCTCCGGGACTAGTCTTGTTGCAAACCTTTGCACTTTCTCTAGTTTCCTTACATGCTTGGCTAGGTGAGGGTTCCAAACTGGCGCTGCATACTCCAGTATGGGCCTAACGTACACAGTGTACAGGGTCCTGAATGACTCCTTATTAAGATGTCGGAATGCTGTTCTTAGGTTTGCTAGGCGCCCATATGCTGCAGCAGTTATTTGGTTGATGTGCGCCTCAGGAGATGTGCCCGGTGTTATACTCACCCCAAGATCCTTTTCCTTGAGTGAAGTTTGTAATCTATGGCCCCCTAGACTGTACTCCGTCTGTGGTCTTCTTTGCCCTTCCCCAATCTTCATGACTTTGCACTTGGTGGGGTTGAATTCCAGGAGCCAGTTGCTGGACCAGTCCTGCAGCCTGTCCAGATCCCTCTGTTAGTTACCATTTTGTCCTAGGCACATGTCGATTAGACACTAGGCCTGTCTGTGTGTGTGTGTGTGTGTACTCATCTAATTGTACTCACCTAATTGTGGTTGCAAGGGTCGAGACTCAGCTCCTGTCTCGCTGTCTGCTACTGGGTCTCTGCTCTCCCTGCTCCATGAGCTTTATCATACCTTGTCTTAAAACTATGTATGGTTCCTGCCTCCACTATATCTTTCTCTAGTCCATTCCACTTCCTGACTACTCTGTGGCTGAAGAAATGTTTCCTGACATCCCTTTGACTCATCTGAGTCTTCAGCTTCCAGTTGTGTCCCCTTGTTTCTGTGTTCCCTCTCTGAAACAACCTGTCACTATCTACCTTGTCAATTCCCCGCAGTATTTTGTATGTCGTTATCATGTCTCCTCTGACCCTTCTTTCCTCCAGTGTTGTTAGTCCTATTTCCCTCAACCTTTCTTCATAAGACAGACCCCTGAGTTGTGGAACTAACCTTGTCGCAAACCTTTGCACTTTCTCTAGTTTCCTTACGTGCTTGACCAGGTGTGGGTTCCAGACTGGTGCTGCATATTCTAGTATGGGCCTGACGTACACGGTATACAGTGTCTTGAACGATTCCTTGTTAAGGTAACGGAACGCTAATCTAAGGTTTGCCAGACGCCCATATGCTGCCGCAGTTATCTGGTTGATGTGTGCCTCCGGAGACGTGCTAGGCGTTATACTCACTCCAAGGTCTTTCTCCTTTGCCGAGGTTTGTAGCCTTTGTCCGCCTAGCTTGTACTCTGTCAGCGGTCTTCTTTGCCCTTCTCCGATCCTCATGACTTTGCATTTGGAGGGATTGAATTCGAGAAGCCAACTGCTAGACCAGATGTTGAGCTTGTCCAGGTCTGTTTGCAGCCCTGCCTGGTCCTCTTCTGATGTGATTCTCCTCATTATTTTCACATCATCTGCGAATAGAGACACTTCTGAGTCTATCCCATCCGTCATATCATTTACATATACCAGGAATAACACTGGTCCTAGGACTGACCCTGCGGTACACCACTCGTCACAGGCGCCCACTGTGATACCTCACCACGCACCATGACCCGTTGTTGCCTCCCTTTGAGGTATTCCCTGATCCATTCCAGTGCCCTTCATGTTATACCTGCTTGTTCTTCCAACTTCTTTACTAATCTCATGTGAGGAACTGTGTCGAAGGCCTTCCTGCAGTCCAGGAAAATGCAATCAACCCACCCTTCTCTCTCCTGCCTTACCTCTGTTACTTTATCATAGAACTCTAGGAGGTTTGTTACACAGGATTTGCCTTCCCGGAATCCATGCTGTCTGGTGTTTATTATCCTGTTCCGCTCAAGGTGTTCCACCATTCTTTTCCTGATGATTTTCTCCAGGACTTTGCACACTATACATGTAAGTGACACCGGTCTATAGTTTAGTGCCTCTTTTCTGTCTCCTTTTTTAAAAATGGGGACTACGTTGGCCTTCTTCCATACCTCGGGTAGCTGCCCAGTTTCAAGGGATGTGTTGAATATTGTGGTAAGTGGCACACTCAGTACCTCAGCTCCTTCCCGAAGAACCCACGGGAGATATTGTCCGGACCCATCGCCTTTGAGGTATCGAGGTCACTGAGTAACTGCTTCACTTCCTCCTCAGTTGTGTGTATGCCCTCTAGCACTTGGTACATCCCTTGTTGGTGACGAACCATGTCCTGTCTACCCAGCTGCCTTCCTTCCTCCATTGTGAATACTTCCTTAAACCTCAAGTTGAGCTCCTCACATACCTCTTGATCATTACTTGTGAGTTCCCATCTTCTCTCCTCAGCCTTATCACCTGGTCCTTGACTGTTGTCTTCCTTCTGATGTGACTGAACATCAGTTTCGGGTCGGACTTAACTTTCGATGCTATGTCGTTTTCGTACTGTTTCTGGGCCTCCTCCGTACTTGTGCATACTCGTTTCTAGCTCTTCTACTAATCTCTTTGTTTACTTGGGTTCTTTGCCTTCTGTACCGTTTCCATTCTCTGATACTCTGATTCTTTGCCTCCCTGCACCTTTGGGTAAACCAGGGGCTCTTTCTGGCCTTCCCATTTAAACATTTGCCTCTGGGTATAAACCGTTCCTCTGCCTCCTTGCACTTTGCCCCTACGTATTCCATCATTTCATTTATTGTCAGTCCTTCCATTTCCCTTTCCCACTGGATGTCCTGCATGAAATTCCTCAAGCCCGTGTAGTTTCCTCTTTTAAAGTCTGGTTTGTCTCTATCGGTACTGTTTCCCCTCTCCACCTGTAGCTCTACAATGTACTCAAAGCTAAGCACCATATGGTCACTGGCTCCCAGGGGGCTCTCGTGCGTGTGTGTGTGTGTATTTTCCATACATAATTTGCTTGGATACCGACTTCACCTTCAAGGTTATGAAATTGTCACTGGCATCTTCTGTGCGAGGAAACTGTTTCTCATTATCCCCAGACCGGTGACGGGATACGAGAGATGACAGACCCTGAGATGGCCATTTCACCCATGTGGCACCTGTTGTTTTGCAGCGCCACACCCAGAATGAAGCTGGTCAGGTCCACTTTCTTGGTCTATACACAGTTCAATAGACTTGAAACTTAAATAAAAACAGAACAGTGAAAAGGTTATGTTTGTTTTTTTATCTGTTGTCCACTAACATCCACTCCCTCATTCTCACGTCCTCTCCCTCATTCTCACGTCCTCTCCCTCATTCTCACGTCCTCTCCCTCATTCTCACGTCCTCTCCCTCATTCTCACATCCACTCCCTCATTCTCACATCCACTCCCTCATTCTCACATCACCTCACTCACCATCACAATAAGTCACAAATAAGAGAAAAAGAGAGAGAGAGAGAAAGAAAGAGAGACAGACAGAGACACAGACAGAACGAGACTGTACTTCAGCGCCCCTGCCCTCCTCCAGCTCTCCCCAATCACTAGAGCTGCCTTCAGGTGACACCCAGAGACAAAAGAATATCAGAGTAACAATATACACTCCAGTTAATGTACAACGTTAATTTGAAGCTTAGAATTTTTTTTTAGTAATTGCCAAAGTGAAGCCGATACTCATTTTACTAGCGCGTCACCTGCTAGGACTCTCCTGCGAGGACTCTCCTGCGAGGACTCTCCTGCGAGGACTCTCCTGCAAGGAGTCTCTAGCATAGTAAATGCAATTCAGAGCGTGACCATCTTCAGCTTTATACCCGTAGCCAAGTGGTTAAACTATGCTGATAAATTCTCTTGCAGTCCTGGGGAGGTTACCACACGGACCAAACCCTGCACCGGTTCACCCAATCATATGTATACTGACATACATCTATATGTATATATAATATATATATATATATATATATATATATATATATATATATATATATATATATATATATATATATATATATATAATTAAGAAACCCTTTCATCATCATTTCATCACTGCCTTGTCAGAGACACGCCGACATTACAGCTCGGATGACCCTCCAAAGTGCAACATCCCCCCACCCCTCCTCCAGAGTGCTGGCACTGTATATCCCACCTCCAGGACTCAAGGCCGGCTAACCGGTTTCCGTGAAACCCTTCGTAAATTTTGCCTTGCTCACACTCCAACAGCACGTCAAGTTATAAAAAATACTAGCCTCCACTCACTGCTATCTAACACGCTCACACACGCCTGCTGGATATTCAAGCCCCTCGCATACAAAACCTTTACCTCTCTTCCTCCAATCTTTCCTAGGACGATCCCTACCCTTCCTTCCACTACAGATTTATACACTCTCCAAGACATCCTATTTTGTTTCAACCTCTCTAAATGTCCTAACCACCTCAATAACCCCTCCTCAACCCTCTTGATAATACTATTAGTAACCCCGCACCTCCTATTCTCCAAACGGCGAAATCTTTGCATAATATTCACACCACATATTACCCTCAGACACGACATTTTTACTGAACGTAGTCTCCTCCTTGCTGCAACGTTTAAAACCCACGTTTCACGCCCGTATAAGAGTGATGATACCACTATGCTTACATATATGTGGGCCGTGGATAGATCCAGTCCTTCATCATTGTTTATTCATTGACAGATTTTCATTACAATTTCATCTGTATGTATGTATGTATATATATATATATATGGGTGTGAAGCATGGGTGATGAATGTTGCAACGAGGAGAAGGCTGGAGGCAGTGGAGATGTCATGTCTGAGGTCAATGTGTGGTGTGAATATAATGCAGAGAATTCGGAGTTTGGAAATTAGGAGGAGGTGCGGGATTACCAAAACGATTGTCCAGAGAGCTGAGGAGGGGTTGTTGAGGTGGTTTGGACATGTAGAGAGAATGGAACGAGACAGAGTGACTTCGAGAGTGTATAAATCTGTAGTGGAGGGAAGGCGGGGTAGGGGTCGGCCTAGGAAAGGTTGGAGGGAGGGGGTAAAGGAAGTTTTGTGTGCGAGGGGCTTGGATTTCCAGCAAGCATGTGTGAGCGTGTTTGATAGGAGTGAATGGAGGCATATGGTTTTTAATACTTGACGTGCTGTTGGAGTGTGAGCAAAGTAACATTTATGAAGGGATTCAGGAAACCGGCAGGCCGGACTTGAGTTCTGGAGATGGGAAGTACAGTGCCGGCACTCTGAAGGAGGGGTGTAAATGTTGCAGTTTTATAACTGTAGTGTAAAGCACCCTTCTGGCAAGACAGTGATGGAGTGAATGATGAGGAAAGTTTTTCTTTTTCGGGCCACCCTGCCTTGGTAGGAATCGGCCGATGTGTTAATAATAAAAAAAAATATATATATATATATATATATATATATATATATATATATATATATATATTATTGTAACCACGAACGTGTGGTATTGATCAATAACTACACAAGCCAGGGTTCGAACCTATGATGTGTGGTTCAGTGGTCTAAGGCGTTATGTGATTTCGCTCACCATGAGGCGGCCCAAAGCATCATAGGTTCGAACCCTGGCTAGTGCAGTGTAGATATATATATATATATATATATATATATATATATATATATATATATATATATATTCATCAAACCAGCCCTATCCCACCGAAGGAGGGTGGCCTAAAAAAAGATAAACGAAAGTTTCTCTATTTAACTTTAGTAATGCATTTTACTCGCCTCTTACGACACCCATGGCTTATGGAGGAAGAATTCTGTTCCACTTCCCCATGGAGAAATATATATATATATATATATATATATATATATATATATATATATATATATATATATACATACAATTGCCTGAACCAATGAGGAATTTGATCAGTGTGGTAACCTCAGCACTAGAAGAGAATTTATCAGCTTAACATTCGGCTACGGGTATAACACTGAAGACAACCATTGGTCTGAATTGCGTTTACTATGCTGGGAGATCTTCACAGTTGAGTCCTAACCCTATGAGGTTTGACAGGTGAGTCCTCACAGGTGAGTCCTCACAGGTGAGTCCTCACAGGTGAGTCCTCACAGGTGAGTCCTCACAGGTGAGTCCTCACAGGTGAGTCCTCACAGGTGAGACGCTACTCAAGTGAGCTTTTGCTTCAGTCTGGTAGTTACAAAAATAAGACAAAAATATCGCTGTGCATTACTGACCTTGAGCACTGTTGTTGTTGTTGTTGTTGTTGTTGTTGTTGTTGTTGTTGTTGTTGTTGTTGTTGTTGTTGTTGTTGTTGTTGTTGTTGTTGTTGTTGTTGTTGTTGTTGTTGTTGTTGTTGTTGTTGTTGTTGTTGTTGTTGTTGTTGTTGTTGTTGTTGTTGTTGTTGTTGTTGTTGTTGTTGTTGTTGTTGTTGTTGTTGTTGTTGTTGTTGTTGTTGTTGTTGTTGTTGTTGTTGTTGTTGTTGTTGTTGTTGTTGTTGTTGTTGTTGTTGTTGTTGTTGTTGTTGTTGTTGTTGTTGTTGTTGTTGTTGTTGTTGTTGTTGAAGAAGACAACAACTTGAGGTGGAGTGATAGGAGGGTAGGCGGCTCTGAACAAAGTGATGGAAATTCTATTTAAAAATCTCTCTGTCTCTCTCTCTGTCTCTCTCTCTGTCTCTCTCTCTCTTTGTTTTTCCTCGGTTAGTCAGTTATTTTACAGAAACAAGAATTAGCGTCCGTACCAGTGGTTTTCAAGCTAACAGTGTTAATTTGTTCAATGTATTGCATTGTCTAATGTGCACCTGCTGTGAACACTTGCTGTGAACACCTGCTGTGAACACTTGCTGTGAACACCTGCTGTGAACACTTGCTGTGAACACTTGCTGTGAACACTTGCTGTGAACACCTGCTGTGAACACTTGTTTCACATGTGATTCAGACGTAGAACGTAAGATCTCTGAAGGAACAAAGTCTTTGATAATGGTACAACGTAAGTCCCGAAACCGATGAGTGGAGGAGTTAAGACACTTGTGCAAGACTTCGTTATTTTTTTATTAGTGAAACGTTTCGCTCACTCAGCAACCTTCTTCAGTCTAATAAAGAGGTGAGTAATATTCTGGAGACAGTAATGTAATTGGATCCTTGGATCAATCGCTCCACTCAGCTGTTTCTTAGTTCCCTTCCTTTTATAAGAACATAATAAAGGAGGAACATTGCAGTAGGTCTACTGACCCATACTAGGCGGGTCCTTCTCAAATTTATAAGCATTTGATCGTTGCGGAAGAAAATTCAAAATTTAATTACTTTTGGCCGTGTTTCATGGAAACGTCCAGGTTCTGAGACCCTGGTCAACGCCCCCGCGGCCCAGTGCATGACCAGGCCTCCCTGTGGCTTAGGGCCTGACCAACCAGGCTGTTACAGGATTCCGTACTCAGTCCAACATAAGAACTATAGCCCGGCTGATCAGGAGATGACTTTAGGAACCTATCCAGTTCCCTCTTGAAGACAGCCAAGGGGTCTATTGGTAATTCCCCTTATGTATGATGTTAGACTGATGAATGCAACCCCCTATCTACAATGATGTTAGAATGTTGAATAATCTTGGGCTCCTTACACTTTCTTTTCACTGGAGGTATATTGCATCGTCTGCCGGTTCTTTTCCTTTCTTAGGGAGTTATTTTTATGTGCAGATTTGGGACCAGTCCCTGTTGGATTTTCCTGGTGTAAATTATGATGTATTTTTCTCGCCTGCGTTCCAAGACGTACAGGTCAAGATACTTCAAAGGTTCTCAATAATTAAGGTGCTTGACTGAACTTATATATGCAGTGAGAGTTGTCCGTACATTTTCACCTGCCTTTCAAAAAGGACTCTTAGTGTCCGGCAGTATTCCAGCTTAGAGAGAACAAATTGCTTAAAAAGGATCATCATTGGCTTGGCATCCCTTGTTTTGAAGGTTCTCATTATCCATCCCATCACCTTCCTCGCGGTTGTCAGGATCGAAACGTTATGTATGGCCGAAAGTCATTTCATGGGGAAGAAGAGCTGGACCAACAAGGGTCACACAGCACCATGCTTTCCAGAGATTATCACCTTTGTTTGCTCACATCCAAATATAACCTGTCGTCTCTTGCCCCGGGCAGGTGAAGCTGCAGCGCAGCGAGCACCTCCTCTTGCCTTATATGCAAACATTCTGCCATCACCAACAGCTTGACTGACCAGAGAACAGGTGACAGATAGGGGATGGAGAATCGAGACCTCGGCTTCGCACAGTTTCATCGCATCAGGAAATTCTATACAGTATCATTGAAAATGGATTAGAGGGTTTGATGAAGACCTGGCTAGTATGATCCAGACCAGGCCTTCTGGTTGCTGGCCTGTTCAATCATACTGTTGCTGTTTGGTTCAGCAACAGCACGCTGCCAGTGCCTCAGTAAATGGCACTCTGCTCCGTTTAGAACTACCATGAGAGTAAATATCCCTATTTTCATCATAAGCATAGATACCTATGAGGCGGTAAACCTGTGTGAGCTACTAGGCACAAAGAGTGGTGGAGGCCCGATCCTCCGTCCGCTGATCGTGAGACAAGAAGCCCTACTCTGGCACCGATTATAGTTGTTCCAGGAGCCGCGGTGCCATACTAGGTCGAAGGCACCAGCAACACCCAGCACAACATTCTTGATCTTGAGGCTGTCCTGTGACTGGTGCCACACAGTAGAAGCACTGACTGGTGCCACACAGTAGAAGCACTGACTGGTGCCACCGCCAATAACAAAAACAATGGATTGGGCGAATATTTTTATTAGTGGGTTTTTGTTTGAGAAGGACTTGCCTAGTATGGGCCAGTAGGCTTGCTGCAGTGTTCCTCCTTATGTTCTTATGTGTCACATAGAGGCAGCGACTGGTGCCACACAGTGGAGAGGATTTTTAGAAGGACCTGCCCTCGCGTTTGAGACAAACCTGCCTAGTATGGGCCAGTAGGCTTGTTCCTTCTATCTGATGTTCTTATCATTATCTTAATGAAGACTCAACACGAGGAACGAGCGTGTGCTGGGACAACGTCTCGCTCAGAGTAAGAGCGAAACGTGAAACCTTGTGTCTTCCATGCATCTTTTCTCCAGTTTTGTTTCTTCACATCTTTTTATTCTCCTCCTCCTCCTCTTTTCATCCACTTTCACCGCCCGAGTCTTGTCCAATTCCCACTTTACTTCGCCGACAATACGGTCTCAGACCTGCTCCCTCCCCTCCTTACTTCCCCTTCCTTACCCCTCCCCTCATTCCTCTCCATCCACCCCTCTCCTCCTCCCCTTCCCTCAACTTCCCCTGCACAAGCACTACCGTCAGTCAGTTCTTCCCTCCCCCTTCCCTACTTCCCTCCTCTCCCTCCAGGCCAAAGCCCTCCCCCTCCCTCCTTCCATCCATCCTCTCTCCCTCCCTCCCCCTCCCTCCTTCAAGCGCTTGCAGTACAGCGTCTCTAAGCTCTTCCCCTTACCTCCCACTCCTCTCTCTCTCTCCCCTCCTTCCCCTTTATCAAGGCTACTTACCCTCCTGACCCCTCCACTCCTTCCCTCTCCCTCCTCCTCCTTCTACTTCTTTGATCGTCGTTTTCTGTGCTCTCTCACTCACTTATCCTAGACTCTCTCTCTCTCTCTCTCTCTCTCTCTCTCTCTCATCTCTCATGGTTCTTCTAGGAACCAGAGAAGCAATGGCCTCCTTGTTTAGCATTACAGATCATGTTGGGTCATTCATCTCTCATTCTCATTTTTATTCTTATTATAATTTTCACCTCATTCCCACTTTATCATTTTCATAATTATCATTTTTCATTGTCATTTCCATTCGCTATCATTTTCATTATTATATTCATTATCATTTTCATTGTCATTTTTCACTATCATTTTCATTATCGTTGTCATTATAATTTTTTCATTATTTTCATTGTCATGTTAATTTTCATTTTCATTATTATCATTTTCATTGTCATGTTCATCATCACCATCATCGTCATTCTATCCACTTCCTACCCCTACTTCCATCCCACCCTCCTCCCTCTCCTTCCTTCCTACCCCCACCCTTTCATCCTGCCTTCCCCCTTTTATCCTAGCTTCCGTCCCTTTCCCTACCCTCCTTTCTCCCCCTTTCTTCCTATCCTCCACCCTGTATCTTTATCCTACCCTCCACCCCTTTATCCTACCCTCCACCCCTTTATCCTACCCTCCACCCCTTTATCCTACCCTCCACCCCTTTATCCTACCCTCCACCCCTTTATCCTACCCTCCACCCCTTTATCCTACCCTCCACCCCTTTATCCTACCCTCCACCCCTTTATCCTACCCTCCACCCCTTTATCCTACCCTCCACCCTTTTATCCTACCCTCCACCCCTTTATCCTACCCTCCTTTACCCTCATGATCTTCATCTTCCTTCATTTCCTTCTGATCTTCCTCTTCTTCCTCTTGCTTCTGCTACTGTTCCATATTCTGTTTATTATGCTATTTATGTTATTCTTCTTATTGTTATCCTTTTTCTTTCTTTTTCTTCACCTTCATCATCTTCTTTTTTCTTCTTCTTTTTTCTTCTTCTTTCTTCTTCTTCTTCTTCTTCTTCTTCTTCTTCTTCTTCTTCTTCTTCTTCTTCTTCTTCTTCTTCTTCTACTTCTTCTTCTTCTTCTTCTTCCTCCTCCTCCTCCTCGTCCACCTGCCGTTGCCTCCAGCATCTTCAATAAAGTGGATATCCACCATTATTACGGAGCACCTTTCTCGCCGCCACAAAGAGAGGGGCCGCTGCTGCCTCTATCTCCCTCTCTCTCTCTCTCTCTCTCTCTCTCTCTCTCTCTCTCTCTCTCTCTCTCTCTCCTTACTGGCTCTCTTATTTTCACTTTCTTTTTTCACTTTTTTTTTTCACTGACACACTACCGGGGCCAGGAGCTATGACTCGACCCCCTGCAACCACAACTAGGTGAGCACACACACACAGGATGTTGCTGTTAGGGTTGCAAGTGGGAACCAAACAATGTTTGTCTGTCAAACAAACACACACATGTGCAACACTTAGGGTCTTTCATTAAGGACACGCATCGCTCAACAGTGGGCGAAACGTTTCCCCCTATCAGTATAACACTGCTGGTGTTGACATATACCCGCCACTCGTTTCGATTTGTCTGCAAAGCTGCGTTGCAGAAACTGTATCGTCTCGAGCTATGACCAGAGCCCAGGTAAGGAGGGAAGGATGATGAAGGAGGAGGAGGAGGAGAAGGAGGAGGAGGAGGAGAAGGAGGAGGAGGAGGAGGAGGAGGAGAAGGAGGAGAAGGAGGAGGAGAGGAGGAGAAGGAGGAGGAGATACCAGATAAGTAGCATCTTCTTCCCATCTCATACAATATTAACATCCTTTTCCGCCTTCACTTCAGGGTTACTTTACCGGAAGTCGATTTCGGGTGGGGCACCACCCCCGCCCCCCCCGGACTAGGCCTCCCCGTTGCTGACCTGGCCCATCAAAAGGCTGGCGTCAGTCGCATGCAGTCTGCTTCTTCAATAATTAACCTAAGGAACTTATTAATTCACCCCCCCCAAACCTAGCTTGTTGAAGAATCTTGGCCCCCTTACATTGATTTTTCAAGTTTGTAATCGTACGTTCCATCGAACTCAGGGAAAAACAAATTTTGTAATGCTAGGAACATGGAACTCATCCTCCGTGGTAAACCCAAAGGGGCATGGTGGAAAACATCAGTATGGTGAATAACACCGATTTTCATGCAAGGAAACTGGGCGAAACGTCTCCTTAATAGATGGTAAAAATGGTGAATATGGTATACAATACCGACAAGTTGATAAGACAAATGTACAACAGTTAGGTATCTTAATTTCGAAACGTTTCGCCTACACAGTAGGCTTCTTCAGTCGAGTACAGAGGTGGCATTAGAGGCAATAGAGACGGTCAGTCCCTCAGCCTGGAGGAGAGTTTTGCAAACCTCTCCTCCATATCCTGATATCCCGTCTGTGTCTTATATCGGAATAATTATCTTCAGATTCAACGAACAACAGAAAAAGTGCAAGAATTCGACGACTTCTGTTGACACGGCAGCTGGAAAATGGCTGGGAAATGGCTGGGAAAATGGCTGGAAATGGCTGAAATGGCTGGGAAAAATGGCTGGAAAATGGCTGGGAAAAGGGCTGGGAAAAATAGATGGAAAATAGCTGGAAAAATGGCTGGAAAATGGCCGGAAAATGGCTGGAAAATGGCCGGAAAATTGCTGGAAAATGGCTGGGAAAAATGGCTGGAAAATGGTTGGAAAATGGCTTGGAAAAATGGCTGGATAATGGCTGGGAAAATAGCTGGGAAAATGGCTGGGAAATTGCTGGAAAATGGCTGGAAAAATGGCGCCACAGTGCTATTATGTTGGTAATTTCAGAGTCGCTTATAGCAAGTAAAACCTTTTATTTTGCGACATTTCTCCTCCTTCCCCCCCACAATGGGACGCAACAGTCTTACTGTGGGCGAAACATCGTTGAATAAACGTTTTCTCTGCCATCTATGTCATTTTCCCCCCTTGAAGGGAGCTGTCTGGATGGGGGTTGAATGGCTCTTGATCGAAGGAATTTGAGCCTTTTCTTGGATCAAACCTGATTTTTTTCTTCCATTCCGCTGCCTACATCCGCGTTGTACAATATTAAGAAGACCTCGAGGTGTAGCATGACTGCGTGCGGCTAGCAGTAATAGCCTGGTTGATCAGTTCATCTACTGGGAGGACTGGCCTGGGTCCGGGCAGCCGGGGCGTTGACCTCCGAAACAGTCTTCGTGTAAACTTGGAACCTTGGGACCGTCTTCAGATCAACTTGGGACCTTGGGACAGTCTTCAGATCAACGTGGGACCTGGGACCGTCTTCAGGTCAACTTGGGACCTTGGGACCGTCTTCAGGTCAACTTGGGACCTTGGGACCGTCTTCAGATCAACTTGGGACCTTGGGACAGTCTTCAGATCAACTTGGGTCCTTGGGACCGTCTTCAGGTCAACTTGGGACCTGGGACCGTCTTCAGATCAACTTGGGTCCTTGGAACCGTCTTCAGATCAACTTGGGTCCTTGGGACCGTCTTCAGGCCAACTTGGGACCTGGGACCGTCTTCAGGTCAACTTGGGACCTTGGGACAGTCTTCAGGTCAACTTGGGACCTTGGGACAGTCTTCAGGTCAACTTGGGACCTTGGGACAGTCTTCAGGTCAACTTGACACTTGTGTTACATTTATGGTTCCCAGTGGATGCTATAGACCTGTGAATTCACTTTAGGTGTATAGACGCATTTGCAACGTTTCGATAGTTTATTTCGCCTACATTTCGCTCTCCAAGAGCTTTACCAAGCCGCAGTCTTAATAGCTCCTGGGCTGACTTTCTTGGTCTGTCTTCAATCTACAGAACATAACGTGTATGTGTCCATAAATAATTGTGTCAACAGAGCAATACTTGCGTAGCATAGACTATTATAGCTTCATTTTATAGGCAGGCTCCCTGGCCAAGGCTTAGGTGACGTGATTCCCTCGTTTGAACCACGCACCTAGGCCTCTCCCTCAGACTCGACCAGGCCTAAGAGACGAGCAGACCTTCAGGCTGGGCAAGTAAGTTTATTCAGGTACAGGAGCTGTAGCCCAGGGGCCTCCACCAGCTGGAGGGCCTCCAGAAATTAATTGAAAAGTGTTCACAGTTACTGCTGTCAGTTTATAACTATAGTATGTTATTATCACGTATATGATGAACTGTCGACTGTTGTGATTAATTTTTCCGTCCTTTTGAAAATATCTCTGAGGGCCTCACAGTACTTGTGGCCCAGGGGCCTACAAAATCTTAATCCGGCTCTGGCTACGAATACCAATATACAGCCTTCATAACAGTCTACACTTCCCATCGCTTCTCACATCGGACCCCTTAACACTTGCCATAATTCCTGACATGACGCCAAGCAAGCAGCTTTATTGTAAACACTTGCGTAACTGCTGCCTTGACTTCGGGGTTCTGCTAACCAAAACTTCTGCGTCTGTTTTTGTTGTTGTATCGTCTCGGGTTTTGATTAAGTTGTGCATTATTTAGTTCATGATAGCCACGGCTGCTTCCTCTTCCCAGGTTGTGGTTGCACAGGACTCAGTGAACAGGTGGACTGCAGGTGCACAGGAAGACTGCAGGTGCACAGGCAGACTACAGATGCACAGGAAACCTGCAGGTGCACAGTCAGACTGCAGGTGCACAGTCAGACTGCAGTGCAGGAAACTGAGTGCACAGGCGATGCACGAAACTGTGACAGTCAGACTGCAGTATCAACAATGAGTTCCTTCTCTCTTTTTAATCCAGACTTTTCCCCTATCCCTCTGTGAATACTTTATTTATATATATATATATATATATATATATATATATATATATATATATATATATATATATATATATATATATATATATATAAAAGATCACAGTAATCAGGTGATATCAAAATATACAAGACAACCACTATGAAAAATAGAGGAATTCAAAGCGCCCGTGACTACTCACATTATCAAGGAACTATAAAAGGAAACATGACAAGAGGACTTATAAAGGGGCAGAGACTACACCTCACAGTCACATCACACTAACAAAGACTACACCTCACAGTAGCGTAACATCACACGACTCTGTGAAGAGGAAAACAAGAAAGGACCTGAAACTCTTCCCAAGAATTAAGATTAGTCCAATTTATCATTAAATCATGTCATGTTTACTTTTATAGTTCCTTGATAATGTGAGTAGTCACGAAAGCGCTTGGAATTCCTCTATTTTTCCATAGTGGTTGTCTTGCATATATATATATATATATATATATATATATATATATATATATATATATATATATATATATATATATATATATATATATTATGTATATGATATTTTTTCAACAAGTCGGCCGTCTCCACCAAGGCAGGGTGACCCAAAAAGAAAGAAAATCCCCAAAAAGAAAATACTTTCATCATCATTCAACACTTTCAGCTCACTCATACATAATCACTGTCTTTGCAGAGGCGCTCAGATACGACAGCTGAGAATTGTCCCTCCCAGCTGTCACTATCCCAGACCCCTCCTTTAAAGTGCAGGCATTGTACTTCCCATTTCCAGGACTCAAGTCCAACTAAATCAATTAACTGGTTTCCCTGAATTCCTTCACGAAATGTTACCCTGCTCACACTCCAACAGCTCGTCAGGTTCCAAAAACCATTCGTCTCCATTCACTCCTATCTAACACGCTCACACATACTTGCTGGAAGTCCAAGCCCCTCGCCCACAAAACCTCCTTTACCCCCTCCCTCCAACCTTTTCTAGGACGACCCCTACCCCGCCTTCCTTCCCTACAGATTTATACGCTCTCAAGTCATTCTACTTTGATCCATTCTCTCTAAATGACCAAACCACCTCAACAACCCTCTTCAGCCCTCTGACAAATACTTTTAGTAACTCCACACCTTCTCCTAATTTCCACATTCCGAATTTTCTGCATAATATTTACACCACACATTGCCCTTAGACAGGACATCTCCACTGCCTCCAGCCTCCTCCTCGCTGCAGCATTTGCAACCCATGCTTCACACCCATATAAGATGTTGGTACCACTATACTTTCGTACATTCCCTTCTTTGCCTCCATGGATAACGTTTTTTGTCTCCACAGATACTCAACGCACCACTCACCTTTTTCCTTCATCAATTCTATGGTTAACCTCATCCTTCATAAACCCATCCGCTGACACATCAACTCCCAAATATCTGAAAACATTCACTTCTTCCATACTCCCTCTCTCCAATGTGATATCCAATTTTTCTTTATCTAAATCGTTTGATGTATATATATATATATATATATATATATATATATATATATATATATATATATATATATATATCTGTATTCCTTCTCATCCTCTAACACTCCCCTTTTCTATTCCTCTATCCCTGTGGTCTAGATCTCCTTTACTGCCTCTTCCCTCTCTCCCTTCCTCTCTCTCTCTCTCCATCCATCCACTGTTCTTTCCACACCCTCTCCCCCGCCCAGCGGTGAGAGGGTGTACCACAGTTTCCATAAGTACGGAGGATCAATCTGCTGTGGCTCAGCTCCTCCCTGCCTGGGGTCATTGTCCCTCCCTGTCTGGGGTCATTGTCCCTCCCTGCCTGGGGTCATTGTCCCTCCCTGCCTGGGGTCATTGTCCCTCCCTGCCTGGGGTCATTGTCCCTCCCTGCCTGGGGTCATTGTCCCTCCCTGCCTGGGGTCATTGTCCCTCCCTGCCTGGGGTCATTGTCCCTCCCTGCCTGGGGTCATTGTCCCTCCCTGCCTGTGGTCATTGTTCCTCCCTCAGCCTGAATTATTCATCCACCAATAAAACTTGAACAACTCCTTACAGTATCTTAAAATCTGTTCATGCGCTTTTTTTTAATGTATAAGTATTTTTTAAATGTATACGTATTTTTATAGCATTGGGAGAGCTATAAATATGTGGTCTAGTGATGCCTGCCAGTAAGGTGATGTACTCATCTGATTGTGGTTGCAGGGATCGAATTTCAACTATGCAACGCCTCTCACCTCCGAGGTGAGGGTATTGGTGGTGACCGTGACCTGGCATAGCCTTTAGCCTGGCTTGGTACTTTGCTTGACCTTGGCCTGACCTAATTTTTGACCTGGTCCCTATGCCAGACCTCGAGAATGATGCATCAGCTAGCTTACCAACCCGTTCTCTATCTTAAACACTACGTTGCCAGACGTAGCTCACACCTGTAGAGGTTCTTTATGTCATGAAGGTAGCTTTGAGGGGACTTAAGGTAGAGTTCGTCACAGCTACGCTGGCGGGAGATTCATCTGTAAAAAACTTGCATTTGTGGTCACAGTGGTGGCCCATGCTAACCTCACTATGGTGTATAAATATCCCTAGTTGGGTGAATCTTATTGTACCTAACTGGCCTAGTTGTTTGCTCACTAGCCTGTTTTTCTACGACTCACTCACCTTGGATTCAATCCCCACCCGTTCCGTGGTTTGACGGATTGAGTGGGGATTGAAAATAGGTGCAATAAAGCAACGTTATTTAATAAAGTAACGTTATTTAACCTAGAATAAAATGTATTGAATTTTATTCCGACTTAAACCGTAAAAACATAAAAAGAAGAAGCACTGCAGCAGGCCTACTGGCCCATGCTAGGCAGGTCCAAGTCACCTAATCTTCAACGTGTCGATATTTTATACCATTTTCAACAATACCGGAAGGAAATTAACTCACTGACTCGTAACGCAGTGGTAGACCATTCGGCTCACAACCGAAAGGACCGCGTTCAGTCCTCGGGCGAGGCAAGAGGTGTGGCCAAGTCTCCTGTCTACCTAACAGTAAATAGGAACCTAGGGGTTATTCAGGTGTTGTGGGAGGCATCTTATGGAAAGACATAGGGGCCTCAATGAAACCAAGACACGCACGTTGACTTTCTCAGGGGGATAATAATCTGAAGACAGACTTCTTGTACAGCTCAGTCTCATCTTAAAAGTTTCATTTTCTTGCGCAGTTTCCAGTGTCAATGTTTCAACGTTTTCAGTAACTAAAAATATTTCTTTCTAATTTACAGTAAGTTAGGCTAAGTTACGTGAACTTATAAAACGCGGATTTAACCACGAATCAGCAAAAGTTAGAGCGACACGTGATGTATGTATGTATGTACTTTCAAACACTTCGTCTCAAGTTGATTGGTTGATTAAATGGATTTAAAGCCTGTTCAGTACCAGTCAAGGATCCTCTAATCCCTAAAATAGGGATTAAAGCAAACTCTCAGTACATATTCCCCTGAGAGACATAAACTTGTCTGTATATCTAACTTTCATGCCGGACGTATCGCGGCCTTTATATATATATTTATATATATATATATATATATATATATATATATATATATATATATATATATATATATATATATATATATATTAATGCTTATTTGTGATTAAATACATGTTTCTATGTTTGTTTTTGTAACCTAACCCACCTAATCCAACCCAGCTTAACCTAACATAGCGTAAGCAAACTTAAAATAAATGCTGTTCCCACTACAGGCTTTTCAACAAGTAATGCTTTATTATTATTATTATTATTATTATTATTATTATTATTGACAAAAATCATTAAGAAACTGACGCTAAAAACCGCGCAAGACAGTTAAAGGAGGACAGTTGGGGAAAAGGGCTGCTGGAGCTCTCTGACATCACAGAGGGAGGTGAATAGGTTGGTCATAGGTAGATATATCCATCTACCAACTTTTCCTGTTATTCCTTTATCACGCATTTTGTGTGCTATTACACCATGGTCACACTTGTCAAAGGCTTCCTACTCTATTAACGTTAAGCACCAGATGGCAAACTGAGCTGCTGGGTAATGACTTAAAAGATGCTTTATTGCATATGTTTTTTTTTTTCCTTCCTCGCAATAACTTGCTCTAGAGTTCTCAAGAGGCGCTGAACGAGGACGAAGGGGAAGAGGGGTAGGTGGAAGATTAAGAGGAGAGGAGGAAGGAGGGGTAATGAGGGAGGGTGGGAGGGAGAGGAAGGAGGGAGAGCAGAGTAAAGTTGATGCCACACATAGTATCTTGGTCGGGACTTACCCTACTGAACCCAGCCTGCGCCGGCGACTCCAGCCTTCCTTCAGTATGGTTCCAGAATGACTATTTTATCCACTGTTTTCTCGTTCTCTCTCTCTCTCGCTCTCTCGTTTTCAAAAATTATCTGAGTGGCAAGTTGCAAGGAGCGATATTCTTCAGCGATCACTTATTGGTTCGATGCTCTCTGCAATGTGCATAAATGCTCTTGCAATTGAATTAACGTCTACAATAGAAACATTTGTGTAAGTTACGTACTTGAAAAAAAGCATCATTTATGGCTGCATGAACGAGCATGTATCTACATGAGTAGACTTCGTGATCGTAGACGAGGAAGAAAATTCAAAATTTGACAATTTAAACAATAATGTTTTCTGTAGATTAAAAAAGAAAATCTCAGACATGAGTATAAAATGTTTGGAAACCAGCCAGGCGAGACAGAAGAGACGAATGAATCGAGAAATCGTAATGACATGATTGTACGGCACGGAGCGGGATTCGAAGCCATACAGTGGAAAGAGCACTGGCCTACTAGCTTTAGGTCATACGTGCCATGGTTTCGTACCCCGGTCCGTTCAGTGAGAAAGACCTTGGAACAATCATTTTACCCGCCGGGTCACCACCTGGAAAAGACCCGGGCCGGGACAAGACCGGCGAACCTACAACAATACAGAACAATCATTAGCAACATCATTTAGTTTACTAAGCAATGACTAACTACCAACAAAAAAGCCTAACATGAGAAACGGCACTGATTCTCAGTCATGCGCTAATTAGACCACACTTGAAATATGCAGCCCAGAAATTTTGACCTCCAAAGTACATCAACATAAAGACAAGGGCTGTAGAATCTTCCAAGGCGAGCAACAAACTAACCATATTAAGACTCAAAGCGCAAAACCTGTTCTTTCTTAGAAATCAAGAGACTCCGAGCTCTCATTCAGACCTTCAGGGGCACTGAATTGGTTAATTTAACTCAAACACGAATAACTATTTGCGGTGCAAAGTCAATAGCTCGAAAAAAATGGTATGAAGCGAAAGGCAAGAGATGTAACAGCATTTTTTTTTTGCCTAATTATAGATCAACTGATAAAAAGCCTTCTCACTGAAGCTGCAAATCAGGAATAATAGTAATTCATGAACCCGATGGACAAATCTACTGGAAATTTGGGACTCGACTAGATACTGTGCAGGGACTGTCAGTGAGGTCCAGGCATCATTGACTGTCAGTGAGGTCCAGGCATCATTGACTGTCAGCGAGGTCCAGGCATCATGGACTGTCAGCGAGGCCCAGGCAACATGGACTGTCAGCGAGGCCCAGGCATCATGGACTGTCAGCGAGGTCCAGGCATCATGGACTGTCAGTAAGATCCAGGCATCATGGACTGTCAGTGAGGTCCAGGCATCATGGACTGTCAGTAAGGTCCAGGCATCATGGACTGTCAGCGAGGTCCAGGCATCATGGACTGTCAGTGAGGTCCAGGCATCATGGACTGTCATTGAGGTCCAGGCATCATTGACTGTCAGTAAGGTCCAGCCATCATGGACTGTCAGCGAGATCCAGGCATCATGGACTGTCAGTGAGGTCCAGGCATCATGGACTGTCAGCGAGGCCCAGGCATCATGGACTGTCAGCGAGGTCCAGGCATCATGGACTGTCAGTAAGGTCCAGGCATCATGGACTGTCAGCGAGGTCCAGGCATCATGGACTGTCAGTAAGGTCCAGGCATCATGGACTGTCAGCGAGGTCCAGGCATCATGGACTGTCAGTAAGGTCCAGGCATCATGGACTGTCAGCGAGGTCCAGGCATCATGGACTGTCAGCGAGGTCCAGGCATCATGGACTGTCAGTAAGGTCCAGGCATCATGGACTGTCAGCGAGGTCCAGGCATCATGGACTGTCAGCGAGGGCCAGGCATCATGGACTGTCAGCGAGGTCCAGGCATCATGGACTGACAATGAGGCCCAGGTATCGTGCTGCTCTTGGGCCTCGACCCATGGACATGTTCCCGGTGCCAGCTGTGATAGTTTCTGGAGTTTTCCTAATCCTGCGGCACGGCACGGGTGCCAGGTTTCCCTGTTGATTGTCTGTTAGTCAACAGAATCCTCCCGTTACTCGAGGACCCACCTCATAACGGCCAAGTGAAAGTGAGCCCATACTAGTAAAAACAGTAGCAAGGATAATGGTTATGAGAAAAATATTATTATTATTATTATTATTATTATTATTAGTAGTACAAGTAGCAGTAGTTAAGGTAGCAGAAATCACAAGCTGCATCCCCGTTGCGACTAGATAATTTGGATAATTTATGATTGTATATCCACTATCTAGACAAAGCTAGAGACAGACTGCAATTAATTTTTCTCACCACATAGCCTTGATATGTACAACTGAGTATGCTTTCTCTCTCTCTCTCTCTCTCTCTCTCTCTCTCTCTCTCTCTCTCTCTCTCTCTCTCTCTCTCTCTCTCTTCTCTCTCTGCCATGCTCACGAGGGAGGGAGAGGCAGCAACACGTCTGGTAAACAATAAAACCCTTGTCTGTATTGCGAGATCATATGCACGTGCAAGGTATAGAAACCGCCTGACCTACATACCATACCAATTTCCCTCCTGGTTAGGTTGTCGCTGACAGACACAGGAGGGAGAGAGAGATTGAGAGAGCAGGAGCAGCGGGGTAGATGGCCTGGTGTGGCCTAGGAGAGTGCTTGGGGTGCTTGGGTTGGGTGAGAGATAGCGGTGGAGGAGGTGAGGGGGTTTAGGGGTGTATGGAGGGGGGGGGACAAGCTAGGCAGCCAGCCACCATCTGCTGGGTTCTCATGCAGAGGAATGTGTGTGTGTGTGTGCGTGTGTACTCACCTATGTGTGGCTGCAAGGGTCGGGTCACAGCTCCTGGTCCTGTGTGTGTGTGCATGTGTGTGTGTGATTGCGAGCGTACGATGGAGGTAAAGGGAGAAGGGATATAGGGTGGAGGTGGGGGGTGTTGATACAAGAGGCTCACCCCTTTTGCGACCTTAATGCTTGTACAGAGAAGTGTGAGCGTGGGTGAGAGAAGAGCAAGCAAGGAACCCCGCAGTACCCTCCTGCTTATACCCCTACCTGTGCTAACACCCAAAGTACCCTCCACCTTCCCTGCACCCATGCTAGCACTAAGAACGCCCTCCACGCTCCCTCCTCCCATGCTAACACCCAGAGTACCCTCCACCCATGATAACACTGTGCTAATACCACCTTACTGCCAAAACACGTTGCTACCTCGAGGAAATATCGCAGTGTTGGGTCTTCACACGTTCAATATTTGTTTTAGTGAAGGCTATTCATCTTTACGCCCGCTGGTGCTGCTGTTGTTGTTGCTGCGGCTGCTGCTGTTGTTGCTGCGGCTGTTGCTGTTGTTGTTGTTGCTGCTGGTGCTGCTGTTGTTGCTGCGGCTGTTGTTACTGCGGCTGCTGCTGTTGTTGTTGCTGCTGCTGCTGTTGTTGCTGAGGCTGTTGCTGTTGTTGTTGTTGTTGCTGCTGGTGTTGCTGTTGTTGCTGCGGCTGCTCCTGGTGCTGCGGCTGTTGCTACTGCGGCTGCTGCTGTTGTTGCTGCTGCTGCTGTTGTTGCTGCGGCTGTTGTTGTTGTTGCTGCTGGTGCTGCTGTTGTTGCTGCGGCTGCTGCTGTTGTTGCTGCTGCTGCTGATGTTGTTGCTGAGGCTGTTGCTGTTGTTGTTGTTGTTGCTGCTGGTGTTGCTGTTGTTGCTGCGGCTGCTCCTGGTGCTGCGGCTGTTGCTACTGCGGCTGCTGCTGTTGTTGCTGCTGCTGCTGTTGTTGCTGCGGCTGTTGTTGTTGTTGTTGCTACTGGTGCTGCTGTTGTTGCTGCGGCTGTTGTTACTGCGGCTGCTGCTGTTGTTGCTGCTGCTGCTGCTGTTGTTGCTGAGGCTGTTGCTGTTGTTGTTGCTGCTGGTGTTGCTGTTGTTGCTGCGGCTGCTGCTGGTGCTGCGGCTGTTGCTACTGCGGCTGCTGCTGTTGTTGCTGCTGCTGCTGTTGTTGCTGCGGCTGTTGCTGTTGTTGTTGCTGTTGTTGTTGTTGTTGCTGCGGCTGTTGCTGTTGTTGTTGTTGCTGCGGCTGCTGCTGTTGTTGCTGCGGCTGTTGCTGTTGTTGTTGTTGCTGCGGCTGTTGCTGTTGTTGTTGCTGCGGCTGCTGCTGTTGTTGCTGCGGCTGTTGCTACTGCGGCTGCTGCTGTTGTTGCTGCTGCTGTTGTTGCTGCGGCTGTTGCTGTTGCTGTTGTTGCTGCGGCTGTTGCTGTTGTTGTTGTTGCTGCGGCTGCTGCTGTTGTTGCTGCGGCTGTTGCTACTGCGGCTGTTGTTGTTACTACGGCTGCTGCTGCTGTTATTGTTGCTGTTGTTGCTGCGGCTGTTGCTACTGCGGCTGTTGTTGTTACTACGGCTGCTGCTGCTGTTATTGTTGCTGTTGCTGCGGCTGTTGCTACTGCGGCTGCTGTTGTTGTTACCACGGCTGCTGTTGTTACGGCTGCTGCTGTGTTGGTGTTGTTGCTACTGCGGATGCTGCTGTTGTTGTTACTACGGCTGTTGCTACTACGGCTGCTGTTGTTGTTACTACGGCTGCTGTTGTTACGGCTGCTGCTGTGTTGGTGTTGTTGTTACTGCGGCTGCTGTTGTTGTTACTACGGCTGCTGTTGTTACGGCTGCTGCTGTGTTGGTGTTGTTACTGCGGCTGCTGTTGTTGTTACTGCTGCTGCTGCTGTTGTTGCTGCTGCAGGTTGTTGCTACGGCTACTGCCTTTGGTACTTCTGATGTTGGTGCTGCTGCTGTTTTTGCTGCTCCAGGTGCTACTGCTACTGTTGCTGCTCCAGGTGCTACTGCTACTGTTGCTGCTCCAGGTGCTACTGCTACTGCTGCTGCTCCTCCTACGTTGTAGTCAACATCAGTTTTCTTATTAAGTTTCCAGATTTCCATTAAATTCCATTTATTTTTAATAAGGTCGCCTTAGTAAACATTTGGTTAAGTTATATAAAAGATCTGCCAGAGAGCAACCACGAGACGTCTGGCAACCACGAGACGTCTGGCAACCACGAGACGTCTGGCAACCCCGAGACGTCTGGCAACCACGAGACGTCTGGCAACCACGAGACGTCTGGCAACCACGAGACGTCTGGCAACCACGAGATGTCTGGCAACCACGAGACGTCTGGCAACCACGAGACGTCTGGCAACCCCGAGACGTCTGGCAACCACGAGACGTCTGGCAACCACGAGACGTCTGGCAACCACGAGACGTCTGACAACCACGAGACGTCTGGCAACCACGAGACGTCTGGCAACCAGAAGAACGATGAAAAACGGGATACGTTCAAAAATGAACGCACAGAATATATACGCAGGTCACGTACAGCATTAATGACCCTGGTTGGTTGGTCGGTTAATGGGGAGGGGAGGGGTGGGGTGTATATATATATATATATATATATATATATATATATATATATATATATATATATATATATTCCACCTTAAACCGGGAGAATATTTTTTTCCACTGTTCTAAGCTGAGAAAAGTTAGCAAAGACACATTAGAATTTTACAAACTAAATTACCATAGAAATGGATTATGACGCGATATAACTGATGTTCACGGTTTTATCGCGTCTTGTTCACGTTCTTGGCGATGTGTTTTGCCATTGTTGTTGAAGCTAGCGGAGCAGTGGAAGGAATGACGTGAGATGGTAAGTGTTGCGCACGCACACACACGCACACACACGCACACACACACACACACACACACACACACGCACACACACATACATGCCATACACTGACTGGAAAACCCCGGAAGAAAAACTTGAAGGTTAAGACCGCCCAGTTTGAAGAATGATGACCTGCATACCCTTCCCCTTGCCCTACCCACTTCCCCTACTAATAACCAATTGCCATACCCGTCTCTCCTATCTCGCTGTAATTCCAGACCGCCGCCCTCCTTCACTATAACGCAACAGATACTGTTGCTGCAAGACTCTCACCTCATACACTATAAAACCAGTTCCTTCTCATTCTTCACCCTGGCTTCCTTCCCTCTTACTCCCATTATCTCTCTCTTCTCTCCATTTTCCCCCTCCAAAAAACTCTATCCCACTTCTCACTGCATTATACTCTCCCCTTTACCTCCCTTCTTGTTATGGTTCATTCAACACTGCTCTCTTTTGGTGTTCCTTGTTATTCCTTGTTGTTCATTGTTGTTCCTTGTTATTCCTTGTTGTTCCTTGTTATTCCTTGTTGTTCCTTGTTGTTCCTTGTTGCTCACTTTTGCACTTCAAACAATTTACATATGGTATTTATGATAAATTTGAAATTACTTTTTTTTTCACGGTAGTTAGTACAGGCAGTCTTAATAGGCCCGTGCATTTGGTCTGGATGCCTGAAGGATGCTTTTGGGGGTCAACGCCCTCACCCGGCGGCCCGGTCCTGGACCAGGCCTCCTGATGACTGGAGATCTGATCAGCTGCTGGCCGCACACACTCCAACATTCTAAGCACAACCCGGCTGGTCAGAAATTTACTTCAAGAACCTATCCAATTCCCTCTTGAAGACAGCCAGGGGGATGTGTTGGTACGGTAGTGCCACTGTCTGCCACTCAGGGGCTAACCTATTCAGTTCCCTCGTGAAGACAGCCACGGGGGGTCAGTGCCACCACTTATCACAAAGGGGCTTGCGGGATCTCCACTCTTTGTCTCGCTATGGAACTACTTTGTACCACTTATACTCGATAAATAACAACACTGGGGAAAACGATCTGCAAATAATAAGTGAGGGGAATAAGACTATTAATGAAAATAGGTATTATTTTTATTATCATTGGGAAGCGCTAAACCCATAAGGATTATACAGCGCCTGTGTTTGGGGGGGTAATGAAGAAATTCAGGTTCAATTTAAGGAACGAATAATAATAATAATAATAATAATAATATAATATCTTTATTTACTACAAGTACATGTACATGGTAAACACCCATAGCTGACATCAATGACATACTACTATATAGAAAGCCCCTTGTTATGCTGAGCATTTCGGGCAAATTAGGTGAGTGTCCCAGGATGCGACCCACACCAGTCGACCAACTCCCAGATACCCATTTTACTGATGGGTGAACATAGACAACAGGTGTAAAGAAACCTGGATACCCTGAATACCCTGGCTGGGAATCGAACCCAGACCCTCGCCTGTAAAGCGAGAGCTTTAGCCACCAGAGCCAAGATCCAATTCCCTAGATTAAGAGCCCCTCACCAGCGTCAAGGAACCTCCCTTGAGAAACAGGAAGAATACAGAATTACAGGTAAACTAGAATGACAGTTTATTCTGAGGGGAGGGGAGGGGAGGGGAGGGGAGGTTAGAGGAGGGAGAATAATATAAAGCTAGAGAGGGGACGTGGCTACAGTGCTCTATTACACTACTGGGAGACACGGCGATATAAAATATCCTGGAAGATGTTCCCTTATAATTAGTTAGTCCGATACAGTTCACTGTTAGTTCTTTTTTTCTACGTCTTTTACCCAATTTCTGCTTCTTCTCTTTACGGTGCTTCTCTTTACGGTGCTTCTCTTTACGGTGCTTCTCTTTACGGTGCTTCTCTTTACGGTGCTTCTCTTTACGGTGCTTCTCTTTACGGTGCTTCTCTTTACGGTGCTTCTCTTTACGGTGCTTCTCTTTAGATATTGTTTTTTTTTTACCTTCGCTATTCTTCAGTCTAACCGTCTCTTTATATCTCTCCAATTCCTCTCTTTTTCTTCACTTCTCGTAACTTTCCTCCGTCTCTTTCTTCTCTCTCTCTCTCCAATTCCTTGGAACAAGAGCACACCAGCATTAAATCATCCATCCCCATCAAATTCATATAAGTGCAACACCTGTATCATAGCTTATTGGTCGCACATGTGCTTGGCCTACACCTGCATCACACCTGCATCACACCCATATCACATCCGTATCACATCCGTATCACACCTGTATCATCCCACGCTGGCACATGAAGAGGCACACGTTCCGTACCTGTATCATACCTATTTGGTCCCTCATTCGACAAGTGCTTGTCCCACACCTGCGTCACATCTTCCGTGTGTGTGTGTCACCTGTAAACACACACACACACACACACACACCGTGTTGCACCTGTGCCACGGTTGTATCACAGTTATATCACACCTGTATTCCACCTATTTAACACCTGTATCGTCTGTTCCTGCTCTTACCACAATTCTTCGCAGTATATGATAGGGAGACCACGAGTACAGCTCTATTTCTGTAGCCATAAATAGGCAATTAAATGTGTCTTTACGCGCCTGTCTATATACTGTGCACACGCCTGCCTGTGCACACGCCTGCCTGTGCACACCCTGCCTGTGCACACACCTGCCTGCTTGTAGTCCACCTGGTCATATCAGAGCTATTACAGCGGCAAAACGTTTATACCACACACGTCACATTAACACCCCGGGTCGACCTCCACACACTTAGCAACTGTTTACTTAATGAGGAGAGAGAGAGAGAGAGAGAATTTCAAAATTTCAAATATATGATGGAATTAGTGTAATGAGATTCATTGTACACAATAAACAGAGTAGCCTCACACTGCGTGTGTTCCACCGTGTACCTCTCGTACAGAACAGAGTAGCCTCACACTGCGTGTGTTCCACCGTGTACCTCTCGTACAGAACAGAGTAGCCTCACACTGCGTGTGTTCCACCGTGTACCTCTCGTACAGAACAGAGTAGCCTCACACTGCGGGTGTTCCCTTAGATCGATCTAGATCGATCTACGGCAAGCTACTGGTGGGGTGAGGCATTGCTCCTTACACGGCTGACAGCCGAGAAAGTGGCTGGTACTCACCTCCCCAGTGGGAAAAAAAAGAGCAATTCCTGGTTGGAGTAGTACTTGTGACCCTCCGTAGCACACTGGGTAGAGTGACGAGTTGCTAAGTTAAGGAATGACGGACCATGGGGTTGAATCTCGTCGTTCCATTAAATATATACATTCATACACATGAAACGGGAAAAAACCCGTGGTAAACAGACGTAACATTTTCTGGAATAATGCGAGGTCACCGTGCTAGCGACCTGACTGTGATAGCCGCATGGATAAATTCTCAAGCCACCATGTCATATTCCCCTCACGCTGGATGGGTTACTTTCAGTAGGTTCTGGGACGAGGCCGAGGGGAAGGGAAGGGCGGTGACTCCTGAAATCAATTACAGGTAACTCACAGGTAAACCTCATTGGATATTCTTGTTTACAAAGTGACGGCTTCCGATTGGTGACTTGTGACTTATGTCCTTGAATGAATCGTGGATACGCATTATAAATTGACTTAAGGTGTTTGAATTTCTTTGATACGGCGGTAAATTCATCACAATTACTTCTAGCTGGTAATGGTGGTAGTAAAATTGTAACGATAAGGGGAAAATTGATAATAAAGCCTGGCATTATTATTGATTTTTAGCAATTTTGTTTACTAATAAGAGCAGAATTTTTTTTTACTCACAAATTTGCAGGATGTTATCCTACCTCAGTTCATTTTATAGTCCATCTCAAAGTTAAACTAACACCCCCTCCTTCCCAGGATGCCACCCACAACAGTCGACTAACACAGTAACAGCCTGGTTGGTTAGACTCTGATCCATCACGAGGCATGGTCTCAGACTGAGCCGCGGGGGCGTTGACCCCCGAAACCCTCTCCAGGTATAGGGACTCTCAGTGTATGAGCCGAGGTTCCTACCAGGCGAGGAAAGGGTTCCAGGTGAAGAGCAAGCTTTATATTGTGACAACATTTCGCCCCGTGAAGGGATCTCTAAAGTCATTTGATAAAGCTCTACAGAGAGCGAAACGTTGAGCATGCGTCTGTGAAACTCCGCACACTATCTGCTAAACATCGCATATTGTAAGTCCGCTAAACACAAAATAGCTCCACACACTGCAAGTCTAATACATATCATCCTATCACTCCGCATGCTGTAAGTCCGACTGGACAAGAGACCGAGCCTCAATTAGCGGACTGAGGATCGAGCGTACACCACTTCTTAACGCCCCACGATTGGTTTAGCGCTCCACGAGCTACAATGCAATGTAAATCACAATGTACGTCTGCGTGCTGTACGTGTGTAAAACACAGTGCAACGCCCAGGCAATAAGAGGTGAGAAAATTGCAGTGAAGGAAGGACTGATATTTTTTCTCGTGGCTATAAATATTTTCTCTAGGGAGAGAGAGAGAGAGAGAGAGAGAGAGACAGACAGACAGACATAAACAGAGAGGGGTGGATTCAACTTCGTCCTGTTCCATATTTGTATGTCTTGTAACAATGCAAAGGATTTCAAATAAGCTGTTGTAGGTAACAGCTCTTAGCTTGTAAATGAAGTTGAGAGAGAGAGAGAGAGAGAGAGAGAGAGAGAGAGGACGGGTGGGGTTTAGGTGGGGTGATGATGAAATGACACTAATGACTTGCGAGGTTGTGAGGGTTGGTTGCTTGTTTGCTGCGTTGAAGGCCCTTAATGGGGTTGGGTGGGAGAGGGTAGAAGAGCCACGGTGGTTACCTAGGCGTTGATGATGAAGGTAGCTGTAGTGATGGCTCTCATGACAGACATGGGAGCCACCAGTCTTGGCTATCACAGGCGCTGCTGAGCCTGCTGGGCTTATCGTGGTTCGTGCGCCGCCACGAACGCTGTTACCGGTAGGACGCGGAGTCCCCCGTCCTGCGAGGTTGCCACTCGCGTGAAAGGTGTTGTTGCCTGTGAGCCTACAAGGGCGCAACTGAAAAAGAAAGGGGAGGAGAGTATAACATATAGGACGTTAATAAGGCAGTATAACGCTTATGGCAGTTTACTGAGAAGACGTTTCGTCCGTCAGGTTCTTTATCGATTCCTTGATTGACGAAACGTCCACTCAGTAAAAATGTCACATACCGCACATAATGTCTTATAAATATAAATATACATAAATGTACACACAAACACACACACAAATAGGTGAGTACACACACACACACACACACACACACAAACACACACACATATATATATATATATATATATATATATATATATATATATATATATATATATATATATATATATATATATATATATATGTGTGTGTGTGTTACTTAAATGCAGTGTTTCACCTACACTTTATAAATCTTCTTGAGAAGTCATCTGTTTGATTGAATAGTACGCCATTAAACACAAAAGCACTTGTGAAAGTTCATCTCCTTCCTTGAGACAAACCTTCATGTTCTCTTCGACACTTTCTTCCAGATTTAAGCATATTAACATGAACATAGTCCCACTTTCCCTGTGGTCCTTTTCTTTTTCGTTCAGATTCACAGGGAAGCGGTGAAATAGCTAGGGGAATTAAACAGATTTGGATTGCGTCACCGAAGTGACTAGTTTATTATATAGCATGTATTCTTCCCGTAAATGGTGATGCAAGAGAGTATACATAAACAGAAGAGCTTACAATATAGCTCCTAAAAGAGGTAACGGGAGTGTATCTGAGTGTTCATTATTCGTTAATAATAGCTGTTTAGCATTTGCAAGAAAATTCAGGATACTTTTTCAATATTTCTGGTATCTAATTTTCTCTAATAAGATACCTTGGCATCTCATACAGGTTAGTGTTGGGTCTATCTCTAAATTCCTCAATTGGGCGATAGCACACCAACCTATGTGATATGCCAGCGTGCATCTTATTAGTGAAAATACGTTACCAGAAATATTAAGCAAGCATCATATAGCTTTTGGGAAATTAGAAGTAACTGAATTTGCTCTCAGAAAAGGGGAGAGTTGCTCCACTTGGAGGACACTCGTTCCCCACATACAATGTGATAAATTTCAACACTGTTTCAAGTCCTAGTGTCATAAATTTCAACACTGTCTGTGTAGCTCCGGCTTCAGGTCAGTCGGTGGCAACTTATGTATCTTCTCTGTGTTCTTGTCTGTTTTCACAGGCAATAGTTAACATTTTAAGGCAGAGGAAACCCGGGGAGGCTTGTTAAGCATCTTAAACCCGACCCGGGTTAAAGATGCTTAGCAAGAACACCAGTATTTCCTCTCTGTCCTCCTTGAAACTTGAACAGGGGAAAATACGATTAAAATTTATGAAACCAAATCACTTAAAAAGGGATTAAATCAAAAACAAAAAGAAAGAAAAAATCATAAAACCAAGGCGATATGGAAGCGTAAAGTGAACTATAAACAAAGGTGTGAGATGTACACACACACATATAAAGGATACTGCACAAGGAAAACAGGTCATTACGCTGAAGATTAACACTGAAGATAATATACACATTTAAGAAAAAAAAATAAAAGACGCTCTTTACTGGAGAAATTGGATCTCGGGAGCCCAAGGGCACTGATGGTCAGTCTCATAGTATGGACAAGTCTCCTCTGTGGAGGCCAGGATTGTAATGGTTTAATAAATCCTGAAATAAAATATTGTTGATAACTTATCGACACTGTGATAATTGACACTGTGTTGCTTATTAGGTAAAGATTGTTAAGAGGGTGATGCAGATACCTGTGGAATGGCAACTACTTGTGGTGGGTAAACTTTAGGCAGTGTAAACTGAGAGGTATACAAGGAACGTCTGGTAAACGTGTAAGGAAAATGTTTTGTAAATTTTTAAAGGTGAAAGCGAGAGAAAAAAAAAAGAGACCATTTCTCCTTTTCCGCCAAGAAAATTAGACAATGGAAAAAATGACAAAGTTCCAAAAAAAAAAAAAAAAAAAAATACACGAGATATACAAAATATACGGGAGGGTAAATACTGGCAGAAGGATAGTTAGCGGTCAGAGGGTAAATAAAAGCGTATGGTAAAACTATCGTTGGAAGTAAAGTGGTAACTGGAAGTGGCAATTATGAAGTCTATGCTAAGAACGGACAGATCATATCAAACACACACACACACACACACACACACACACACACACACCCTTCATACAGGTGGGGACTTGTTTATAGTAATCCCAGGAGGCATCCAAGCAGGAAATTGTACATTTATTTTTTTTTATTATGTCTTATTGCCTCCAGCAGAGGCAGGTTTCGTGTGATACTGTAGATCATTCTATAAGATTAGAGTGCACCCGCAGTTCAAGCTCCTGCCGTGAGCTTTGCGTGCCTAATGTGCACGCCTAGATCTTTTTTAAGATTACTGTGCACCAACCACTCATCTTTTAAATTATTTTTTTTTTGCACCAGCAGCTTATGTTGTGATAGGTAGTTTATTGTGCACCATCAGCTTATGTTGTGAGTGGTAGTTTATTGTGCACCAGCAGCTTATGTTGTGAGTGGTAGTTCACTGTGCACCCGCAGCTCATCCCGTGAGTGGCAGTTCACTGTGCACTCACAGTTCGTCCCGTGAGTGGAAGCGGTAAACAAATAACACAGCTCACAATTGGTCTCATTAGACTGAGTGGATAACCCGCTTTAACTATGTTTTTACGGTCATTTCGAAGATTAAGCAAAAAAAAAAAAAAACTATAAGAGGAGGTCATTTGTTTAGCACGTGCAGAACACGTAAACAACACTAGGAGGTCGTTTGTTTAGCACGTACAGAACACATAAACAACACGAGGAGGTAGTTTGTTTAGCACGTTCAGAACACGTAAACAACACGAGGAGGTCGTTTGTTTAGCACGTGCAGATCACGTAGACAGAACGAGGAGGTCGTTTGTTTAGCACGTTCAGAACACGAGTATATCGTTTGTTTAGCACTTACAGAATACGTAAACGACACGAGGAGGTCGTTTGTTTAGCACGCGTAGAATACGAAAACAACACGAGGAAGTCGTTTATTTAGCACGTGTATAACACGAAAACAACACGAGGAGGTCGTTTGTTTAGCACGTGCAGAACACGTAAACAACACGAGGTCGTTTGTTTAGCACATGCAGAACACGAAAACAACACGAGGAGGTCGTTTGTTTAGCACGTGCAGAATAAACGCGTGAGTAACAACGACACATCATTGTAATCATTGTAGCAGCTGTTTCAATAAAAAGTGTGAAAATTTACGTATTTTAGCTCAAAATAATGTCGAAAAATGCTTTAAACCGCTCTGAGTCGTCGAAATATGCAATGATGTTTTACCACATATTTCTTAATTTTTTAATAATTCACATATTTAAAAAAAATATATATATGAAAAGTACAATAAAATCTAAGAGATAAGGCATTTTGACTCTAAAATTTCATATGATTTCAGTCTGGATGTAATGGAGTTTTTCCGAAACGTAGCATAGCCAGGCAACTCACAAACAAAACAAAAAATCTAGGTGGGAGCACCAAATTTTCTGCACCATACTGTGAAAAACGTATGAAATGTTTTGATGTCTGAAAAGCTTTAATTTGCATAATTTTGCATTTAAAAACCGCTTAACCACTTAATTGCAGTAGAATTCAACGATGCAGCTTGTAAGGAAAGAGACAATCTAATCACCCATGTTTACATAACTAAAAAACCCGAATTATATACATATATATATATTCTCCATGGGGAAGTGGAACAGAATTCTTCCTCCGTAAGCCATGCGTGTCGTAAGAGGCGACTAAAATGCTGGGAGCAAGGGGCTAGTAACCCCTTCTCCTGTATATATTACTAAATGTAAAAGGAGAAACTTTCGTTTTTCCCTTTTTGGGGCCCCCCTGCCTCGGTGGGAAACGGCCGACGTGTTGAAAGAAAGATATATATATATATATATATATATATATATATATATATATATATAAATAGATAATAAATATATATCAAAATATGCAAAAAATCACTATGAAAAATGAATAATTCAAGCCTATGACTACTACATTATCAAGGAACTATGGTTCCTTGATAATGTGATAGTCCTGAAAGCTTGGAATTCTTCTATTTTTCATAGGTTGAATATATATATATATATATATATATATATATATATATATATATATATATATATATATATATATATATATATATATATATATGTAACACCGATCCGTGTTTAGTAGTTATCAAGCTTGTACACAGTAGCTACGTGTGTAATACACGATCCTCGGATCCTGAAAGGGGTGTAGACCAGGAACTAGCGTGTAACTACTTTACATTCCTTTCGTTGAAGCAGTTCCAGCCTAGTACTGATGGTTAAGCTGTTTTCTTTTACTATTAAGGTGATATTTATTTAGTATATGTTATAAGTCTAAATATAAACAACATAGGTCACAATACTCGGGATTATTATAGTTGCATTCTGTATGGTGTGGCTTGATAATACTGACCTTGATTCCATTTCCAATATCATACAAATAAATGGCCTTTAATCCAGATTTTTATGATGCCCAGAGTGAGCTGTGTTACTGGTCACCAGCATAAAATGTATCATATACTGCCCGTCAGTAACATGAAAATCTGGCACGTACAGAATATATGTGGAGAACCAGAAAATCTGGTTCTCCACATACATTCTATTTTATACAGTTCAATACGATGAACAATTCTTCCCTGCCAAGAATACCTTCAGCTTCTATTTAACAACACAAAATTAGTTTCATGTTCAGAACCTTCTTGACTCTATACTGAGTTATCAGAGGCGTGGATTTCCATGCATGGTGCGAGTCTATGAACAAGGGCACCTAGCCAAGTCTCTCCTGAGTGTACGTCGTGTCAGCAACACGTGCATGACTGAGTCTGGCTTCAGAAACAAGTGTGTTACACCCACCTCTTAGCCTATTTACAGCAAGTAATGTGGATGGCATATCAAAATTAATTAAACTCTCTGCGGATGTAACTTCCGCACGCGTGAGAGTAATAATAATACGTAATAATAATAATAATAATAATAATACGTAATAATAATAATAATTATTATTATAATAATTATTATTATAATAATAATAATTATTATTATTATTAGTCTTATTATTGTTTTTTGTGTGTGGGGAAATGGGAGGAAATCAGATCAGAACTAAGGAGTTAGGAGCCTCGTCATGCTTGAAGCCTAGTACATAACTAGAAATATTTTGTTCTGCATTGTATTAACACGGGACAGAATTAAGATGGCAGCACTTCCCGATCTCCCGCTGCGAGAGTTGACAAGAGCCATCAGTATTATCTGATGATGTAGTCTTATGTGTTCAACCTCACTGAACATCGCAGCTTCCTCAGGAAAAACACAACTGACATACAAACTTTATTTTGAACTTTTTTTTTGTAATATCGCACTGCGACTGTAATCGAGTTTTTTTTTTTTAATATCTCGAGTACATAAGGAATAAGGAGCACCGCAGCAGGCCTACTGGCCCATGCTAGGCAAGTCTTAATTCACACCCAACCTACACATCCACTCATATACACAAGGTTTTTCACCTTAATACGCTACTTAATATTCGATTTTTTTTCTGTTCGTAATGTCACAATAGCTAATCTTAACATCGCAGTGTAGTCGTGTTCCAACTGCTTTATGTTATGAAGGAGACAGCGCACTCGCCTCACACACTCAGTGTCCGTGGTTCAATCCCCGGCACTGGTGGAAATGTTGGGTATGTGTCCTTACAACTGCTGTTCCTGCTCACCTAGCAGTAAGTATGTACCTGGGTGATAGTTGACTGTTGTGGGTCGCATCCTGGGGGACAAGACTGAAAGACCACAATGAAAATAAGACAGACTTCGATGACTCACTGACTTTAAAAAATAAGCCATGTAAATAAAAAATAAGCCATATAAATCGGACGTGGAATTAGATACTACAAATAGACCGTACAAAAAGGCCGTACAATAGGCCGTGTAAATAGGCTGTGTAGCAGAGGTGTCCGGAAAAAAAGTCACAGAAAATATGTCACAATTTTGCCTAGGAATAAAGTTACATTTTATTTAGGTTGTGACTATTTCTGTGACTTTTTTCCTATAGCCTTTTTTTCTGGATCCGTAGTTGACTCGGCGACGCAGCTTGCAAGAGTTGCAACCGTGCGGGTCGCAGCGATAAAGCAGTCGCGGAACTGGTGGAGGTTCGAACCCCATCCGTTCCGTGGTTTGTTTGCAATCGTATTATTACGGTTTCGTGAGTCATGTTGGAGATGAATGGTATAAAATACCGACACGATGGAAAAATAAACACGTTTCGCCCACACAGTGGGCTTTATCAAGTCACAAACGGATCTACTCTATATACCCATGTACTTTTTACCCTGCTAGATCTGTTTGTGACTTGATAAATCCCACTGTGTGGACGAAACGTTGTCAATAAAGGATCACATTAAACTGCTTTTGAGTCATGATGGCTTGCAATACGTGCCAGAGGCAGCTTAAATATGCAATAGATTAGGTGCCTGGGAGTTTGCAATGTACTCACTCCTGGCTGAGACAAACAGACCGTCGTACTTAACGATATGTCTATAAAAAAAAAAAGGCCACGTTCACTAATATTTATACCGTTGGATTTTTCAACGTTGACGACTATAAAGGAAAAAAAAAGATTTTCTCTGGTTCTGTTACAGACCATCATACTGTAATGTAGTTACAGACCATCATACTGTATCTTAGCTACAAAAACAGCAGCGTGCTCAGTGTTACAGTGTTTCATCAACGTCTTCTAAATCGTTTACAAAACAAAGGTTAACCTTAAAAGGCAAATTAGAAAAAATAAAAAAGTCAAAATGACCGAAAGGAAAAGGTGCATTAAATAGATGGGAATGAGGGGTAAGGATTGAGGAAGGAGTGACTTGAAGGCTAAATTCACCAGTCTTCTATTTCTGCTCAATTTTCTTCAGAAAGGAGTTGCAGTACGGTGCAGTGCTTCTTTATCCATCTCTGTATGTGATGGCAGAGAGTAAGTAGAGAGCCTTGTGGGTTTTTTTCCCCTTCGTGACCTCAGCCTACCTGGTAGGATCTGCAACCTATCTTCAGGATTAAGTCACAAAGCTGTGGCTGGAAAGACTCACAACTAACCCTCACTCAAGGTTCGAAACTTGCAAACGAGCACCGTCTACGATGGACCGAAACGTCGTCGTTAATTCTCTCTCCAAAGTGGGGATGGATCTTTAAACGACGCTTCGGTCCGTTTTGGAGAGAAATTTGATAATGGTCCAGGCCATGGACCTGGTCATGGACCTGGTCATGGACCTGGTCATGGACCTGGTCATGGACCTGGTCATGGACCTGGTCATGGACCTGGTCATGGACCTGGTCATGGACCTGGTCATGGAAGTACAGTGCCCCCTGATGAAGTGCAGTACCACCTGGTTAAGTACAGTACCTCCTGGTGAAGTGCAGTACCCCCTGGTGAAGTACAGTACTCCCTGGTGAAGTACAGTGCCTCCTGGTGAAGTACAGTGCCTCCTGGTGAAGTACAGTACCTCCTGGTGAAGTACAGTACCTCCTGGTGAAGTACAGTACCTCCTGGTGAAGTACAGTACCTCCTGGTGAAGTACAGTACCCCCTGGTGAAGTACAGTACCCCCTGGTGAAGTACAGTACCTCCTGGTGAAGTACAGTACCTCCTGGTGAAGTACAGTACCTCCTGGTGAAGTACAGTACCTCCTGGTGAAGTACAGTACCCCCTGGTGAAGTACAGTACCCCCTGGTGAAGTACAGTACCTCCTGGTGAAGTACAGTACCTCCTTGTGGTACTGTGTGTGATTGTGATGGTTCACACGTGAACACAATGTGCAGTGGGAGACTCTGGAGGGTTGTGCATGACAGCATGATATGCTTAAGTTACAGTCAGGTGTTGCTGAGATTAGAGCACCCCCCCCTCCTCCCAGGCCGCGAGGAAGATGAGAGAGAGGGAGGGAGGGAGAGTTGTAAAGCACCAGGAGAGAAGCTCCTTAATAAACAATAAACAGCATGGGCGAGCCCAAAAATCTGCCTCCCAGACCTGCCGGAGTTCTATGACAACGCAGCATAAATGGGGCAGGAGAGGGAGTGATGGGTGGACTGCTTACTCCTGGACTACAAGAAGGTATTCGACACTTTACCTCTTAAGAAACTGGGACAAAAACTTGAAGAGTGCGCAGAAATTTCACTAAAATGAACGAAAGAATTCCCGGTGGTTAGGAGTCAAGGTGTAAGGTTTATTACTGTTTATTTATTTATTTATTTATTTATTTATTTATTTTTTATTTCAATGCATGTTATAGCTGTTTATAGCTGTAAAATAAGTTAGGTGAGAATTTCACGAGGTCAGGGAAAGGCTACAAATCACTGGGCAAACTACAGGACTGGTTAGAGAAGTGGATATTGCAATTCATCTCCAGCTCCAACAAATACAAAACTGTAGAAGGGGGAAGAAAAAGACCGGAAACTGAGTATAGACTCACGGGGAAAGACCTAGAGGTAATCATAGCGCCGAATGTATCGTTTGAGGAAGACAGCAAATATTAGATTAGCTGTCAGGAATCTTAATAAAGAGTAATGCCCATCCTGGAGTATGCACCACCAGCATTGAGCCTCCTCGGCTGATAAAGCTTATCAAGGCTTTAGAGAAAGTGCAGACGTATTCAACGAGGCTATTTGCAGACCTAAGAGGAATAAACTATGACGACATTAGTGCAAAGACCCAGAAAAGTTATGTTAATAACATAAAAAAATATTCATAGGAGTTGATAGGGTGGACTGGCATAACCTGATCGAGAGGCGAGAAACAGGTACACCGGGGCACAGACGAAGTTAAAAAAAAAATAGATGAGAGAAAGATGACTGGTAGTGTTTCTTGAGTCTCAGGGAGGTTAGGAATGGAAATGATCTTGAAGAAGAGGTTGGGGAGGCAGGCTCCATACACAGTTTTGAGAAAAAGTATGACGGTGAGCGAGGCTAGGAAAGACCAAACTAGGCAAGTGGCTTCTTAAGAGACAGAAATAGGAGCTGAGACTCGACCCTTACAAACATAAATACGTGAATGCACACACACACACACACACACACACACACACACAAACACAAACACACACACAAACACACACAAACACACACACACACGCAGGCACACACAGACACACACACACACACACACACACACGCAGGAGGACAGGAGGGTTAGGGGAGACATGATAACGACATACAAAATACTGCGTGGAATAGACAAGGTGGATAGAGACAGGATGTTCCAGAGAGGGGACACAGAAACAAGGGGTCACAATTGAAAGTTGAGGACTCAGATGAGTCAAAGGGATATTAGGAAGTATTTCTTCAGCCAAAGAGTAGTCAGGAAGTGGAACAGTCTAGCAAGTGATGTAGTGGAGGCAGGAACCATACATAGCTTTAAGACGATGTATGATAAATCTCATGGAGCAGGAAGAGAGAGGACCCAGTAGCGATCAGTGAAGAGGCGGGGCCAGGAGCTGAGTCTCGACCCCTGCAACCACAATTAAATGAGTACAATTAGGTGAGTACACACAGACACACACACACACATACACATACATACACACATACATACACACACACACATACATACAACAGGCCTAGTGTCTAATCGACATGTGCCTAGGACAAAATGGTGACTAACACACACACACGCAGGATCCATACATAACTTTAAGAAGAGATACGGAGCAGGGAAAAGTGGACCAAGTAGCGACCATTGAAGAGGCGGGGCCAGGAGCTATGAATCGATCCCTGCAACCACAATTAGGTGAGTACACATACACCTGCAAACAATATATTTTCTCCTTCATCACTCTCGTTAATTTAACTCCTGCGAGCATTGTGTTCTCTTAAGTTTGCTGACCTGAGGAAGGAAAAAAGAAGAGTGAGGAGTTGGTATTATGCGGCTGGATAATCAAACAGGCAAATGCGTGTCTAATAAGGAAATAAAAGCGAAATTAATGCAATTAACAAAGTCCAAAACTTTGTATTCTTTCTCAGACCACTTGAAAAGGGTACGAAGTGACTCGACAACTCTGGAGGACGACTGGAGGGGGAGGGGTTTGTGGCTCTCACTTTTGTTTATATACGGTGGGGCTCCTCTTGGGGAAGGGAGGGGTAGGGGGAGATGTCCAGTCACCCTCCAGCACCACCCCAGCCCCGTCCAGAACCACCGCAGCCCCGTCCAGCACCACCCCAGCCCCGTCCAGCACCACCCCAGCCCCGTCCAGCACCACCGCAGCCCCGTCCAGCACCACCCCAGCCCCGTCCAGCACCACCCCAGCCCCGTCCAGCATCATCCCAGCCCAGTCCAGCACCACCCCAGCCCCGTCCAGCACCACCCCAGCCCCGTCCAGCACCACCCCAGCCCGTCCAGCACCACCCCAGCCCGTCCAACACCACCCCAGCCCCGTCCAGCACCACCCCAGCCCCTGTCCAGCACCACCCCAGCCCCGTCCAGCACCACCCCAGCCCTGTCCAGCACCACCCTAGCCCCGTCCAGCACCACCCCAGCCCCGTCCAGCACCACCCCAGCCCCGTCCAGCACCACCTCAGCCCCGTCCAGCACCACCCCAGCCCGTCCAGCACCACCCCAGCCCTGTCCAGCACCACCCCAGCCCCGTCCAGCACCACCCTAGCCCCGTCCAGCACCACCCCAGCCCGTCCAGCACCACCCCAGCCCTGTCCAGCACCACCTCAGCCCCGTCCAGCACCACCCCAGCCCCGTCCAGCACCACCCCAGCCCCGTCCAGCACCACCTCAGCCCCGTCCAGCACCACCCCAGCCCCGTCCAGCACCACCTCAGCCCCGTCCAGCACCACCCCAGCCCCGTCCAGCACCACCCCAGCCCCGTCCAGCACCACCCCAGCACCACCCCAGCCCCGTCCAGCACCACCTCAGCCCCGTCCAGCACCACCTCAGCCCCGTCCAGCACCACCTCAGCCCCGTCCAGCACCACCTCAGCCCCCGCCTCAGCACCACCCCAGCCCCGTCCAGCACCACCCAGCCCCGTCCAGCACCACCCCAGCCCTGTCCAGCACCACCCAGCCCCGTCCAGCACCCCAGCCCCGTCCAGCCCACCCCAGCCCCGTCCAGCACCACCCCAGCCCCGTCCAGCACCACCCAGCCCGTCCAGCACCACCTCAGCCCTGTCCAGCACCACCCCAGCCCCGTCCAGCACCACCCCAGCCCGTCCAGCACCACCCCAGCCCCGTCCAGCACCACCCCAGCCCCGTCCAGCACCACCCCAGCCCCGTCCAGCACCACCCCAGCCCCGTCCAGCACCACCCCAGCCCGTCCAGCACCACCCCAGCCCCATCCAGCACCACCCCAGCCCCTGTCCAGCACCACCCCAGCCCCGTCCAGCACCACCCCAGCCCCGTCCAGCACCACCTCAGCCCCGTCCAGCACCACCCCAGCCCCGTCCAGCACCACCCCAGCCCTGTCCAGCACCACCCCAGCCCTGTCCAGCACCACCCAGCCCCGTCCAGCACCACCCCAGCCCGTCCAGCACCACCCCAGCCCCGTCCAGCACCACCCCAGCCCGTCCAGCACCACCCCAGCCCCGTCCAGCACCACCCCAGCCCTGTCCAGCACCACCCAGCCCTGTCCAGCACCACCCCAGCCCCGTCCAGCACCACCCCAGCCCTGTCCAGCACCACCCCAGCCCGTCCAGCACCACCCAGCCCCGTCCAGCACCACCCCAGCCCCGTCCAGCACCACCCCAGCCAGTCCAGCACCACCCAGCCCCGTCCAGCACCACACCCCAGCCCCGTCCAGCACCACCCCAGCCCTGTCCAGCACCACCCCAGCCCCGTCCAGCACCACCCAGCCCCTGTCCAGCACCACCCAGCCCCTGTCCAGCACCACCTCAGCCCTGTCCAGCACCACACCCAAGCCCTGTCCAGCACCACCTCAGCCCCGTCCAGCACCACCTCAGCCCCGTCCAGCACCACCTCAGCCCCGTCCAGCACCACCTCAGCCCTGTCCAGCACCACCCCAGCCCCGTCCAGCACCACCCAGCCCCGTCCAGCACCACCTCAGCCCCGTCCAGCACCACCTCAGCCCCGTCCAGCACCACCTCAGCCCCGTCCAGCACCACCTCAGCCCCGTCCAGCACCACCTCAGCCCCGTCCAGCACCAACCCAGCCCCGTCCAGCACCACCCCAGCCCCGTCCAGCACCACCCAGCCCCCTCCAGCACCACCTCAGCCCCGTCCAGCACCACCTCAGCCCCGTCCAGCACCACCTCAGCCCCGTCCAGCACCACCTCAGCCCCGTCCAGCACCACCTCAGCCCCGTCCAGCACCACCTCAGCCCCGTCCAGCACCACCTGAGGGGTGCAGCGTAGTTTGCCGAAGTAAACATTCGACACACAATCGCAAGGTCTTGAGTTCGACTCCCTGACATGGAAAAAACACATGGACAAGTTTCCTTCCACCCCTGTTACCCCTGTTACCCCTGTTACCCCTGTTACCCCTGCCCACCTACCAGTAGACACAGATACCTGTGTGTTAGGAAACTCAACTACTTGCTGGATTACTATATCATGTCTAAGATAAGATAAGATTTCGTTCGGATTTTTAACCCCGGAGGGTTAGCCACTCAGGATAACCCAAGAAAGTCAGTGCGTCATCGAGGACTGTCTGTCTTATTTCCATTGGGGTCCTCAATCTTGTCTCCCAGGATGCAACCCACACCAGTCGACTAACACCCAGGTACATATTTGCTGCTAGGTGAACAAAACAACAGGTGTAAGGAAACGCGTCGAAATGTTTCCACCCCGCCGGGAATCGAACCCGGGCCCTCCGTGTGCGAAGCGAGATTTTTGCCAGCCAGGCCACGGGGGCCACCAACACTCCAGACAACACGCCAGACAACACTCCAGTCCTGTGTAAGACAATGCTAGTCCTGCTGGAATGTTATATTGTGTGTAAGAAAACACTTCCTTACTGTGTAAAAAAACTCGAGTGCCTGCTGGCACTATTCAGGTGTTGGGTAAAAGTTGTAATAGATGCTCTTGTAGCTAATGAAGTTAACTAGTAAATAACTTATCTCGCCATTATCACAATTGTGAGGAAAATGATAGGTTGGATAATGAGAAACTTCAAAACAAGGGATGCCAAAGCCAATGATGATCCTCTTTAAGTCATATGTTCTACCTAGGCTGGAATACTGTTGTACACAAACAACCCCTTTCCAGATCTTTGGAGAATGTACAAAGGACCTTTAATGCACG
Source organism: Cherax destructor (assembly GCA_009830355.1). NCBI lineage: Eukaryota > Metazoa > Arthropoda > Malacostraca > Decapoda > Parastacidae > Cherax > Cherax destructor. The sequence continues at coordinate 141,736 of WNWK01000687.1, forward strand.
TATAAGTTTAGTAAAGCACCTCAATTAATGGAAACGTTTGAAGGCCCTTGACCTGTACTCCTTGGAATGCAGGAGAGATAGTTACATCATAATTTGAACCTGGAAAATTCTAGTGGGACTGGACCCAAATCTGCACACAGAAGTCACTCCCTATGAAAGCAAAAGACTTGGTAAACGGTGCAACATTCCCCCAGTGAAAAGCAGGGGTGCCTTGAGTACACTGAAAGAAAAAAATAAGTGTCAGGTGGCCCAAGGCTCTTCAAGAGCCTCCGATCATACATAAGGGGGATTACCAATAGACCCCTGGTTGTCTTAGAAGGAACTGGATAGATACCTAAAGTCAGTGCTTGACCAGCCGGGCTATGTTTAGTGCATTGGTTTACGTGCGACCAGCAGTAACAGCCTGGTTAATCAGGCGCTGATGCACCATGAGACCTAGTCATGGACCGTGCCGCGGGGGGCGCAGACCCCTGAAACACCCTCCAAGTAGACTCCAGGCAGGTAGGTAGACTCCCATATTTCACTCACCTCACCTCCTGCCTGTACCTCACCCACCTCATCATCCTCCATCCCTTCCCGCCCCTCATCTCGCCCCCCACACCTTCCCACATTTGGGTAAACACAGCCCCCGGGCGTCAAGACTGTGATTGACCAAGCACAAGCTCACGCCGGCTACCGGGCAACGCTAACATTATTTGATCGTAAACAACAGAAGGAAAGTCATGTTTACTCACTCGGTGGAGCTGGGCAATCATGCAGCAGACGTACGTAGAGGAGGAGGTGTCTCTGTGGCTCCAGCCTCTTCCTACTCCTCTTCTTCCTCCTTTTATTAAACTTCCTTCCCCTCCTCTTCTTCCTCCTCTTATTAAGCTTCCTCATTTTCCTCCTTCTCCTCCTTCTTTTATTAAGCTCCTTCCTCTTCTTACTCCTCTTCTGCTTCACTTCTCTTCCTCCTCCTACTACTACTACTATTACTCTACTATTACTATTACTACTACTGCTACTACTACTAATGTTCCTATTACTACTACGACTACTGTTACTATTACTACTACCACAACTACTACTGTTACTACCACTACTTCTTCTACCACTATTACTACTACCCCTACTACTACAACTACTGTTAGTATTACTACAACTACATAAGTTACTCCTATTACTTCTGTTATTACTACTTCGACTTTTACTACTACTACGACTACTACAACAACTACTACTAATATTATCTTTCCTCTACCTCCTTCTCCATTTTCTCTCCTCCTCCTCTCTCAGTAGCTAGAATCCTCTTGTTCCACTGACAATATTACCTCAGAGACCATCGGGTAAATATTTCCTTTGTATGTTTTCTCATGCGTTCAAAAAATTCTATACATATTTTTCTCAAGCTGGGGCGCCCCCCTTTTTTATATATGTATATCTTAACGCCGGGTGTAAAGAGAGTGTTGTCAATAGGTGTGTGTGTACACCAAGTCTACACCCGCCAGAATGCTTTAGTCATCATTTCAACAGACTCAAGGTTGTTGTGGTGTTGCCGCTGGTGTCCCAGTGTCTGTGTGAAGATTTTCGCTCGATGGGGCCATTCTCACTCCAACGAGTGACAAGCGTGCAAATTTCAACGTTTTTCCGAGCTTCCAGACGTGTCGTGGTTTTGCTCACTTGTGGTTATAGGTTTCAGGTAAACTAGCCTAATCCCACCTAATCTCACCTAACCTTACTTATACTAACCTAACTTTACTTATACTAAGCTAACCTTAACTAATTCGATTAAATATTCGTTTTTATAGGTTTACGTAAGTTAAATTAACCTAACATAATCAAACCAAACTTTTGCTAACCTAACTCACTTAATGAATTCTAACCTAAACTAACGTAGCCTAACGTAAGCTACTCAAACCTGGCTAATCCATCCTAACCTAACCTAACCTAACCTTCACAAATCAGTCAGTCATACAAAAGAATTGGCTTGAAAAAATTAGCAAGTCAATTTTCATTATAGGCACTTGACTGGCTACTGTTGCTGGTGCTGTTGTTTGACTGGCTACTATTACTGGTGCTGTTGTTTGACTGGCTACTGTTGCTGGTGCTGTTGTTTGACTAGCTGATGTTTCTGGTGCTGTTTCAAAAATCCCCAGGTACCCGTTTCATATACAGAGCAAAAAAAAAAATATATATATATATATATATATATATATATATATATATATATATATATATATATATATATACTGGCGAACACGTTCCCGGGAAAGGCTATAATTTTATGCACGTACACACGTTCAGACATGCAAGAACGACATTAACTTCAGCTACTCGTAACTCCCTCCCTAAGCCGTTACTTTTCTGCAGCTGGGGTCATTAACTGCCTCAATAACAATCCCCATTGTTATTAATATAATCATGGGGGAAACGCTAACCCACTAGGGACGCTACAGCACCTGGGAGAATGGGAGGTAATGGGTTGACATATCATTCCTCCCTTCAAGGCAGTGGTGCAGAACCTTTGTTGCAATGGTTGAAGACTGAGATATTTGTGCAACATTTGAGAAGCTTTACCGAGGAAACGGTTCGCCAGCCAGTGGCTTCTTCAGTCCAATACAGAGAAGAACGGTGGAAGCTGAGGAGGAGGTAATCAGTCCCTCAGCCTTGAGAAAAGTACTTATGTCAAGATTGATGGACTGAACAGCTTGGTTGATCAGATCCTGATCCACCACGAGGCCTGGTCTCAGACCGGGCCGCGGGGGCGTTGACCCCGGAAACCCTCTCCGGGTATACTCCAGGTTGTTATGCAGAGCATTTCCGGCCATATTAGGTCAATTTTGTCCCCAGGATGCGACCCACACTAGGTGAACATGGACAGCAGGTGTCCTAAGGAAATACGTCCATACCGGGGATCGAGCCACGGACCTCAGTGTGTGAGCTGAGTGCGCTAGCAATCGAGCTTCGTGTTCAGAGTTGGGTCCTAAACAAGGTAGTTAGAAGAGTTTTGTCTACTAATAACTAGTCTTTGAAAGTTTAATTGGGGAGTAATGAGTTAGTCTCACTGTTGTTAGATTGGTCAGTAAAAGTTAACCTGTGTGTGGAAAGTTTTTTTTTTTTTTGTCGGTAACTCAAATGTTGCTGGTGCTGTTGTTTGATTGGTTACTGTTGCTGGGGCTGTTGTTTGATTGGTTACTGTTGCTGGGGCTGTTGTTTGATTGGTTACTGTTGCTGGGGCTGTTGTTTGATTGGTTACTGTTGCTGGGGCTGTTGTTTGATTGGTTACTGTTGCTGGGGCTGTTGTTTGATTGGTTACTGTTGCTGGGGCTGTTGTTTGATTGGTTACTGTTGCTGGGGCTGTTGTTTCATTGGTTACTGTTGCTGGGGCTGTTGTTTTGGACTTGGGGTTTTTATTGTTTGGCTGGTTGATTGGTTACTGTTGCTGGGGCTGTTGTTTGATTGGTTATTGTTGCTGACGGTGTTGTTTGATTGGTTACTGTTGGCAGTGCTGTTGTTTGATTGGTTATTGTTGTTGGGGCTGTTGTTTGATTGTTACTGTTGCTCTCGCTGTTGTTTGATTGTTACTGTTGCTCTCGCTGTTGTTTGACTGGTAAATATTACTGGAACTGTTGTTTGGCAGAGTATTGTTGCTGGTGCTTTTGTTTGTAAAGAGAAGTGACATCAAGGTGTGGAGATAAACAGGCATGAAGGACACACACACACACACAAGAGCTGTGACCCGACCCCTGCAACGACACAGAGGTGAATACATAAAGGAGAGTACACGGACCCATATACAAGGTGACCTGTGCATTCTGTACTGTCTTATATAAGAACACAGATGGTGAGTACGATGGTTGGACTCGCAGAGTACCTCTAGTGGACTCTAGTTATGTAATCTTGCTTCCCTCCCTCTCTCCCTCTCTCTCTCTCTCCCTCCCTCCCTCCCTCCCTCCCTCCTTGAGGGTATCTTCGTCCATCGTCTCTAAGTTGCGTAATCTGGGAATCATAGCAAGTTATTGAACGTCGGCAGCCTGCGTGCGCGCGCGTGCGCTTGTGTGTGTGTGTGTGTGTGTGTGTGTGTGTGTGTGTGTGCTTGCAGCTTACGACGCACCGTACACAGCATATCTTCCCTATTCTCCTTTTCCTTCCCTCTCTCTCTCTCTCTCTCTCTCTCTCTCTCTCTCTCTCTCTCTCTCTCCTCTCCTTCCTTCTTACCTACTTTCTTCGTTCTTTCCCATCACTCCCTCTCTCTTTTACCTCCCACCTCCCCTCCTCCTCTCCCCTCCTCTATCCCTCCCTCCCTCTCAACACTCCTTACTTTTGTACCCTTACACCCCTCCCGATTTCCCCCCACCCCTCCCTTCCCTCTCCTCCCCCACATTCCCTACCCTTCTCTGTTTCTCCAAGCCTTCCTCTCCCTCTGCTCTATCCTTCCATTCTTTATTCCAGTTATACGTTATCATCGTCCCCGCGGGCCACTCCCGGGGGCCACTCCCGGGCCACTCCCGGGCCACGACGTCTACATAAGAATGAAACTATTGATAGAACAATAAAACTTAAGGAACACCAAAACAATAACGCCTATACCTATTTCAGGTTAAGATCCTTTTGCCATCTTGTTGACGATAGGACCAGAGCCTATGGATGCACAATAGGCCTAGGAACTAGGCCACAAAACCTACAATATTTAGAATATTTGCTTAATATTTCTGGTATCTTATCTTCCTTAATAAAATTGCTTTGACACATCACACAGGTTATTATGCTATCTCTATACTGCTTAGTAAGTGGACAGTTAAGACTGGGTAAAATTTTTCAGGAAAGAGGACCAGTCATGTGCTAACCAGCAGCTGGAGCTTTTGGTCATCTGACCGAGGCCTTCCACTGGCTTACCGTTCCACCCCTTTTAAAAGTTATGGTCACGATTATAACCATTTCTGACGGCCAGTTAGGCACACTACTCGCCAGGAGAGTGACAGTAAGTCGTGACCACAAACTGTGTATCGAGTCTGAAGATTAAGAAGGCGCAGCACCGTCAGTACAACAATACACAAATATCCTGCCTATGGGGGACTTTGTAAATGGTCCAAGTCGGACCGAAACGTCGGGGTAAGCTCCTCTGTCCGATGTGGGGGTTATTTGTGTATTGTTCCAGTCACGGTTTTGTGCCTTTTATTTATGACGACGTTTCGGTCCGACTGGACGATTGACTAGTCTTGTTCAAAATGGTATGAGTAAGAAGACACATGTGCAACTGTTGGGTATCTTTACTGTTGAAACGTTTCGCCTACGTGGTAGGCTTCTACAGTCAAATGCAGAGGAGAATGTAATGTAGAGAGCAAGAGTAGTGGCGAGGTAAAGATGATGTAAACAGTACATCAACCTTGGAGAAATAATTTGAGGTGGTCAGTCCCTCAGCCTGGAGAGAAGTTCAGCTTCATAATCTGGAACAAGGTGGTCAGTCCCTCAGCCTGGAGAAGAGTTCAGCTTCATGGTCTGGAACAAGGTGGTCAGTCCCTCAGCCTAAAGAGGAGTTCAGCTCCATGGTTTGACACGAGTCCATGGATTTAACCTGGGATATTGTAGATTTAGCACAGAGTAATGTAAGTTTAATATGAGATAACCAAGATTTTAACCTAGGATAATGTAGATCAGGAGTGTCATATAGAAGCTAGAAATGATTATCTGTATTTATCACCTTCTATTAACGACTCCAGCTCAGCTGGAAAGACGCCTAGGAAGCTTCCATAACCTGCAGTGCAAATCTTTACGGTGTCGTCATCTCCCAAGTTCAAGCTGACAGATTTTATTACCACTTGTGTGAAACTGATCCCGTGGGATGGATTATGACAGAAAAACACACTACAACTTCCATTACAGTTGCACACGTAACGGGTGTTCCTACAACATGATTCTCGTGCAGAATAGCGATTTAATAGATTACTATAGTTTGTAAACATACAAGAAGTTACACACACACACACACACACACACACACACACACACACACACACACACACACACACACACGCAAACACACACACACACACACACACACACACACACACACACACACACACACATATATATATATATATATATTGGGAAGATTTGATAGATTTCGCTTTACCTTATTGCAATAAACTAGGCATTGTTGGTGGTCACTGGCCGTTGCAAGAAGCCATGCGTCAAACGTCATCTTAACGTGTGTAAACATTAAACATTAGTGACGTCGAGGAGATTGTTACCCTTTGGAACCTTAATGTTACCTTTTACTTTTGAAATACCTTTGATGGGTTTCGAGAGTTCTCGTACTCCCGCAGCTCGGCCCTGGGCCAGATTAGTCTGGTACCTGCCTGGTCAACCAGGTTGTTGCTGCTGGTGGCCCGTTGGCCTACAAATCCATTACAGTGTTCGTAGTCACCCTATATACCCATTCTGTTGGGAGGTAGTCACCCCATACTCATTCTGTGGGTAATAGTTACCCCCATAACCACCCTGTGGGCGGTAGTCTCCCCATAGCCATGATGTGGGCGGTAATCACTTCATACCCATCCTGTGAGTAATAGTTACCTACTACCCAGCCTGTGGGCACTTGCCAAAAAAAAAAAAATTGCCTTAAAACAGTCACGGTAATATGTCATTTCCTTCAAGGTCGAGAGTAAGGAAGGGGGGAAGGGAAGGGGTGACCTTTATGTCAGGGTAAGGGGAGCGTGATGTAAGGAATTAGAGCTACCCTCCCCTTCCTCAGGTCAAACCTCATTACCTACCATTACCCAGGTGTTGTATGGCCATCGAGGGGTAAGTACAGTTTTCTCTTAATAAAAACTTCTTCTATAATAATTATTATTATTATTATTATTATTATTATTATTATTATTATTATTATTATTATTATTAGTAGTAGTAGTAGTAGTAGTAGTAGTAGTAGTAGTAGTAGTAGTAGTAGTCAAAGTAGTAATGTAATTATTATTATTATTAATATTGTTATTATTATTATTATTATTATTATTATTATTATTATTATTATTATTAGTATTAGTATTATTATTATTTATGTTTTATTATTATTATTATTAAAATTAGTATCCACGACCTGGGTGATAAACGTACTCCAAATCCTCCCCCCTTCCCCTACAACTTCAGCTCCTTCCCCCTCTCCTTACCCAAGCCCCTTAACACCCCTTTTCCACCCCCCAATCCCTCGTCAAGACAGGAGTACCCTCTTCTTCGTCTTCTTCCCCTACCACCCCCTTCCCCAGCCGTGCCTGGACGGGCGAGGAATGCCACCCTGAGATGATGATAGCCTTATCCAGCTCGCTGGATCCCATTTATTTTAATGGGCCATTTACGCTGCTTCCCCCTACCTCCCCTTCCCCTCTTCCTCCAATTGCCTCCTCCTCCTCCTCCTCCTTCCCACTCTACTTGTGCAGGTCACCAGAATTTCTATCAATGGGTTACCAGTCTTTCTATCAATGGGTCACCCATCTTTCTAATGGGTGGCCCGAGTCTCACTATAGCTCTCCCTCCTTCCATTTAAACCCCATTATTATAACCTTTATCTTCTCATCGTAGACCAATTTCTCCTCCTCCTCTTCCCTTCTTCCCCCTCCTCTTCCTTTTCGTTATTCCATTTCTTCTTTTCTTCATCTTAACCTCATTTCCATTCCCCTGCATTCATTTTTTTTCTTATTCCCGTCATTTGTGTCATCCGTTGAAGACACTGCAAGTCTCTTAAAGGACATCAACCAAATCTTGAACTGGGCTGCAGAAAACAATATGAAGTCCAGTGAAGACAAATTTCAATTACTCCGCTATGGAAAACTTGAGGAAATTAAAACTTTATCGGAGTATAAAACAAATTCCAACCTGGGAGTGATAATTCCAGATCTCCTTTCCAAAGACCACAACAATGTATCTACCATATCTGTTAGGAAAATGATAGGATGGATAATGAGAACCTTCAAAACTAGGGACGCCAAGCCCATGATGATTCTCTTCAAATCGCTTGTTCTCTCTAGGCTAGAATACTGCTGTACACTAAAGGCCCCTTTCAAGGTATGCAAAATTGCAGACCTGGAGAATATACAGAGAATTTTTACGGCACGTATAAGTACGATAAAGCACCTAAATTACTGAGAACGGTGGAAGCCCCTTTATTTGTACTCTCTGGAACGCAGGCGAGAAAGATACATGATAATATACACTTGGAAAATCCTAGATGAACTGGTCCCAAATCTGCACACGAAAATCACTCCCTACGAAAGCAAAAGACTTAGCAGGAGATGCAACATCCCCTCAGTGAAAAGCAGGGGCGCCACGAGTACGCTAAGAGACAACACAATAAGTGTCAGAGGCCCAGGACTATTCAACTGCCCCCCAGCATACATAAGGGGGATTACCATTAGACCCCTGGCTGTCTTCAAGAAGATGCTGGACAGGCACCTAAAGTCAGTACCTGACCAGCCGGGCTGTGGTTCGTACGTCGATTTACGTGCGGCCAACAAAAACAGCCTGGTTGATCAGGCCTTGATCCACCACGAGGTCTGGTCATGGACCAGGCAGCGAGGGCGTTCACCCCCGAAACTCCTTCCAGGTATCCCTACTTCCTCATTTATTACCATTCCTGTCTCCTGTACTGCATGGTGCCACCCATCACCATCCTGGGCTGCATAGTGCCACCCGTCACCATCCTGGGCTGCATAGTGCCACCCGTCACCATCCTGGGCTGCATGGTGCCACCCATCACCATCCTGGGCTGCATTGTGCCACCCGTCACCCTCTTGGGCTGCAAGGTGCCACCCATCACCATCCTGGGTTGTAGCAAAATTCGTACCCTATACTGGGTAGTCTGATGGACCAGTACCCCATCCCCACCCTCCTACATGCTCGCCCATTCCTTCCCGTCATCTATCTAACCCCTCCATCTAGTGTGTTGCTGACTGTGGCGTTCTTACCCTCCCTCTCTCTCCCCCTCCCTTCTTCCTCTCTACCCTCACTAAACCTTCCCCACTAAAATTGCTGCCCTTCCCTCTCTATCTTCCTCTATTCTACATCTATGTTGTGGGTGGGATTAGGGGATCTTAAGGGATACCTGGAGTATACCTGGAGTATACTTGGAGTATACCTGGAGGTCAGCAAATCTTCACACTGAAACCACTACGGAAAACACGAGGCTTACATAAGAACATAAGAAAGAAGGAGCACTGAAACAGGCCTACTGGTCCATGCTAGGTAGGTCCAAGTCATCTACTGGCCCATGCTAGGTAGGTCCAAGTCATCTACTGGCCCATGCTAGGTAGGTCCAAGTCATCTACTGGCCCATGCTAGGTAGGGCCAAGTCATCTACTAGCCCATGCTAGGCAGGTCCAAGTCATCTACTGGCCCATGCTAGTCAGGTCCAAGTCATCTACTGGCCCATGCAAGGCAGGACCAAGTCACCTACTAGCCCATGCTAGGCAGGTCCAAGTCATCTACTGGTCTAAGCTACTGACCCAAGCTAGTCAGGCTTGGCAGACAGTGCAGGTTACTACCTGTGAAAAGCAGGGTAGCGTTGAGGAGAGAGAGAGAACTCATTAAGTGTAAAGGGACCAACACTTTTCAGTCCCCTCCTTTTTACATATGGGTTGATAACCAACAAACTCCTTGCAGTCTTCAAGAGGGAACTCGATAAATTACTCATATCAGTTCCTGATCAGCCGGGCTGTGGTGAATACGTTGCGCTGCAGGCGGTGGGCACCAACAGCCTGATCGATCAGGCCAGCAACGATGAGGACTGATTATGGGACAGTTTTGTGGGCCAGTGACCTCAGGAAGCGACTACAGGTAACCTTCCCGCCACCTACCCCACCTCCTTCTCTCTCTTTCCCCTTCTCCCCTCTCTCTCTCTCGCTTTCCCCTTCTCCTCCTTCTCCTCCTTTTGCATCTCTTCTTCCTCCTCCTCCTCCCTCCATTTCAGTTCATTCTTTCTTCTTAGTACAGGTTCTATTATCAATTATCTTGCTATCCAGGATTATTTGCTATTTTTGTGTCCATATCTTTCATTCTCCCCCTCTCCGACCCCTCCATCACTCTCCCTATCCCTCTCCTCTTCGTTCCTCCCTGCTCCTCTCTTCTGCTAGCCCTCTGCCCCTTCGTTCACCCCTTTCAACGCTCTTATTCTTCTCCTCCTCTCCCCTTCTCCCTATTCATCCGAGCTTCCCCCCACTTGTCTCCCTCTCCCAGTTGTTTCATTTTTTTCTGCATTTCCTTCTTCCTTATTTCTACCATTGTTTCCAGTCTCCTCTTCCTTGTCTCCCTTTACTTTATTCTTCGTTCCTATTCCCTCATTCTCTCTCTCTCTCTCCCAATTTGTTTTTGTTTAATATGTGTTGTATTCTCCCTGTTCTCCCTCCTCCTTCTGTTATCTCCCTACCCTCCCTTCTTCTCTCCCTGTCCTCCTTCCTCTTCTCTCTCCCTCCCTCTTTCCTTTCTCTTCCCCTCCACCTCCCCTCTTATTGCAAACACCTTTGTACCCAGTACCCTGCTGCCGTCATTTTATCCTCCCCCTCTATCTCTCCTTCCTCCCCTTCCCTCTTCCTCTCTTCCGTTCACTCTCCCTTCCCTCCCCATCACTTCCTTGGCTCCCCCTGAGCAGGAAAAGCAGAACTTGTAACCCTTTATTATAGTTGTCTTGCCCATCATTCTCCCTCCCTATTGCTCTTCCTCCCCATCTCTCTCTCTCTCTCTTCCTCCCTGTGTCTATTCCTCCCTATCAGTCTCCCCATCTCTCTCTCTCTTCCTCCCTGTGTCTATTCCTCCCTATCAGTCTCCCCATCTCTCTCTCCCTTCCTATCACTCTCCCTCCCCATCTCTCTCTCCCTATCACTCTCCCTCCCCATCTCTCTCTCCCTTCCTATCACTCTCCCTTCCAATGTTTCTTCCTCCCTATTTCTCTCCCCCTATTACTCACCCTTCCTAGCTCTCTCCCTTCTCGTCTCGTGGGATAAATTGAACAAGTTGCAGATACTTTGCAAGTCACTGCAAGGCTAGTCACCAAGTACTGATATTTTACACCACTTGGTCACTTCACACACCACCTGGTCACTTCACATACCACCTGGTCACTTCACACACCACCTGGTCACTTCACACACCACCTGGTCACTTCACATACCACCTGGTCATTTCACACACCACCTGGTCATTTCACATACCACCTGGTCACTTCACATACCACCTGGTCACTTCACATACCACCTGGTCACTTCACATACCACCTGGTCACTTCACATACCACCTGGTCACTTCACATACCACCTGGTCACTTCACATACCACCTGGTCACTTCACACACCACACTCAAAACACCTTAATCCCTTATAAAAAGGATTAAAACACTAACCCCTTATAAAAAGGATTAAAACATTTTAATTTCTTATAAAAAGGATTAACACACCTTAAGTGCTTATAAAGAGGATTAAAGCAAACTCGCAGAGTTTACACTCCTAGAGACTGTACACCTCTTGGTGTCTCTCAGTCCACAGCAGGATTCGAACCTCACACAGCATCAAAGTACGTAGTACTTACTCCACTCGGCCTGATTTCTGGGATCTGCCCGAGTGGTGTAAGTGCTATGTACTTTGATGCAGAGTGTGTAGGTTCGAATCCTGCTGTGGACTGACATATAATGTTTATAAATAATTTCGCCAGTTTGCGAATTGTTAAGCACCTCCAGTTGTATATAGTCTTGACTATATACACTTCTAGGTGTATATAGTCTTGACTAAAATTCCTGGTACACATACACATAGGTAATACTGGGCGCCTATACACATTCTGTGTATAATTATCACACAAAAATTACAGCCTTCGAAAACATACACATTAGTGTAATTCTGTAGGATGAGAAGGCAATGGATGTATGATAATTTTAGTATCTTGTATTTGCCAAAAATAAATCACTAATTACAAATACACGTACTTCATTTGAACAAAAACACATAGGAAGAGGGACATCAAGTGAAGTGTACACTAAGAGAAAACACCATAAGTGTCCGGGACCCAAGACTGTTCAACAGCCTCCCACCATGCATAAGGGGAATTACCAATAGACCCCTGGCTGCCTTCAAGAGGGAGCTGGACAGATACTTAAAGTCGGTGCCGGATCAGCCGGGCTGTAGCTCGTACGTTGGACTACGTGCGGTCAGCAGTAACAGCATAGTTGATCAGGCCCTGATCCACCGGGAGGCTTTGCCGTGGACCGGGTTGCGGGGGCGTTGATCCCCGGAATACCCTCCATGTAGACTCCAGGTAGACTCCAGGTAGACTCCAGGGACACTTAGGGACAATCACACGGTCTTCACGGCGCCACTCTGACAAATTTCCCAACCGGTGAGGATTCGCCTCCCATATCCAACCTCATCCCGGGCCAGTCATGTCTGTCCCAGCGACCAACATGACACTGCACTCATCTCAGAATGGGATAGAGTGACTTACCAAAATTAAAACAAAAAAAAAAGCGGGATAAAATTCGTTTCCCACACCACAGACTCTTTCACCATATATCAAAGCTCCTGGAGAGCGAAACGTTGCCACAATACATTGTCACATTAGTTGCATTTGTGTCCTTTTACTTAACATATCATCGGTAATTCTACCAATATTAATACACCTACAGCTTTGTACCGGATGATGTTAATAGCGGGTAGAAACACAAGTCTTGACTTGAGTGTTCTCCCGGGCGCCTCCAAGACACCTTGTGTTGTTTACCTCCAGTCTGCAAGAATATGCTGGAGAAAAAGGCAGTCTTTCAAAGCAGTAGGAATTATAACTGACCTAACTGTAGTTTTATAAGAAAACAAGACGTTGTATCTACAGCAGTGTACATTTAGCATGTACGCTAAATGTACACTAAATGTACTGCTGGATGCAGTAATGTAGATAAATTGTTTAGAGAACCGACAAGTTGATAAATTAGACACATGTGCAACACTTGGTTTTCTTGAATGAGGAAACGTTTCGTCACACAGTGGCTTCATCAGTCCAATTGAAAGAAGAATGATGGTCAGAAGGAGTTCGAGGTAATCAGTCCCTCAGCTTGGAGTCGATGTAATCAGTTAATCAGTCACCAGTCTTGAAAAGATTGGTGAATTGATTACATCAACACCAGTCTGAGGGACTGATTACCTCAAACTCCTTCTGATCTCCATCATTCTTCTTTATATTAGACTGATGAAGCCACTGTGTGTAACAAAACATTTCCTCAATAAAAATAACCAAGAGCTGCACTTGTCTAATTTATCAGCTAGTTTCAGTAAATTCTACACTGGTGGGGCTGCCCGCGATCTAAAGACAAGACAGAACTCCTCGAAACACCAACACTGCGTGTGTAATACACAGGAAGAAACCACGAGCCTCGTATGACCCGGAGCAGGAGTCCAGCATGACAATCATAGGGTCGGAAACGGTGCTTTCATCAAGGTCTGTGGTACTACAGAGCAAAACCAGAGCGTATTCATAACTCCCAAGTCTTCTTGTCAGCCTTCTCTGACATCAGCACCTGCAGCAGCACGCAAGGCACTCGGGTCATCCCTTTACTCTCCACTCATCAGGTAGCCAACACCTGACATCACTCATCAGCTCAAGTTACTAATCCAGGTGGTACTCGCCTCATTCTTCGCCTGACCGGACGGCCTTCATAAGGAACTATTTACAGGCTTTCTATATAATTTGATGAGGCTTACATTAATCATTCAGTATTAGATATATCCAAAGTACTTTTCGAAATCTGTGAGCAAAGAGGCTTATGATATGTTAGGTAAAAGGACACAAATGCAACTAATGCGACATTTTATTGTGGCAACGTTTCGCTCTCCAGGAGCTTTGTCAAGCCGTTACAAAGCTCCTGGAGAGCGAAACGTTGCCACAATAAAAATATCCCATTAGTTGCACTTGTGTCCTCTTACCTAACATGGTGCCAGTAATTTTACTAACGTTATTCCACTGGACCCTTCGAAGCGTTGAACAAAAGGTATCCGTGTTCAACACCGTATTTGGTCTCATGGTGTTGAACATAAGATTATTTTTAAGTGTACAGGTGTAGTCAGTGAGTATATCGGTAAAGAATTAGACACATGTGCAACATCTGGGTATATCTCCATTTGTAGACGTTTCGTCAGCCAGTTATATAAGCGCCAAGCTTCATGCCTGGGCTTCAGAGTCTTGATAACAACTCCAAGACTGAGGTACTGATTACCTCATCTCTTGTATATAATTCTACATTCTTCCCATTATGTCCTTATATTGATAAAGCCACTGGGTGGCGAAACGTCTACAGATAGATACCCAGATGTTGTACAAGTGTCTAATTCTTTATCTTGTGCTGGTACTGAATACAATTCATGCGCAACTATGAGTACATCGGGCAACTTAGACCGTCTGAAGTGACCGTGTGCAGCGAATCTATAACTGTACCGAAACAGTTTCAGCTGCAATTGAGCAAGTGATTCGCTCTCCACAGCTCCTCACTTACAAGGAAGACAAGGTCTTTCAGCTCATCTATGATGAGCTATGTTAGATTACGTAAAATTTTCTAACAAGACTGTTGCAGACGTGTTTAGACTAGCAACATTGGGCGAGAGAGACATATATCTTATTCCCTGTGTGTGTGTGTGCACCAGGGATCAACACGAGGGCACGAATCCCCCCCCCCCCTAGTTCCCCACACTGAGATGAGGACGATGTGGTGGTGGGAGGGGCAGGAGTGGCCGCTTTATGCCTCTCGTAAACAGGTTGTTAAGAAGGATTACCAGCAAATTACCCAATACCGTACAGAGGGGACAGAGGGAGGAATGAGATATAGGAAAGGAGAAGAGATAGAAAAGAAGGGAGAGAAGTGAATGGCCATGCTGAGTGCATCTGCAACCAAAGAGTTCATAGAGAAGATATGTTGCATAGTACTGGATTTTGCATTTAACAGGATTAGATACAATGCGGTGCGAGTGGCGTTCAGAGAAACTAGCTAGATTTTGTATTTAACAAGATCAGAAACAACGCGGTGAGTGAGGCGTCCTGAGGAACTAGCCATGTTTGCCCTACACAAGATAGGTTTCTTGTATGAGGTAAAGGGAGAAAGGATGAGGTAAAACGGAGTTTGAGGGAGACGATGACAGACATTATTGAAAGTTTAGAATCACCTGATAACGGCACCACCGTGTAAGACCGACCCTACTTTTGCGCAACTGTCTGAAAGCACTTACCACCCACCCACACCGACCCCATGATGTCTGTGTTATGGGTGCAGCGCGTAGCGTGGATGCACTTGCATATACATGTACTGTGACAAGAATACACTCAGACAAGTACGCAGGCATTCATGCATGCACGCACGCATAAACACACTCACGCACATACACACCTGCAACCCCTGCAACCACAACTAGGTGAGTACACACACACACACACACATTACTACAGGTCAGATAGCCTACTCGGTGATAGAGAAATCTAGTCAGGAGGGGTTCAAATGGAAAGTACAGAGCCTTTGGTTTAGTTATAGCTGCAGAGATGGCAAAAATAGAGAACAAAAGAGCATGGGTACAAGGAACACAGAGGATGACAAACAGTGAAAGAGCCAGAAATTAATATTCAAAGATAGGAAGGAAAAGAGAACGTCAGTTAGAGAATGACATAACATCAAAGGCACAGTAAGAACCTGAGAGAAACATAAAAACGAAGGTTTCTATAAAAGACCAAGTAATAAGAAGGCTGGAGGAGCACTTGCAGAAGACGAAAGAGAGGAAGAAGAGGAATTAAGCTAAAGATCTGAGGAGGTATTCACCAAGGAGACAGAGTTGGTGCCATAAGGTTCATCAATAGACATTAGATATTCACGTATCAAAGGAGGAAGTGAAGCTACTGAAAATGGTGGACACGACGAAAGTCCTGCCTTCTGACAACACTTCACCATGGGTACTGAAGGAAGGGGCGGAAGTACTGTGTAGGATAGCTGAAAAACTACAAAGCTGGTCTTAATATACAAGCAGGAGATATGCAAAAGACCCTGAATTATATGCCGGTACCACTGACGTGTGTACTGACCAAAGTAGTGCATAGAAAAATTAGAAGACTTTGAGTATTTGAAGTAGAGAGACTTTCTTACAAAAAAACAACAACACTGATTTAGAGAAGACAAGGTATGCATCACTAACCTACTGGGGTTCTAAGATTACAATCTTAGAACCCCAGTAGCAGCTTCATTGAAGATCAAGCAAGAGAAGGATGGGTTGACTGCATGGTCTTCGACAGCGCCAACAAAAAAAACGGGTCGTCGAAGGCTTAAGACCTGTGTCAGAAATATCCTGACGAATTTTATAGCAAGAAATAATTCAACTGCAGAATAGAATTTAAGGTTGCACAGCCCCAGCAACAGATTCACAAGCGAAAAAAAGACAAGCAGGAGTACCTAAAATAATGCAATATTATAAATTAAATCTGATACCAAGGGAAATACTAAACTTATAAGATATAAACAACAAGTGGGCGAGAAAACATGGCAGCCTACCTAATAAAAAAATTGTATATACCGGACCTGATTACGCCGTGCAAGATACTCAGAGGATTTGATAGGGACTGAATGTTTGTAATGGAACTTTTAGGGGAGGGGGGCGGGGGGCAGTACAAGATATACAGTAGAGATGTATCGGATGTGAAAATTTAGATATCCGCTGATGCGGATGTGTATGAGGATGTCTTACTTTTTTGAGGATGCGGATGCATATGGGGATATCTGTTTACAGTAAAATGCGGATGCGGATGTAAGAAATTGTGCGGATGTTCCGCGGATGCGGATATCCGATACATCTTTAAATTATACAGTATGCACCTTAAGGTATACGAGTATACCTCTCAGTGTATAGGTATTGTGAGTTTACTTTATTCCATGTTTTAGAGATTAAAGTATTCTTGACTGGTGGTGCACCTGTAATGACGCTTGTGTAATCAACAGGCTTTAAACCCGATAAACCAACCAATAAACCAACCAACCTGAGTGATGGAAAGAGCAACCAGAAGATTGAAAAGGTGACAAAAATGCAGTATGATGCTGTCCTTTTCGACAACATTTCGCCCACACAATGAGCTTTATCTTGTGAAATGATAAAGCCCACTGTGTGGCCGAAACGTTGTCAACAAGGGATTGCAATACACTACATTCGGGTCTTACCATCGTGTTGGAACTGTATATACACCATCTATTGGGACAATTGTGGAGACATTTTCTCCAACCAAGGGGGCGACGACCCCCCCCTCTCAGGAGGCAGCGATCCCTCTGGAGGATCTCTCTCTCTCTCTATTTTCCCACACTGGAGAGCAGTGTGGGAGAAGGGATCGCCGCCCCCTGAGAGGGGGACGGTTCGTAGCCCCCTTGGAGAAAATTTCTCTGCAACATTTATCTCAACACAGTTTCCCGAAAGTTACGGATAACACAGTTTTCACATCCTGGCATAATTCCGCCGTAACATTCGAAGAAATCTTTCCCGGTCCAGTTTGCAAGATTCTTGGGAAAATAATTTCGTATTCAGTTTAAATATCACGTAAAATTATCAGTGAAATTGTACTTTAATTTCCACGCATTCTGATTCGTATTTTTTTTTTTTTACGATCTAGTTCTGGCAATAAATTACATTATCATCCATCTGTTTATGTCGCTAATTGAGGGTTGGGTGTTAGTGTATTGTGTGGTAGACGGAGGCAAAGTGGGTATATGAAAGTACCCAGAACGAGTGGTTAATTGCCAAGGGACAGTAATTAGGAGGAGATTGATTGTTCAGGGTACTTAGTCCCGGCAGATAGTTAGATCTGCGGGGTGGTGGTGGTGGTAGTGGTGGTAGTAGTAATAGTAGTGGTGGTGGTGGTAGTAGTAGTGGTGGTAGTAGTAATAGTAGTGGTGGTGGTAGTAGTAGTAGTGGTAGTAGTGGTGGTAGTAGTAATAGTAGTGGTGGTGGTAGTAGTAGTGGTAGTAGTGGTGGTAGTAGTAGTGGTAGTAGTGGTGGTAGTAGTAATAGTAGTGGTGGTGGTGGTAGTAGTAGTGGTAGTAGTAATAGTAGTGGTGGTGGTAGTAGTAGTGGTGGTAGTGGTGGTGGTAGTAGTAATAGTAGTGGTGGTGGTGGTAGTAGTAGTGGTAGTAGTGGTGGTAGTAGTAATAGTAGTGGTGGTGGTAGTAGTAGTGGTGGTAGTGGTGGCGATAATAGTAATGCTGGTGTGGTTGTGGTTGTCGTTGGAGACATGAGTGTACACACACTGAGCGAGACACTTCACACTGAACGAGACACTTCACACTGAACGAGACACTTCACACTGAACGAGACACTTTACACTGAGCGAGACACTTCACACTGAGCGAAACACTTCACACTGAACGAGACACTTCACACTGAACGAGACACTTCACACTGAGCGAGACACTTCACACTGAACGAGACACTTCACACTGAACGAGACACTTTACACTGAGCGAGACACTTCACACTGAGCGAAACACTTCACACTGAACGAGACACTTCACACTGAACGAGACACTTCACACTGAGCGAGACACTTCACACTGAACGAGACACTTTACACTGAGCGAGACACTTCACACTGAGCGAAACACTTCACACTGAACGAGACACTTCACACTGAATGAGACACTTCACACTGAGCGAGACACTTCACACTGAACGAGACACTTTACACTGAGCGAGACACTTCACACTGAGCGAAACACTTCACACTGAACGATACACTTCACACTGAACGAGACACTTCACACTGAACGAGACACTTCACACTGAGCGAGACACTTCACACTGAACGAGACACTTTACACTGAACGAGACACTTTACACTGAGCGAGACACTTCACACTGAGCGAAACACTTCACACTGAACGAGACACTTCACACTGAACGAGACACTTCACACTGAGCGAGACACTTCACACTGAACGAGACACTTCACACTGAACGAGACACTTCACACTTAACGAGACACTTCACACTGAACGAGACACTTTACACTGAGCGAGACACTTCACACTGAGCGAAACACTTCACACTGAACGAGACACTTCACACTGAACGAGACACTTCACACTGAGCGAGACACTTCACACTGAACGAGACACTTTACACTGAACGAGACACTTTACACTGAGCGAGACACTTCACACTGAGCGAAACACTTCACACTGAACGAGACACTTCACACTGAACGAGACACTTCACACTGAGCTAGACACTTCACACTGAACAAGACACTTTATACTGAGCGAGACACTTCACACTGAGCGAAACACTTCACACTGAACGAGACACTTCACACTGAACGAGACACTTCACACTGAGCGAGACACTTCACACTGAACGAGACACTTCACACTGAGCGAGACACTTCACACTGAACGAGACACTTCACACTGAACGAGACACTTCACACTGAACGAGACACTTCACACTGAGCGAGACACTTCATACTGAACGAGACACTTCACACTGAACGAGACACTTCACACTGAGCGAGACACTTCACACTGAACGAGACACTTCACACTGAACGAGACACTTCACACTGAGCGAGACACTTCACACTGAGCGAGACACTTCACACTGAACGAGACACTTCACACTGAACGAGACACTTCACACTGAACGAGACACTTCACACTGAACGAGACACTTTACACTGAGCGAGACACTTCACACTGAGCGAGACACTTCACACTGAGCGAAACACTTCACAGATTGTGATCTAATTAATTTATTTGGTGGTAGAGGGGCAATGCAGATGTAACAATGATAACTAACTCGATAATGGTCCTGGAAAGACCGAAACGTCGCTTAAAGTCCCCTCTCACACCTGTGGGTAATTCGTGAACATATGTAATAATATGTAAATATTTTCTGTCCAGTTTCTCACACACTTGTAAACAGAGGTTAGTTTATTCTATTAAAAACAAAAAACAAAGAAACAGTTGCCATACCTCTGACGGGTTTCCAGGCCTGGTCAATCAGGCTGTTGCTGCTAGCGCCCCATAGGTCTACGTAACCTTTACATCCTTTTTTTTTTAAATAGAGAAGAACAGTATTTTAAATACTCAACACCAAAACATTATTTTGTTTTGTATATTAAATTGGAAATATAACCTCCAAGTTACCTTTGTTACCTTTGTTCCTAGTGGGTGAAACCGCTTGGCTAACAGCCAAAGGATCCCGAGTTCGATTCCCAGGTCAACAAAAAAGCATATGTGAAAATTGACGTGCAACTCATCAGCATCTATTTATTTAGCCATGAAGCAAGGAAAGTTGCCTGTGTTCTAGCAGACTGTTGTGGAGAGCATCCAGGGGGTAAAAGTTGATAATTAGACACATGTGCAACATCTGGGTGTCTTTATCGTAGACGTTTCGCCCTCCAGTGGCTTTATCAATGCAAACTCAAGGATACAATTGGAAGACAGTATATAGTTCTACTGTCTTCCAATTATTGTATATCATTTATGTACAAGGGGAAAAAAGTGTGTGACGGTCTTAGAAAACTTGCATCCTGTCTGGGAACATTTCCCTGGAGAAACACCAATGAAGCAGAACACTTCAGAGGTGCTGGACGTGCTCTGCTCTCGGGTCTAGAAGTGCAGTTCACCCGGTTAGGTTCCTCTTGGAACAGTCCACTGTTACCTTATCTTGGTCGCAGATCAGGTCTCCTGGTTGCTGGACTGATTGAGCAGGCAGTTGTTGCCTGCCTCCAGCAGTCTAATGTGTGCACCACAGCCCGGTTGATCAGGTACTGACTTGAGGAATTTGTCAAGTTTTTTCTTGATGACAGCTAGGAGTTTTGTTGGTACTTTCTCTCATGCATGAAGGAAGAGTGGAGAGTCTTGGTCCCTTTACACGTATTTAATTGCTTCGTACTTTACTCTTCTTACTAAGGGCATTTTGCACTGTCTGTTGGTCCTATTTTCACATGTAGTGATTCCGGTGTGCAGGTTAGGGGCCAATATTTCCCAAGAATCGTCTAGGTGTAGATTATGATGTATCTTTCTCGCCTACTTTCCGAGGACTACAGTTCAAGGGACTTTAAGTGTTCCTAGTGGTTCAGAATTTTTTACTGAATTTATAAGAGCAGTGAAGGTTCTCTATACATTGTCCGGTACTTCAGTTTACCTTGCCTTGATAGAGGCTGTTTACACAGGTATACTCCAGCCCTGAGAGAACGAGTGACATGAAGGGTGTCATGAATGACTAGTCATCTCCTGTTCTGAAAGTTCTAGTTATCCAATCTATCATTTTCCTTATGGTTACTGTAACACTAAGCCCGTAGGGGTCACATACTCCTGAGGAAATGGAAGGCAGTTAGGAAAGGGGAGAGTACCTCCAACTCCTTGGATCGAGAGTCCTGGATTACGCTGACAACAGGATGATAGAATCTTGCAATCTATCTGCAGACGGTTTTGAGGGGGTAATCGCCCCCCAGCGGACCAGTCCCAGACCGGACCTTGTAAGCAAGAGCCCCCAAAATAATTTTCTGTTTTTCTCTTGGCCGAATGTTACTACTCTCGTCTGTTTTATTCGTTTATTCGTTATTAATGATGCTAAAACACTAGAGTTTTGGGGAAAAACAATGTTTTGGAGGTGGGAAGTACCCCCCACCTTGTGTTTTTTTTTCCAGTTATGATTTTTACACTGGTTATGATTTTGATTAGTGGGATGATTGTGACGCTTGTGATGATTGTGACACTTGTGATGATTGTGACGCTGGTGATGATTGTGACGCTGGTGATGATTGTGACGCTGGTGATGATTGTGACGCTGGTGATGATTGTGACGCTGGTGATGATTGTGACGCTGGTTTTGACTGTGACTCTACTGACTCCGGTTAAGTTGAAGTTTAGGTTACAGTTGGTGTGAGTCAATTGGAAGGTCACTCACCAGTTGTAACTACCAGTTCCCACCACTACAACAACTACTACCATCATCACCACCACCACTACTATAACCACCACTACTATAACCACCACTACTATAACCAAAAATTCCATTTCAACCACCACCACTACAACTACCACCAGCACTACAACCACCACCACAACAACTACCACCACAACAACAACTACCACCACCACTACAACCACTACCACTACAACCACTACCACTACTAACACAACCAACACTACAAGAATCATTCACAAGTAACCAGCGGACATGAACGAGCTGGTATTTTCTTTCTTACGTAAATGTTTTCTAATATGAAATGTTCTTAGTCATTATTCTTATAACGAGATGCATTCATTACCAGCCAGGAGAGGGGGGAAGGGGGTGCGAGAATGACGAGAGGGAGGGAGGGAAAAGTAGATGGGAGGGAGGGAGAGAGTGAAGACAAGAATGGAGGAATTAAGCGAAGGCACGGAGGTAGGGAGAGGAATAGTATAAGCTTTGGTTATCTATTCCGACAGATCGGTTTATATAGACACGTGAGCAATTATTAGAAAATATTTACTAGAAAGCGTGTCGGTCCTGGGACCTTGATTACTTCTAACACACACAAAGGCAGGTCTCCCGACAGTGATAACCTCCTCTTCAAGGTGTGTGGACAACTTGCCAAGAAGGACGATCTTCACTTCTATTCACACCAAAACACTCACTAAAAGAGATGTCCTTATTGCCTTCTTCCTGAGAGCTCCTAGCATGTCCAGCCTTTGTTTTCTTGAAGAGGAATATGCCTAAGTAACACAAGCCTTCACACGTCTTCAATTTCCGTCATTCTTCATCCGGGACTGCAGACTCAAGGCATGAGTTATCCTCAACAAATCCCCCCATGGAAAAGTCACGTAAGCAGTTCATGGTGTTCCCATGTGGTGATGTTGCCAGGAATACCCACCAGGTGCTTGCTAGAAGCAATAATTAGGTTTCCATATGGAATGCTTCCTCCATCAAAGACCTCGCAACGAAGCCAAGTCCCATACCTCTAACTTCCTACACCATCCCTTGTAGACACTGTCCCAAGAAATGTATAGGGCAAATAGAAAGAAATATTACACTCCGCATATGTGAACTTGGAAGCGCCTGCAAGAGGGACGACTTAAAGAGCGCCTGTGTCCTCCACAAGAACTCTACGGGACATTGGATGAGATTGACTAAGGCACAACTCGTCTCCACTGAACACGACCTTAGACGCCGTGTGTAGAAGCCTCGCTAATCTACGTTACAGACACCGTGGAACATAATACTGGAAACAACAAAATTTCAGAAATACTGGTATACATGACACTCAACCAGGAAAAGCCTAACCTACCTCAAGTGACCTCATTTTCTATGTGACCTCATTTCAAGAAAGTCTCACTTAAGCCCGGAAAAACAAAGGAATCCCAGTGTTAATTTCTTAATTCTCCACGTAACCTTACAAACACAAACATACACCAATATGTTATCCACACCTGGTTAAGCAAGCCAAGACATTGGATAAAGTGCAGAGGTTTTCAGCAAAACTAGTCCCAGAGCTAAGGGTTATGTCCTGTTAGCAGAAGTTAGGGACTCTTAACATGATAACACTATAGGAAAGAAGGATAGAGAAATTGATAGGGTGAACAGGGACAGAATATTTGAGAGGCGGGAAACAGGAACACGAGGGCACAGCTGGAAGTTATAGACGCAGATGTGTCACAAGGATGGTGGGAAATATTTCTTGAGTCTCAGAGTAGTCAGGAAATGGAACGACTTGGTGATTAGAGTGGTAGAGGCATTATCCATACATAGCTTTAAGAAGCGGTACGGCAAGGCTCTCGAAACCAAGAGGCGGGGCCGGGATCTGATACACGACCCCTGCAACCACAAATAGGTGAGTACACACACACACACACACACACACACTGGCACTGGCACCGTGCGTGCCACCCTCACTTTATCCTCCGCTCTACTGAGGGTTTGACCCGCCTGGACACGCAAGGTCATCAGCGCGCATTATAAAGGATTTAGATTGCTTAAAACCATCTTTATCGCCCATGAGACACAGATTTAGGGGATTACACATAGTATTACATGGCAAAGTAAAAGCTAGCAGTCTGAACTACTGCTCTCCACACTCATGCCATCTTCCTCTCATGCCTCCACTTCTGGGATTTGTTCTCTAACGTTGTATACAGTTCGTTGCAAAAGGTAATTTCACACTTCGTAATTCTTTCTCAAAGATGGAAGCGCAGGGGAGGAAGGACTTGAAGTGGGTTGGGAAAAGGTGATGTGAGAGGTTTAATGGAGGTTAGGAGGGGGGTGAGAGGTTTAGTGGGCTTGGAAGGGGGAGGTGCATGAGAGGTTTGAGAGATTGGAAAGGGGTGGATGTCTGAGATTCAGAGTGATGCGTGAGGTGTCCGGCGTTTTAGCCTCATCATCCAAATTCTTCAATATTGTCGACAGTTAGTGTGTGTGTGTGTGTGTGTGTGTGTGTGTGTGTGTGTGTGTGTGTGTGTGTGTGTGTGTGTGTGTGTGTGTGTGTGTGTGTGTGTTTCCATCACATCCATAACCAACTCATTACATCTTACTTTCACCCAGAAAACAAATAAGTACTTCCTAACATCTTCTACGGCTCATCTGCGTCTCACTGTCCCACCTCTGTCTCATTGCCCCTGAGCAATGAGAAGTCAATCACTATCCTCACTGTCAATTCCCATTTCTTTATTACTGGCATCTTGTGATCATGTCTTACATGTTACTTCTGTTTTAATTGGTCATCAACATCACTCTCTTCAGTCTCTCTTCATAGTTTTTTTTTAGAAATTTTAAAAGTTTAGATATTCATCGTTTCCGCAGTCTGGTCTTAGACTAGGCTTCCAGGCTGATAGCTTAGTTGGTCAGGCTGTTTGTGTCTGCATCACATAGTTCGACGTGGATACCACAGCTCTGATGATCAAAACTGAACAATACGAGACAGTAACTTCCCTCTTAAAGGTAGTTAAGGATTAACTGATTAAGACTTATTTCTCAAGGGATGATGTTAAATAGCTTTGTACCCATTATACTTCTCATCTATCTGCTAATACGATTATTATGTGCCTTTCTATTGTGGGTATTCTACACTGTTTGTTCGTCCATCTCTTCTCGTAAGCATTAATTTCAGTGAGTAGATATGGAATCAGTTCCTCCAAGTATTTTTCAGGTGGTTATTATGAAATATTAATCCCGCCTTCACTCAGGAGTGTTATATGTGAGTGATTTTTAAGTGCTTGAATTGATAGTGAAAGTTCTTTGAACATTAATTAGATCTGAAATTTTAGGATCGTTGAAAGGGATTGTTAGTATAGAGAAATATTCCAGACTAGAGAGTGCCGGTATATTTAAGAGTATCCTCACTGGCATGACATCTCAAACTTCGTACCGTACAGTGTCTCTGATATATCCACAGGTGGCTGAGATATGGTCAGAATTGACTCTGATATACTCACAGGTGGCTGATATACCAACAGGTGACAGTGATATACCCACAGGTGAATTTGATTTACCCTTGGTCAACCTGACATACCCACAGGTGAATTTGATTTACACTTGGTTAACCTGACATACCCGGAGGTGACAATGATATTCCATTGGGTAACTCTGACATACCACCATGCAACATCAATATACCATTGGGTAACTCTGACATACTCACAGGAAACACTAACATATCCGTAGGTGACTAGCATATCGGTAAATGACATCGATGACTTATCCCTACCCGGCTCTGGCATATCCCCAGGCGACTCCGATATATCCCTTGCTAAACGCAACATATATCCCCAGTTGAGTTCGATATACTCAAAACTGATTGTTAAATTGGATTCACTTCTGGGCTGCTCTTTTTAATATGAAGTATAGAGTCGATTTTTTTATTCCGATCGTTTTGTGTATCAAATATCGACAGACACAAAACCAGAAGCTTAATATGTAGTGTTATTGCTCTGTGTGTGTGTGTGTGTGTGTGTGTGTGTGTGTGTGTGTGTGTGCGTGTGTGCGTGTGTGTATGTGTGTGTGTGTGTGTGTATGTGTGTGCACTCAGTTGTGGTTGCAGGGGTCGAGTCATAGCTCTTGGCCCCGCCTCTTCACTGGCCACTGTATATATATGTGTGTGTGTATGTGTGTGTGTGAGTGTTGTGTGTGTGTATGTGTGTGTGTGTGTGTTAGAAAGAGAAAGAGGGAGATATGCTCGTTGGTGTGTCTGCCTTCCAATGCTTGTGGCGCTCACTACTACTTCTGCCACTCTAAGAAGTAAACAAATTCGTATTCCTTAGGCCTCTTTTTTTCTTTTTTCGTCTCTCATCAGGTACGTGTGACCTGTTCTTCCTGTCGTTGGTGTCACGAGATCGTCTAAATCTGTTTACGCGTATTCTCTTTTGTGTGTGTGTGTATTTTGTATGTAGTTGTCATGTCTCTTCTCGAGCTAGTTAATGATGGTATGTTTAGTATTTCCAGTCTTTCTTCGTAGGTGGTGATTTCTCCACTTTCTCTTTTAACCCCATTTGCATTTTTTTTTTACTTTCTTTAGTGTTATCCACTTCATGTTTTTAGGACATTCGATTATTCAGGGGTTTGAACATTTTCTGACATACTTAAATTTGTAGCTAAAATATGCATATAATTCACTGAAAAAAAGTGTTATTGTTTACCACTTGAAATAAAAAAGCGTTATATTCCATCCACATCATTTACCAGCTGCTTCCTCTGCTTCCTCTCGTTGACACTTTCAGAATTTTATCACATCTTCACCTTTCATGTGGCTTGTTGACGCTAATTTCTACGCTCACTGCATTTATCTATATTAAATTCCAACATCTATTTACCCAATTTATCGAAGTCTACTTGTACTGATATACTGCAGAATATACTGCAGGATATACTGCAGGATATATTGCAGGATATACTGCAGGATAGACGGATGTTTGCAGCATCTGAAGACACGTTGAAAGAGATCATTTTAATCCATCTGAGATTACGCGTTGCTTGCTTAATGCAATTTAAAGCCTATCGACTGTACGAGAAAGAGTAACACTAACTGTATTATCTAGAGAAATGAGGAAGGTTTCTTGAAATGGTATATATATATATATATATATATATATATATATATATATATATATAATGCATAGGTCCATTAACAAGTTCCTATAATGGCCTTGGCGAAACGAGACATCATTTAAAATTACCACTCTAAATTGCTAGGTTAGTTGCTAACTGCTGAAGCCAACCAGGATATTATGACTTCTACTCTCCATCCACAAGCTACGTCTGTCGGCTGCAATTTTTCTTTGTTGCACGTTATCATTATATTATATTGAGAAGTGTTCATTACCCGTTAGTTATCATTATATTATATTGTCTTGGTGCCGCCACCGATGAAGACGTCTCTTGGGGGGAAATTACTTTGGACTTTGGAAAAAAAAAAATACTGCAAAATGCACATGATCTGATTATAGAATTTTTTTTGGCCAGCGACTAGGAGAGTAGCGAATTAATGTGTATACAGATAGTAAGTATTACAATAGTCTGTGTTAAATTGTTGCGATAGTCAGTATTAACCGTATAAAAAAAATAGTAAATGCTGTAAATAAAGTTAATACATTTTGTAAAAAATGTAATGAACTGTAAATTCTTTTTATTAAATACTAAAAATACAGAAACCTTCCTAATGTTAATCTAAAAATGTTAATAAAGAAAAATATTAGTTAGGGAAACAATAAACAATATTAAAACTAAACTATGTGTACAAGATAATAAATAAGAGAACATCCCAGCGATCAACACTTGAAAACCACAAGTACAGGGGAGGTAGAGTCTCCCACAGGGGAGGTAGAGTGTCTCCCACAGGGGAGGTAGAGTGTCTCCCACAGGGGAGGTAGAGTGTCTCCCACAGGGGAGGTAGAGTCTCCCACAGGGGAGGTAGAGTCTCCCACAGGGAGGTAGAGAGTCCACAGGGTAGAGTCTCCACAGGGGGGTAGGTAAGGGAGAGAGTCTCCCACAGGGGAGGTAGAGAGTCTCCCACAGGGGAGGTAGAGAGTCTCCCACAGGGGAGGTAGAGAGTCTCCCACAGGGGAGGTAGAGAGTCTCCCACAGGGGAGGTAGAGAGTCTCCCACAGGGGAGGTAGAGAGTCTCCCACAGGGGAGGTAGAGAGTCTCCCACAGGGGAGGTAGAGTCTCCCACAGGGGAGGTAGAGAGTCTCCCACAGGGGAGGTAGAGAGTCTCCCACAGGGGAGGTAGAGAGTCTCCCACAGGGAGGTAGAGTGTCTCCCACAGGAGGAGAGTCTCCCAGGTAGAGTGGTCTCCCACAGGGGGTAGAGTCTCCACAGGGAGGTGAGAGTCTCCCACAGGGAGGTAGAGAGTCTCCCACAGGGGAGAGTCAGGGAGGAGTCTCCCACAGGGGAGGTAGAGAGTCTCCCACAGGGAGGTAGAGAGTCTCCCACAGGGAGGTAGAGAGTCTCCCACGGGGGAGGTGAGAGTCTCCCACAGGGAGGTAGAGTCTCCCACAGGGAGGTAGAGGTCTCCCACAGGGAGGTAGAGAGTCTCCCACAGGGGAGGTGCAGGGAGTAGTCTCCCACAGGGAGGTAGAGGTCTCCACAGGGAGGTAGAGAGTCTCCCACAGGGGAGGTAGAGAGTCTCCCACAGGGGAGGTAGAGAGTCTCCCACAGGGGAGGTAGAGAGTCTCCACAGGGGAGAGCCCCAGGGCTCCCACAGGGAGGAGAGGCTCCAGAGGAGGTAGAGTCTCCCACAGGGGAGGTAGAGAGAGAGAGAGTCTCCCACAGGGGAGGTAGAGAGAGAGAGAGTCTTCCAAAGGAGAGGTAGAGAGTGTCTCTCTCCCACACGAGGAGAGACAGACAGTGTGCCTCCCACAGGAGAGAAAGTCTCCTACAAGGGAGACAGAGTATCTCCCACAAGGTAGTGGTGCAGTTGGCTAGCTGGTCGACTCTTGGGTACCAGTCATGCTGGCTGGCTGGCTGGTCGACTCGGGTACCAGTCATGCTATCTGGCTGGTCGACTCTTGGGTACCAGTCATGCTGGCTGGCTGGTCGACTCTTGGGTACCATTCATGCTGGCTGGCTAGCTGGTCGACTCTTGGGTACCAGTCATGCTGGCTGGCTGGTCGACTCTTGGGTACCAGTCATGCTGGCTAGCTGGTCGACTCTTGGGTACCAGTCATGCTGGCTAGCTGGTCGACTCTTGGGTACCAGTCAAGCTAGCTGGGTTGTCCTCTATGCTTCGCTCTAATACATCAATATGTATAACCCGCCTATGGCATGGAACTGAAAAATATAAAACCTGAGCCTCTGCATGCGGAATGGCCGTCTATATGAATGCGTCGCCGTGGATTGGCCTAACTGAATTGGATATTTCGCGCCCTATATTGCCAGGGGATTATATACTGGCTTTTATGATATCAAGCCCAGATAGGTTATGCAAGAGGCGGGCAATTCCTGCCAGAGAATAGAAAAAATATACCCTCTTCCTTTATTGCTTTTCGATTTTATTTCTGTGTTTTTATCTCTCCCCCCCCTCCTTCCTTTCTCTTTGGAATATTGCCTTAAATACTTTTGTGTTTTATAATTCTGATTTTTTTTAATAAATCAGGATATAGGAATTTAAAATAAAAGAAAAGATTAAGCAAATTATAATGATGATGATGATAATAATAATAATAATAATAATAATAATAATAATAATAATAATAATAATAATATTATTATTATTATTATTATTATTATTATTATTATTATTATTATTATTATTATACTTTTCTCATTACTGTTATCCTCATTATTTATATTTTCTAAAAGATTTAATCATATTTACAGGTATACATATCTTACTTCATATACACAGTGAGTTACACACCTGCTCGTGTATATCCACACACCTGCCGGTGTATATACCGGCGAGAGGGAATACGGCAGCCGGCAACTACGCGAAGACAGCGGCACATCAAAGCCACTCGAAAAGTTTGTACAGTTCTATGAGTAACAAGAAAAGCGCGAAGGAAAAAAAATTATATTAAAAACCCAGCTTGTTTCAATAGATGTAAAAAAAAAATTTCTTTGTCTCTGGTCTGTATGTCTCTGTTAACTCCCTGACTCTGAGTCAGTGGGATAAATATTGCGCCAAGGACAAATAGGCAACAATAGGTCGTCCGGAGGTGTGGAATGGGTGGACGGGAGGGATGTTAATGGGGATATGGGGGGTGGGGAAGGTGGAGAGAGGGGAAGGGGGTGTTGGATCTGGAAGGTGATCTCAGTTGAAGCTAGTTGTAAGGGGCGAAGGAGTAAACATTGACGTGTTTGCGAGCGAATTTGATCCTTTGCGATGTCTCCCACACGTCAGGTTGGTATTATTTTTGTGACGCTGGTCAGAATGGTGTGTGTGTGTGTGTGTGTGTGTGTGTGTGTGGGGCCATGGCAGGTACCTCGTGTCTTATTTAACAGGAAAATTAGCCTGACAGTCTTCATCTGAATTCTAATCCTGGCACTTACAGTTCAAAATAGATAGTATAAATCCGAGAGGCAATTTGTACCTTAAACAACTTGGCATCTTTCCCTCTCTCTCTCTCTCTCTCTCTCTCTCTCTCTCTCTCTCTCTCTCTCTCTCTCTCTCTCTCTCTCTCTCTCTCTCTCTCTCTTCATTCTCTTTATTTCATATCTCGTTCCCCCCATATATTACAATTTGTCCTCCATTCAGTGTTGCACATGTGTCTAATTTATTAACTAGTCGGTTCTTTGAACCATTTATCCACTTGCGTTCCTCTCTCCCCCCCCTCAAAAATAATAAAAGAAATACAGGAAAGATCCAAATCATTCCAGGATGCTGAGTTACCGACCACATCGATCGACGTTCAAAATCACTCCAACCCTCAATCATTTGAGTTATCCGGAGAGACGATTAGAATATTTAAAAAGCATACTTAATCGCAAGCAAGCGCAGGGAATTCCTGGTTGCATACGAGATTAACGCGATACATCCCGTTGAAGCCATCTCTTGTTTCTTGTGCCGCTAAATCGTTTGCAGTTTCCCCTCGGCTGCGTGTACCTGGCGAGCCCCCGGAGACGGCATGACTGGCAGGAGTGTGGGAGGAGGAGCTCTCTGAAACCCTGAGTCTGTAGCCTGAAGTGTTCTTGCTGAACTACCTGCCACCTGCTGCAACGTTAGTACTTGTGTTCTTCAGATATTATGCTTGGCTTCGGCTTCACGTTCTGCCTGAAGCTGAAGCCAGGCACCTAGTACGGCACTCTGCTTTCTGGGGTCACTTCTTGCTTGGCATTCTGCTTTCTGGGGTCGCTTCTAGTTGGCACCCTGCTTTCTGGGGCCGCTTCTAGTTTGGCACCCTGCTTTCTGGGGTCGCTTCTAGTTTGGCACCCTTCTTTCTGGGGTCACTTCTAGCTTGGCACCCTGATTTCTGGGGTCACTTCTAGTTTGGCACCCTGTATGGGTGGTGGCATCTTGTAAGTGCGTATCAGTTAGAGCCGTACGCGGTTTTGTCACTCCCCCAGGGCTTATCACTCCCCCCCGGGCTTGTCACTCCCTCAGGGTTTGTCACTCCCTCAGGGCTTGACACTCCATCAGGGTTATAATTCTACCTAAGCGACAAGCAGGGTTGTAGAACACAAGAGTTCGAGATTCTCTCTCTTCCCCTGAGAGGCACTGGGTTATGGAGAAGCCTCTCTGTCTGGATGCGGGTGATGGGTTCTTAATCCAAGGGACTGGAGTCGCCCTTCCCTTCCTCATATCAAACTTGATTCCCTCCAGTTGACCAGACTCTATAAAACCCGTACAGGGTCAGCTCTTCCCCCGTGAATATAAATATAATAAAGTGATGTCATCGTTCTGTTTACTGCATTGTATGATTTGTCACGGTCACTTCCCTTCTGTTAACACACGCATATATACGCTGCAATAATACTACGAATCTATTAGTCTAAATATGCTTGCCGGGTCACCATCTGGAAAAGACCCGGGCCGGAACAAGACCGGCGAACCTACAACAGTGTAAATATGTGCCAGTAGCAGTGATAGGGCCTTTTTACACAGGTAACTCGCACATAGAATGAAACTTTTGACGTTTCTATCCGACTTTTTGTTATAGATACGATGTTGTGCCTTTTAATTCTTCATAGGGCCTTTTTCTCGGAGTGAAGGTCATTCATAACTAAGATATGGGTGATCTGATTCGAGTTTGAACTCCACGTCTAAGCTCCATGTCTTTACCACGATGGGTCTGCATCGACTGCTGTGTTTGTAAGCCTTTGTTATGACTTTGGGAGGGAGTTGTGAGACTCTCCGCATGACTCGTGTGATTGGTGATGCTGGAGTCGTGCATCCCCGGCTGAACTGCATAGGTATTCTGGTAGAAGGCCATCCAGGAGAGTGGTCATTACGCCAGGTTAGGGCAAACTTGTGTTGCGTGTAGAGTTTTGAAAACTCTATCGTTGAACATGTATGAGGTATAGTTTTTTTTTTTACACCCCCTGCCTCTCTCTCTCCCTCCCACTTGACCCTTCTTCCCCATCCTTCTCTCCTATCCCTCGTTCACTATCTTCTTCCAGTCACTTAGCTCCTCTCTCAGCTTCCTCTTTCTGCCTCATATATTTCTCACACACTTATATCTCTTCCTCACATTCCTCTCTAAATCCAGGCTCCCTATTCCTCACCCTCTTCTCCTTCCTCTTGCCTTTCGCCCTCTTCACCTCCGTCTCTGTCCTCTCTTCTTGCTGAGCTGCAACACAGAATAACTCATTTTTTTTTTTACCCCTTAATAATTACATGAACATAAGCTGTAGCCATCGCCGCTCTCAGAGCGAAAAACTGGGAGGACAGAATCGACGAAGCGTTGAGACTTGGCCTCTGGTCGTCCTTGTAAGATAGTGGAGTGTGTGTGTATTCACCTATTTGTGGTTACAGGGGGTCGATTCACAGCTCCTGGATGTGTGTGTGTGGGGCTTAAGATGGTGACCTATGGTGACTCATGGTAGTTATGGCAGTCACGGTAGGCATAATGATTTATTGTAGTCATGGTGACTCATGGCAGTTATAGAAGGCATGGTCACTCACGGTGACCAGTGGTAGCCATGGTGACTCATGGTAGTCGTGATGACTCACGGTGAAAAAAAAAAACTACTGAAGAAGCTGGATACCTGAAGGCGACAGACTCAGGTAATGTGTCAGACTGAATTTTGAGAGAAAATGCAGAAGCAGTGTATGAACAACTATCTGTAATCTACTAGTCAAAGATTACAGGGCATTTGCCGGGGATGTGGGAGATACCGAACGTAGTCACGAGAAAGAGGACAGACAGGCAGCGAAGTACAGACCAGAATGAGTGACACTAATGCTGTTTTAGGTAATGGAAAAGATAGTCATAACAGTCGTAGTTTAGCATCTACAAAGTAACAAAGGTTAGAAAACGGTAGATCTTGCCTCACGAACCTGCAGGAATATTATCACAAGGTAACAACAGTGAAGCGAGGGATGGGTGGATTGCATATTCCTGGACTGTGAGAAGTATGTGACACTGCAACGATCAAGAGACTAAGCGAAGCGATAGATGCAGGATAGCAGGGAGAGCGCTACTGAGGATTAAAGAGCAACTAACGGGGAGGAAACAAAGAGTTATTGTCTGAAAAGAGGCTTCGGAATGGAGAAGTGTGACAAGCGGAGTTATTCAAGGATCAGCGCTTGGACCAGTAATGTTTTGGCGTATGTGAAAAAAAAAATATTCTATTTTATTTTCTCCAACTAGATTCATTCGTGTAAACTAATTAATATATATATATATATTTTTTTTTTTTATTAACACATCGGCCGATTCCCACCAAGGCAGGGTGGCCCGAAAAAGAAAAACTTTCATCATCATTCACTCTATCACTGTCTTGCCAGAAGGGTGCTTTACACTACAGTTATAAAACTGCAACATTTACACCCCTCCTTCAGAGTGCCGGCACTGTACTTCCCATCTCCAGAACTCAAGTCCGGCCTGCCGGTTTCCCTGAATCCCTTCATAAATGTTACTTTGCTCACACTCCAACAGCACGTCAAGTATTAAAAACCATATGCCTCCATTCACTCCTATCAAATACGCTCACACATGCTTGCTGGAAATCCAAGCCCCTCGCACACAAAACTTCCTTTACCCCTCCCTCCAACCTTTCCTAGGCCGACCCCTACCCGCCTTCCCTCCACTACAGATCCATACACTCTCGAAGTCACTCTGTCTCGTTCCATTCTCTCTACATGTCCAAACCACCTCAACAACCCCTCCTCAGCTCTCTGGACAATCGTTTTGGTAATCCCGCACCTCCTCCTAATTTCCAAACTCCGAATTCTCTGCATTATATTCACACCACACATTGACCTCAGACATGACATCTCCACTGCCTCCAGCCTTCTCCTCGTTGCAACATTCATCACCCATGCTTCACACCCATATAAGAGCGTTGGTATAACTATACTTTCATACATTCCCTCTTTACTTCCATGGACAAGGTTCTTTGTCTCCACAGACTCGAAGTGCTCCACTCACCCTTTTCCCTCATCAATTCTATGATTCACCTCATCCTTCATAGACCCATCCGCCGACATGTCCACTCCCAAATATCTGAATACATTCACCTCCTCCATACTCTCTCCCTCCAATCTGATCTCAATCTTTCGTCACCTATTCTTTTTGTTATCCTCATCACCTTACTCTTTCCTAATTCACTTTCAATTTTCTTCTTTTACACACCCTACCAAATTCATCCACCAACCTCTGCAGCTTCTCTTCAGAATCTCCCAAAAGCACAGTGTCATCAGCAAAAAGCAACTGTGACAACTCCCACTTTGTATTTGCTTCTTTATCTTTTAGCCCAACACCTCTTGCCAAGACCCTCGCATTCACTTCTCTTACAACCCCATCTATAAATATATTGAACAACCACGGTGACATCACACATCCTTGTCTAAGGCCCACTTTTACTGGGAAATAGTCCCTTCCCTCCTACACACTCTAACCTGAGCCTCACTATCCTCATAAAAACTCTTCACTGCCTTCAGTAACCTTCCTCCTATTCCATACACCTGCAACATCTGCCACATTGCCCCCCTATCCACCCTATCATACGCCTTTTCCAAATCCATAAATGCCACAAAAACATCTTTACCCTTATCCAAATACTGTTCACCTATATGTTTCACTGTAAACACTTGGTCTACACACCCCCTACCTTTCCTAAAGCCCCCTTGTTCATCTGCTATCCTGCTTTCTGTTTTACTCTTAATTCTTTCAATAATAACTCTACCATACACTTTACCAGGTACACTCAACAGACTTATTCCCCTATAATTTTTGCACTCTCTTTTGTCCCCTTTGCCTTTATACAAAGGAACAATACACGCTCTCTGCCAATCCTAGGTACCTTACCCTCTTCCATACATTTATTAAATAATAGCACCAACCACTCCAAAATTATATCCCCACCTGCTTTTAACATTTCTATCTTTATCCCATCAATCCCAGCTGCCTTACCCCCTTTCATTCTACCCACTGCCTCACGAACTTCCCCTACACCCACAACTGGCTCTTCCACACTCCTACAAGATGTTATTCCTCCTTGCCCTACACACGAAATCACAGCTTCCCAGTCTTCATCAACATTTAACAAATCCTCAAAATATTCTCTCCATCTTCCCGATACCTCTAACTCTCCATTTAATAACTCTCCTCTCCTATTTTTAACTGTCAAATCCATTTGTTCTCTAGGCTTCCTCAACTTATTAATCTCATTCCAAAACTTTTTCTTATTTTCAACAAAATTTGCTGATAACATCTCACCCACTCTCTCATCTGCTCTCTTTTACATTGCTTCACCACTCTTTTAACCTCTCTTTTCTCTCCATATACTCTTCCCTCCTTGCATCACTTCTACTTTGTAAAAACCTCTCATATGCTAACTTTTTCTCCCTTACTACTCTCTTTACATCATCATTCCACCAATCGCTCCTCTTCCCTCCCGCACCCACTCGCCTGTAACCACAAACTTCTGCTGAACACTCTAACACTACATTTTTAAATCTACCCCATACATTTTCGACCCCATTGCCTACACTCTCACTAGCCCATCTATCCTCCAATAGTTGTTTATATCTTACCCTAACTGCCTCCTCTTTTAGTTTATAAACCTTCACCTCTCTTTTACTTACTGATTCTATTTTCCTTGTATCCCATCTACCTTTTACTCCCACTGTAGCTATAACTAAAAAGTGATCTGATATATCTGTAGCCCCTCTATAAACATGTACATCCTGAAGTCTACTCAACAGTCTTTTATCTATCAATACATAGTCCAACAAACTACTGTCATTACGCCCTACATCATATCTTGTATACTTATTTATCCTCTTTTTCTTAAAATATGTATTACCTATAACTAAACCCCTTTCTATACAAAGTTCAATCAAAGGGCTCCCATTATCATTTACACCTGGCACCCCAAACTTACCTACTACACCCTCTCTGCATGTTTCTCCCACTTTAGCATTTAGGTCCCCTACCACAATTACTCTCTCATTTGGTTCAAAAGTTCCTATACATTCGCTTAACATCTCCCAAAATCTCTCTCTCCCCTCTACACTCCTCTCTTCTCCAGGTGCATACACGCTTATTATGACCCACTTTTCGCATCCGACCCTTATTTTAATCCACATAATCCTTGAATTTACACATTTATATTCCCTCTTTTCCTTCCATAACTGATCCTTCAACATTATTGCTACCCCTTCCTTAGCTCTAACTCTCTCAGATACTCCTGACTTAATCCCATTTATTTCTCCCCACTGAAACTCGCCTACCCCCTTCAGCTTTGTTTCGCTTAGGGCCAGGACATCCAACTTCTTTTCATTCATAACATCGGCAATCATCTCTTTCTTATCATCCGCACTACATCCACGCACATTCAGACAACCCAATTTTATAAAGTTTTTCTTCTTCTCGTTTTTAGTAGATTTGTACAGGAGAAGGGGTTACCAGCCCATTGCTCCCGGCATCTCAGTCGCCTCATACGACACGCATGGCTTACGGAGGAAAGATTCTTTTCCACTTCCCCATGGACAATAGAAAATAAAAGGAACAAGAGCTATTAAGAAAAGAAGAAAAACCTAGATGTGTGTATGTATATATATGCATGTGTATGCCAGTGTAGTGTGACCTAAAGTGTAAGTAGAAGTAGCTAGATATACCTGTTATCCAGCGTGTTTATGAGACAGAAAAAAGACACCAGCAATCCTACCATCATGTAAAACAGTTTCAGGTTTCTGTTTCACAGTCACCTGGCAGGACGGTAGTACCTCCCTGGGTGGTTGCTGTCTACCAACCTACTACCTAGTATATATATATATATAATATTATATTATATATGAATTTATTTCCACACAAGAACCACAATATCCACGTTCTAGTCCATAATTTCGCTTAATTGGCACTTAGTCTCATCCAGTCAAAAATTACCTTTTGATTAAGAGCGATGCATTAATTAGTGAACACTTCTGCTCACCTCCCTCTGATTAGCGACCAAGTAATGAGTTGATGGGGAGGTGTTGGAGAGTTTTGGTGTTGGTGAGTGGTGGTGGTGGTGGTGGTGGGCTGTAATCAGTGTAGAGGTGTTGGTGAGTGGTGTTGGGTAGTTGGGTGGCAGTGGGTATGGTTTTAATACTTGTTTTTCCAATATAATAATAAAACAGTTCATGACTGGTTTGCTCGACGTTACGTCTATCGCTGGCATTCTACCTGAGAGACAGAGAGAGAGAGACAGAGACAGAGACACAGAAGAGAGAAGAGAGAGAGAGTTAAGCCTTACATAGACAAAATAATTCTCCTCTTGCCGGTGATTTCGTGGCCATTATCCCAGGTTAAGTGAGTCGTGACGACTGGGTAATCTGGCGTGAACTGCTTGTTAGTATCGCCAGCGAGGGAGACAACAGTAGGGATCAGCTTGGAGCCGCTCCCTTGATGCTCCAGCAAATATAGCAGCGCATACGGATTTGTTGTTTCATCTCGTTAATTATAATAGATTAAGTCTCATCCCGGGGAGAGTGAGTAGTATTGCGTTGTTGTGCCGGTCGTCTCTTAGTGCCATCAGCCTGGGGTCAAACTCCCCCTCTTTCCACCCTACCCCATCTCACTTCAGTGCCATCAATCTAGCCTTTCCTTCCCATCTGTGCCGCCAGTGTTGTTCAGGCTAGTTGACGCAAGGCTAGTGTCACTATATATTCTCAGGCATAAAAAAATTATACATGCGTATCTACATACGCAGAATAACCACTGTGAAAAAAAAAATAGTTCCTTGATAATGTGAGAAGTCACGAAAGCGCTCGGAATTTCACTATTTTTTCACAGTGGTTGTTCAGCATATTGTGATATCACTTGTTTACTGTGAGCTTATTGTATCTACATATATATAAGGAATACACGAAGGTCACACACATGTATCGTACCATCCAAATTTCTTCCCACTTCACCTCCCTTTCTCCTTTTCTCTGTTTTCCATATATATACTTTCTGTTGCTCTGTTCTGGGATGATGAGAATATCTTCATTCAAATTCCGTTTCTCCTGTGTAAAGGCCATGCATAGACATGGTAATTCCCAAGTAATAGTAACTCCAGTTCCGCCGGAAGGAATCCTCTGAAACTGTCCTAGCTGATAAAGCTGTACTTGACAGACTTCAACGCTATGTACGTAACTCATCCTGTGTGATGGAATATGACTATATTGCAGAATGACACTATGACAAAATGACAGTATGACAAAATGACAGTATGACAAAATAACAGTATGACAATATGACAAAATGACAGTATGACAATATGACAGTATGACAAAATGACAGTATGACAAAATGACAGTATGACAATATGACAAAATGACAGTATGGCAATATGAAAGTATGACAATATGACAAAATGACAGTATGACAATATGACAGTATGACAAAATGACAATATGACAGTATGACAAAAATGAGAGTATGATAATATGACAGTATGACAAAATGACAGTATGACAATATTACAGTATGACAAAATGACAGTATGACAGTATTACAAAATAGACAATTCTCTCTGCCTTCTAGCATTCAGAAGTTTAATTTACTTAATTTACAGGCCCCGTGGCTTGGTGGCTTAAGCTCTCGCTTCACACGGCGAGTATCCGGGTTCGATTCCCAGCGAGGGTAGAAACATTGGGCGTGTTTCTTTACACCGGTTGTCTATGTTCACCCATCAGTAAAATGGGTACCTGGGAGTTAGTGGACTGGTGTGGGTCGCATCCTGGGACAAAACTGACCTAATTTGTCCGAAATGCTCAGCCTGGTCACAGACCGGGCCGCGGGGGCGTTGACCCCTGGAATTCTCTCCAGGTAGACTCCAGGTAGATAACAAGCGACTTTCTATATAGTAGTATGTCATTGATGTCAGCTATGGTCTGTATACCTTGTACATGTACTTGTAGTAAATAAAGATATTTAATTATATATTATTATTATTAGTTTGTGTCATACGAAAAAAAAAGAAACTGGAGAAGAAACTAAAGAAAAAAGTGAGACACGTAAGAGAAGAGGAACCGAAAAAATGAGGGAAAAAAATAAGAAAAGAAATAGACAAAAAAAAAATATTAGAAAAACGAAAAGGAATAAATGAAAATTGTAAGAGAGAGACAGAGAGAATTAAACAAAAAAAAAATAAGAGAAATACATCAATGAAAGAGAAGCATAAAAAAAGAAAACAGAAAAGTAAACAAAGAAAATTAAAAGAAAAAGACCAATGAGAAAGAAGTAAACGAACAAAGTCAACACCTTCTCACTTTACTGAAGCCTCTCCGATAACTCCTGCCTCAAGCACTTACTGTTATTTAATAAGAAGGAAGGAAGAAGAGAGGCTAGTTTCCTCAGGGGGATCAACGTTGAGACGGAGAACCCCATACCCCTTTCTCCCCCCTGTCTTTGATTCCGCGAGGTCTACAATCATGATATACCGAAACCTGGCACATGTAAGTGACCTTACGAAGGCTCTCATCTGGAGCCCACAGGCGCTGAGAGAGAGTGCAGCTCTTGTCCCACAGTCTTCGAAGTGCTGTGGTCTGCATTGTTTAACTCAGGGGCTCCCCAACTTGGGGGGTGAACGCACCCCCAGCGGGTGCGAGATGGTATTTCAGGGAGGGGGGGGGGACAAAGAGTTCAATTTGTTCACCCGTAGTGCTGTATTTGGTTCAATTTGTGATTCGAAAATTAGAAATTTGATTTCATCTTCAAATATGATATTAGTTTTGTAGGGGACGCAACAGACGCAACCTTAATCAGACATCTCCTAGGGATGTGGGACACATAAAAGGTTAAGCAAAAGGACACAGATGCAACTAATGTGACATTTTATTGTGGCAACGTTTCGCTCTCCAGGAGCTTTGTCAAGCCATAACGGCTTGCAAAAAGCCGTTAGTAAGGAATACGATACAATAGGATACGTTTGTAAGGAATGCGATGATTATCAGACTCTTCCTTGGATGATAACATAAGAAAGGAAGAACACTGCAGCAGACCTACTAGCCCATACTTGGCAAGTCCTTCTCAAACCCTAACAAAAAAAATATTCGCCCAACCATAATTATCGACGTTACCCGTAGAAATAAGTTCTGACGATGTACACGAGTGTCACTATGATGGAGGTAAACAGATCACATCGAGAGATGGTGTGGAGCTTTACTACTCACTAGCCGTGAGTTCAAGCTCCCTCCCCGTACCGTGCCTTGTTTGCAATCGTGTCATGACGATTTTGTGTGTGCATCCACTGTTGATTTTCAGCCTTGTCTGGTTATTTTAAGCTCCCACATATTTTATCGGGAAGATGTTTCGCCCACCAGGTACTTTATCCATTCTCACCAAAATTCCATGAAGAACAGAGAATTGTCACTGGCGAAACGTCTTTATAAATAGAAGATACAGAGGTGTTTCACATGTGACTTATTTATCAACATGTCGGTAATGTACATCATTAATATAATGATATTTAACTCTGATGTCCCTCTCATTGTAAGATGATGTCAGTAAAAGTAATCAACCGTTTATGAGTGATAAACGCCAACTACCTCATTGGGATTCTACAGGAGTGTGTCAGCCACTGGGAACTAGATCGTTTGAATTCTACAAGAGGGTGCCAAGTGGCTGGAAACTACACAGTCTGAATTCTATAAGACAAGTGTCAAATGACCAGAGCTAAATCATCTGACTTCTACACGAGGGTAGAAAACACTGTCAGTCTGTCTGTCTGTCTGTCTCTCTCTCTCTCTCTCTCTCTCTCTCTCTCTCTCTCTCTCTTCTCTTCTCCCCTTCTCTCTCTCTCTCTCTCTTCTCTCTCGCCCTCATTTCCTTCCCCCTCATTTATTCATATGCCTCTTTCTCCCTCTCTGTCTTCCTTATTTTCTTCCCCCTCTCTCTTTCTGCCTTCTTTTTCCCTCTCGCTCTCTACCTCCCTACCTCCATTTTCCCATTTTCTTATGTCTTTCTATTTATCTCTCCCTCTTTGTCTCCCCTCTCACTCCCTCCCCTCTTTCCTTCCCTCTTCTCCTTCCTTCCTCCCTCTTTGTCTCCCCCTCACTCTCACTCCCTCTTCCTCCCTCCTCATTCCTCCTCCTTCCCTCTTGTCTCCCCTCACTCTCACTCCCTCTTTCCCTCCCTCCTCATTCTCTCCCTTCCCTCTTTGTCTCCCTCACTCTCACTCCCCTCTTTCCCTCCCTCCTCATTCTCTCCCTACCCTCTTTGTCTCCCCCTCACTCTCACTCCCCTCTTTCCCTCCCTCCTCATTCTCTCCCTTCCCTCTTTGTCTCCCCCTCACTCTCACTCCCCTCTTTCCCTCCCTCCTCCTTCTCTCCCTTCCCTCTTTGTGTTCCCCTCACTCTCCCTCCCCTCTTTCATTCCCTCCTCATTCTCTCCCTTCCCTCTTTGTCTCCCCCTCACTCTCCCTCCCTCTCTCCCTCACAGTAAGTACCAGTCACCCCGAGGAAGGAAGATCCTTCTTGAAAACTCACTAACAATTACTGTTTTTTTTGTGTCCCGGGTCTCTGTCTTTTTTAAAAAGTGGTCCCTTTTTTTTCTGGGTCGAATTGCCTAAAATGTGGGTTTTTTAGCCTAATGGTTGGTAATAAAACAGAAAAGTCCTGTGATTGGCTAAACTGTTACTTCCAGCGTCACACACACACACACCCCTTCCCCCCCTTTCCTCCTACTCCCTCTCCCCTTCTGCCCTATAATCCCCCCCCAACATCACTCTGTTATCAGTCCATCATTCCCGTTTTCTTCTACTGTTTGGCCTTTTTTTAGGCTGTTTTTTCTTTGTTCCGCATTTCGCGTTTTTTCCTTGTTCCGTATTTCGCGTTTTTTTTGTTCCTTATTTAGCGTTCAGTATTTTGCGTTTTTTCTTGTTCCGTATTTCGCATTTTTTCTTGTTCCGTAATTCGCGTTTCTTCTTGTTCCATATTTCCCGTTTATCTTTTGTTCCGTATTTCGGGTTTTTTCTTGTTCCGTATTTCGGGTTTTTTCTTGTTCCGTATTTCGCGTTTTTTCTTGTTCAGTATTTCGCTTTTTTTCTGTATTTCGCGTTTTTTCTTATTGCTTATTTCACATATTTTTTCTTTTTCCGTAGGATAGGGAAGGGGGAGGGGTGTTTCGATGCTGGGCAAGAGCTCTTGATCCAACGCCACGCGGCACCTCCCCCCTCTTCCCTTCTTCGTGTGGAACCTCATTCAGTTCCCATCCCCCCCATCGCTTCTCTCTTGCCCCATTTTTCCATCTCTCCCCTCTCCCCATCCCCTCAGTAATATCCTGTAACTTGATTCTTAGCGCACTCAGCTCACACACTGAGGTCCTTGGTTCGATCCCCGGTACGATTTGGGAACATTAGGATGAGTTTCCTTAAGACACCTGCTGTCCCTGCTCACCTAGCAGTAAAATGGGTACCTGGGTGTTAGTCGACTGGTGTGGGTCGCATCCTGGGGATAAAATTGACCTAATTTGCCCTAAATGCTCTGCATAACAAGGAGCTTTCTATATAGTAGTATGTCATTGATGTCAGCTATGGTCTGTATACCTTGTACATGTACTTGTAGAAATAAAGATTATTATTATTATTATTATTATTATTATTATTATTACTTTTCTCTTCTCTTTTTCCTATCTTTTCCTCCCCATCTTTCTCCCCTTCTTTCCCTCCCCCATCTTTTCCTCTCCCCATCTTTTCCTCTCCCCATCTTTCCCTCCCCACCATCTTCCCACAAAGTTTCAAGACTCT
Source organism: Cherax destructor (assembly GCA_009830355.1). Classification (NCBI taxonomy): domain Eukaryota; kingdom Metazoa; phylum Arthropoda; class Malacostraca; order Decapoda; family Parastacidae; genus Cherax; species Cherax destructor. Next base: position 185,043 of record WNWK01000687.1, read on the forward strand.
AAAGTTGAAAGTTGGTGAAAAAAAAAGTCTTGATTGATTTTCATTCTCTCAGTTGACTGTGGTTGATGCAATTACGTTATCACGGTAGTTGTGACCGGGGGGGCGGGCACGGCGCCCCCCTCACACTCGCATTGTGACCATTTTTAAGAAATCTCTTTTTGCATTCCATTTTTTATTATTCCTTTATATCATTTGGCAACATCGGATACGCGAGCATTGCGTTGCAAGAATGTGAATACCAGTAGGAGAGTGAGGGCCCAGGAACTAGAGTCTTGAGTTGACGCATGTGTGCAGGTACCAGTAGGAAAGGGCAAGACCCAGAAGCTATAGCTTGCTTATGTAAGTACCAAGAGGAGAGTACAAGCACCAGAACACTGGAAATATTCCTCTCTGAGATAAATTTATCTCCTTCATCTATATAAGTCTTGAGTAATGTAAGGGTGTAGTGCCCTAGCCAGAATTACGAGTGGGCGTGCGTGGGCGTAGGTGGGAGTGCGTGGGCGTAGGTAGGCGTGCGTGGGCGTGTGTGGGCGGAGCAGTAACAGCGGGCAGAAGGGAGATGAAAATCGTGTGCTCCCTGTACATCAAAAATCCAACAAGAGGTCTGAGGTTGCCTGCGTGCGTTCCCCTGTGCTCGCCCAGGTGTGTTTACAAGCGTCCATTCATAGCTCCTGGGCCCCTGCCGCACAACCCTTGTCGATCGTGCCTACCGCTGAAGCTGTGTAAAGTGAACGCTTCATTAAGTGCGTTTCACTGGCTCATCAGAGCCTAAAACTGAGAGAGGGAAAAAAAAAGTTTCTCATAGACAGAAAACTCGTCTTTTTAAATAAAAACAATTGCAGTGTTGTATTTAAATTTCTCTACAATCCTATTAAAAATAAAAGTATTTGATTTTGTGTTTTGGTAAGAAAAGCAAACTTCATATATTGTTTTTGGTTCATGATATTGGCATTTAGACCAAATTCAGTGGAAAAATAGTTCCAATTACGATACACCAGTAACACATAGTGCTGGGAGAGGTGAACTCTGGTTAGTACACGGATACCAATTTATTTAGTGAAATTGGCAAATTAAAATTTACTCAGCTTAAAGTGAAAGCCAAGCTTTTTTTTCAATAAAACCCGAGAACACTGAAAGTTTGAAGCCTACCAGAAAAGGCATTCTCATGTTGTTGATTTGAATCCAACGATTCAAATTTTTTTTAAATTTCAATAAAATTTAAAATTTGCACATCCGCAATAATAATAATAATAATAATAATAATAATAATAATAATAATAAAGAGGCATTCTTTAGTTATTGAATGTAAATCAACGTCACTATTTATAATTGACAAATGGGGGACTTATGGAGCCCATTAGCAACGTGAACCTCTCTCTCTGGAAAACACACCGGGGCTGAAAATTTGAAGCCTATCAGAATAGGCATTCTCCAGGTAAGGTACAGATTCCAGTGATTCCAATTTTTTAACGAATTTATGATTAAAGCTCTTCCTCGGGGATAAATAATAATAATAATAATAATTAGTGAGAACTGGATATAGTGTACACCTGTAAAGATCGGGCTTCACTTAACACTTATGGACAATATATCGTAATACAACCGCTTGCTATTATTTGTGTCTCTCTCTCTTGCCACTTTTCACGTTTCTTCTCGCTTGTGTTGACAGTTTACGGTTTTTCGTTATGGGGTTTGGGTTCAGCTGCGACCTAAGTCTGGGTCGTGACCTGGATTTCGAGAACCCGTGAGTGAGATCTTTACAGCAGGATGGGCCAATATCTAGGACCACATGGATTCAAGAGCTTCGGTTAGCGGGTCACGCATGATAATTGTTATCTTCTAAGAGTGTAACCCCTTTTAAGATTAGCGGAACTAGCCTCGGAATGGGCAACGAAATTGTGTATTTATATAATACGAAGCCTGGAAACCATGACACGATCGTAATTATACAAATAATAACAGGATAAGTGGCGACCCCAGAGTGAGAGAGATAAGTGCAAGGATAAGTTAGATTAGTGGGAAAGCAACAAGTGAGAAAATAAAAACAAAAATACCATAATATACTCTCTATGGATATGATAGTTTTATAAGTAAAAAAAAAAAACTATTATTTTCGGCATGGTGAGGGTGAATATGAAAAATATTATCCACGTTCCACGAAGAACGTACAAATAAAATGCTAGAATAAATACGAACAGAAAGAGTCGAAGATGAATGGGCAATATAAAATGTCTACTGGCCTAGTGCTACTTTATTTCTTACCTACTAATGAGAGGTCTGGTGGAGCCCTTTTTTCCACGAGTTTGTACCAGTCTTCCTGTTAACGCTAATAATGGTTTCAGTGAGTCGAAGAAAATTGTTCAGTGCTTCGTTCCGAATTTGGTTTCGGGTGTTGGACGGTATCATATCTACAGAAAAGGACGCGTCGTTGCGGTTAAAGCTACGTGGCGTCATTGTCGACATTTTATCCTTGTCATCTCACTTGGCATTGCCGACAAGTGAGATGACAAGTACGCATGTTGCAGAAAAGCTTTAGCTGGGATGCAACCCTCTATGTACACTTGATAAATATATTTTGTGCAATACTAGAGTTGACTTATCGTCTTCATCTACCTTGGTATCGTCTCCAGCCATCCTAGTATCGTCCCTAGTCGCTCCAGTATTGTACCTAACCATCCTAGTATCGTCCCTAGTCGCTCCAGTATTGTACCTAACCATCCTAGTATCGTCCCTAGTCGCTCCAGTATTGTACCTAACCATCCTAGTATCGTCCCTAGTCGCTCCAGTATTGTACCTAACCATCCTAGTATCGTCCCTAGCCACCCCAGTATCATTCTCAGCCACCTTCACAATATAAAACCGTGAGCTTCTTACGTGTCTCCAGTACAACTGTGTCAGTATTCTCAATCTCGACTTACTGTCATGAACGTCTGTGTCACTTCCGGTGCCGTCCGATGTTATTTACTTAACAGGATGAAGACGCAGCTTGTGGTCACCATGGTCGCCCTCGACCAAGTCTTCCTGAAACTCAAGAAATATAAGCAACAGGAGTTCAGACGTTATCCAACAGCTCTACCCATGATTGGTATGGCCTCACTTAGATTATGCAGCCCAGTTCTGGTCTCCATACTTCAGAATGGATATAAATTCGTTAGAGAATATTCAAAGAATGACAAAGTTAAACCATTGCATAAGGAATCTTTCATGTGAAGAGAGAGTGAAATCCCTTAACCTACATTCTCTCGTAAGACGTAGAATGAGGGAAGACATGATTGGAGTGTATAAGTGAAAGATGGGCATAAATAAGGGAGATGTAGAAAAGATTTTGAGGATATCCCTTCATGAAAGGACTCGAAATAATGGATTCAAATTGGATAAATTTAGATTTAAAAAGGATATAGGAAAGTACTGGTTTAGAAATATAGTCGATGAGTGGAACAGTCTACCTAGTAGTGTCACCGAAGCTAAAAGCTTGGGTAGCTTCAAATATATGTTAGATAAATACATGGGTGAGAGGAGTTGGATTTGAGTGTGACTTGCACTTGAGTTAATAGGTTCATCAAAGCTTGTTCCTTGGGTAACATTGACAATAATGGGCTAGGCGAATATTTTTGGGGGGTTTGGGTTTGAGGAGGACCTGCCAAGTATGGGCCAGTAGACCTGCTGCAGTGTTCCTCCTTTCTTAAGAACTTCCTAAGATATTTCCACTCACTAGTAACTTACAAAACAAGAGCTTTCCTATACATTTGTATTCGAATCTACTGCTGAGTGCTAAATCTTGGCCGGAGCTCAATTCATTCACTTCATTAATATTCCACCTCACTCTACGCCTTTTTTTTTAAGCATACGCAAGTTTAACGCTCTGAAAGTGTTTTTGGGAACGAGTCCCGACACTGGGAATTAACCTTGTAATCTTTCTATGTTTTCCAGTTAAGTCTGTGATGTAATATGGAGATCAAAACTGCGCTGAATGAAATAAATCACTTTTTCCCCTCTATATATGTCATTGTAGCCTAGGGACTTGGTGTATTGGATCTAAAGCTTATTGGCTATACGAGGGGAATTCAGGTTGCATGTCACCTGTACACCACCAGTCAAGGAAAATTTAATATCTAAAACAACGATTAACTCTCAGTCTATAAGAAGGTTAAAGTTACATGTGCTCTGCAATGTTTGCACACTATTGTTCGAGCATAATAGTCTTACCATCTTATGAGGAAGGGAGTGTAATGCAGTACTGCAAGGACCTGACTTGTATGGGCCAGGAGGCCTTCTGCGGTGTTCCTCCATTCTTATGTTCAATGGATGGATTACAATTTTTTTCCATGGACCATTGCCTTTATCAGGAAGGAGGCTGCCTGGCCCGCCTTGCAACACAGTAGTGCAACCAAGAGTGTTGTTGTCATCTGTTTGGGGGAATGTAAACTACGAGTTGCAGTACCTTCCCCTGTGTGATAAAGTCTTGAAAATCGACAAGTTGAAGATTGAGACACTAATGCAACATATGGGAATCTTTATTAAGGAAACGTTTCGCCACACAGTGGCTTCATCAGTCCAATACAAGGCAGAAAGGGTAAGGGGAGGAGGAGGAGTTTGAGGTAATCAGTCCCTCAGCCTGGAATCGATGTGTTTAATCCATCACTCTTGTAGAAAGTACATCATATGGCCGGAGAAGTGGCTTATGTACTGTAGACAGGACTAAGACCTATTTACACTAGTGGATGGTTCCACTGTGATCCCGCTTCCTGCTTCGACTCACCTGACTGCAGTATATAAGTCACTTCTTCGGCCATATGCTGTACTTTCTACAAGAGTGATGGACTAAACTCATCGACTTCAGGCTGAGGGACTGATTACCTCAAACTCCTCCTCTCCTTACCCTTTCTGCCTTGTATTGGACTGATGAAGCCACTGTGTGGCGAAAAGTTTCCTTAATAAAGATTCCCATGTGTTGCATTAGTGTCGCAATCTTCACCTTCCCCTGTGTTCAATCCATCAATATTGAGACTGATGGACTCAACTCATAGACTCAAGGCTGAGGGACTGATCACCTCATGATCCTCCTCATCTTCCTCTATCATTCTCTGTATTGGACTGAAGAAGCCACTGGCTGGCGAAACGTTTCCACAGTAAAGATTCCCAAATGTTGTACAAGTGTCTCATTCTTCAACTTTTGGGTTTTTCAAAACCATTATTCATCACAAGCAGATTGCTAACACCAGTACACCTCTCATGTCTTCAGGTGTCTGCTAACACCAGTACACCTCTCATGTCTTTAGGTGTCTGCTAACACCAGTACCTCAGTCTAGTGTCTGCTAACCAGTACCTCATGTTCAGGTGTCTGCTAACACCAGTACACCTCTCATGTCATCAGGTGTCTGCTAACACCAGTACACCTCTCATGTCTTCAGGTGTCTGCTAACACCAGTACACCTCTCATGTCTTCAGGTGTCTGCTAACACCAGTACACCTCTCATGTCTTCAGGTGTCTGCTAACACCAGTACACCTCTCATGTCTTCAGGTGTCTGCTAACACCAGTACACCTCTCATGTCTTCAGGTGTCTGCTAACAACAACTTTCAAGTCTCTGTCACATTTATATTGATTACGTTTGATTTTATTTCGTGTCTACGTTTCACATCTTCATTTCTAATACTCGTTGAGTCATAACCTAAAAGCAATTTGCCCAGAAACTGTTGTAGCCTTTCCCTTTGTCTCTTATAGTTTCTATTAATTAATTCTTTATTAATTATATTCTCTATTAAATTCTCTATTAAACTCTCTATTAATTATATTCTATATTAATTACATTAGATTCTTATATTCTCTGTTAATTTGGCATCATCAGCGAGCAAAGATGCACCAGCCTCTCTTATCTCTCCCTCCCAGCATGCCGTTCACTTATCCCAGAAAAATTACTAGTTCTTGAAGCGGTCCTTGTGTAGCCTCGCACGTCACGCTGGAGCGGTCCTTGTGTAGCCTCGCACGTCACGCTGGAGCGGTCCTTGTGTAGCCTCGCACGTCACGCTGGAGCGGTCCTTGTGTAGCCTCGCACGTCACACTGAAGCGGTCCTCGTGTAGCCTCCCACGTCACACTGAAGCGGTGCTCGTGTAGCCTCACACGTCACACTGAAGCGGTCCTCGTGTAGCCTCGCACGTCACACTGAAGCGGTGCTCGTGTAGCCTCGCACGTCACACTGAAGCGGTGCTCGTGTAGCCTCACACGTCACAGTGAAGCGGTGCTCGTGTAGCCTCACACGTCACACTGAAGCGGTCCTCGTGTAGCCTCACACGTCACACTGAAGCGGTGCTCGTGTAGCCTCGCACGTCACACTGAAGCGGTCCTCGTGTAGCCTCACAAGTCACACTGAAGCGGTCCTCGTGTAGCCTCGCACGTCACACTGAAGCGGTCCTCGTGTAGCCTCGCACGTCACACTGAAGCGGTGCTCGTGTAGCCTCGCACGTCACACTGAAGCGGTGCTCGTGTAGCCTCCACGTCACACTGAAGCGGTCCTCGTGTAGCCTCACACGTCACACTGAAGCGGTCCTCGTGTAGCCTCACACGTCACACTGAAGCGGTCCTCGTGTAGCCTCGCACGTCACACTGAAGCGGTGCTCGTGTAGCCTCACACGTCACACTGAAGCGGTGCTCGTGTAGCCTCCACGTCACACTGAAGCGGTGCTCGTGTAGCCTCACGTCACACTGAAGCGGTGCTCGTGTAGCCTCGCACGTCACACTGAAGCGGTCCTCGTGTAGCCTCACAAGTCACACTGAAGCGGTCCTCGTGTAGCCTCGCACGTCACACTGGAGCGGTCCTCGTGTAGCCTCGCACGTCACACTGAAGCGGTGCTCGTGTAGCCTCGCACGTCACACTGAAGCGGTGCTCGTGTAGCCTCGCACGTCACACTGAAGCGGTCCTCGTGTAGCCTCCACGTCACACTGAAGCGGTCCTCGTGTAGCCTCGCACGTCACACTGAAGCGGTGCTCGTGTAGCCTCACACGTCACACTGAAGCGGTGCTCGTGTAGCCTCACGTCACACTGGAGCGGTCTCGTGTAGCCTCACGTCACACTGAAGCGGTCTCGTGTAGCCTCGCACGTCACACTGGAGCGGTCCTCGTGTAGCCTCGCAGGTCACACTGAAGCGGTCCTCGTGTAGCCTCGCACGTCACACTGAAGCGGTGCTCGTGTAGCCTCGCAGGTCACACTGAAGCGGTCCTCGTGTAGCCTCGCACGTCACACTGAAGCGGTCCTGTGTAGCCTCGCAGTCACACTGAAGCGGTGCTCGTGTAGCCTCGCACGTCACACTGAAGCGGTCCTCGTGTAGCCTCGCACGTCACACTGAAGCGGTCTCGTGTAGCCTCGCACGTCACACTGAGCGGTCCTCGTGTAGCCTCGCACGTCACACTGAAGCGGTCCTCGTGTAGCCTCGCACGTCACACTGAAGCGGTCCTCGTGTAGCCTCGCACGTCACACTGAAGCGGTCCTCGTGTAGCCTCCACGTCACACTGAAGCGGTCCTCGTGTAGCCTCGCACGTCACACTGAAGCGGTGCTCGTGTAGCCTCGCACGTCACACTGAAGCGGTGCTCGTGTAGCCTCGCACGTCACACTGAAGCGGTCTCGTGTAGTCTCGCACGTCCACTGAAGCGGTCCTCGTGTAGCCTCGCACGTCACACTGGAAGCGGTCCTCGTGTAGCCTCGCACGTCACACTGAAGCGGTCCTCGTGTAGCCTCGCACGTCACACTGAAGCGGTCCTCGTGTAGCCTCACACGTCACACTGAAGCGGTGCTCGTGTAGCCTCGCACGTCACACTGAAGCGGTCCTCGTGTAGCCTCACAAGTCACACTGAAGCGGTCCTCGCCGTGTAGCCTCACAGTCACACTGAAGCGGTGCTCGTGTAGCCTCACACGTCACACTGAAGCGGTGCTCGTGTAGCCTCGCACGTCACACTGAAGCGGTCTCGTGTAGCCTCCACGTCACACTGAAGCGGTCCTCGTGTAGCCTCGCACGTCACACTGAAGCGGTGCTCGTGTAGCCTCGCACGTCACACTGAAGCGGTGCTCGTGTAGCCTCGCACGTCACACTGAAGCGGTCCTCGTGTAGCCTCACACGTCACACTGAAGCGGTCCTCGTGTAGCCTCACACGTCACACTGAAGCGGTCCTCGTGTAGCCTCACACGTCACACTGAAGCGGTGCTCGTGTAGCCTCACACGTCACACTGAAGCGGTCTCGTGTAGCCTCACACGTCACACTGAAGCGGTCCTCAGTGTGAGCCTCACACGTCACACTGAAGCGGTGCTCGTGTAGCCTCACACGTCACACTGAAGCGGTGCTCGTGTAGCCTCACACGTCACACTGAAGCGGTCCTCGTGTAGCCTCACACGTCACACTGAAGCGGTCCTCGTGTAGCCTCGCACGTCACACTGAAGCGGTCCTCGTGTAGCCTCACACGTCACACTGAAGCGGTGCTCGTGTAGCCTCACACGTCACACTGAAGCGGTGCTCGTGTAGCCTCACACGTCACACTGAAGCGGTGCTCGTGTAGCCTCACACGTCACACTGAAGCGGTCCTCGTGTAGCCTCGCACGTCACACTGAAGCGGTGCTCGTGAAGCCTCGCACGTCACACTGAAGCGGTGCTCGTGAAGCCTCGAACGTCACACTGGAGCGGTCCTCGTGAAGCCTCGCACGTCACACTGGAGCGGTGCTCGTGTAGCCTCGCACCTCACACTGGGCTGTTTTGACGCTTTTTCCAGGACAATTATTCTTCGTCTTCTTATTGTTAGGTATTATTTGATCCGTTGTATTGCCTTTCTTCGACGTATTGGCGCCGCGTCGACGTCCTTGTCATGCCTCGTTACCTGGAGGTTGTTCATGAATGGTGTACAATATCGACAAGTTGAAAATTATACACATGTGCAACATCTGGGTATCTTTATTGTAGACGTTTCGCCCTCCAGTAGCTTTATCAATGCAGATTCTAGGACAAAACTTGAAGACAGTAGAACTATATACAAAAGATGAGGTAATCAGTCGCTCGGCCTTGGTGTAAAGATTCTGAAGAACAGGCAAGGAGGCTGGCGCTTAAATAAGCGTCAGCTGATAGGTACAGGTAGCAGACGAGGGCATAGTCACTGGTAGGCGGGATTCCCCGGTGGAAGTAGGTCATACCCAAGGGATGGGTTAGTGGTAGTAGTAATAGCCGTGAATAAGGTTATGTAGATGTCCTCTGAACCAAGATTCCATGATGTTGCAGTGTCTCACAAGTTGTTCATGAATGGTATACAATACCTCCTTTAACTTTCCAGTTAGGTCTCACGAAATCGTAATGACACGATTGCAAACAAACCATACCACGGGTGGGGATTGAACTCGCGGTTAGAGTCGTAAAACTCCAGACCGACGCGTTAGCCACTGGGCCAGCTGGCTACAATAAGATTCATCCAACTTTGTATATTTATACGCTTGCATGTGTGGTCACAGTGGTGGCCCATGCTAACCTTCCTATGGTGTATAAATATGCCTAGTTGGATGAATCTTATTATAACCAGCTGGCCCAGTGGCTAACGCGTCGGTCTGGAGTTTTCCGACTCACTAACCACGAGTTCAAGCCCCGCCCGTGGTATGTTTTTTTTTTCCAGTTAGATTTTCCATCATCTCCATTAGTTGAATTTTTCTAAAAAAAACAAACAAACAAACAAAAAAAAAACATTTCCTTTCCCTCTGTGCCGCGTCCACGAATTCTCTCATTCTTTCATAGTTTCCACTTTTGCAATCTGGATCTTTCCTTCCTTCCCCACCTTCCTTCCTTCCCCACCTTCCTTCCTTCCCCACCTTCCTTCCTTCCCACCTGCTGTGTTTGCTTTTTGTTTTACTTACGTGTGCCCAAGGTGGAGAGGCGTTGCTGGTCCTCCATACTTCAGGACTTTCCAGGGGAAGAACATATCAAATCATTCAGCATAGAAATTCTTCAGCCGGCACAGAGAAGACTCCAACTGCAGAGAGCGAGAGAACTGGAGAACAAGAGAACGAGAGAGCTAGAGAACGAGGGAGCGAGAGAGCGAGAGAACGAGGGAGCGAGAGAGCTAGAGAACGAGGAAGCGAGAGAGCTAGAGAGCGAGGGAGCTAGAGAACGAGAGAACGAGAGAGCGAGAGAGCTAGAGAATGAGGGAGCTAGAGAACGAGAGAGCTAGAGAGCGAGGGAGCTAGAGAACGAGAGAACGAGAGAGCGAGAGAGCTAGAGAATGAGGGAGCTAGAGAACGAGAGAGCTAGAGAGCGAGAGAGCTAGAGAATGAGGGAGCTAGAGAACGAGAGAGCTAGAGAATGAGGGAGCTAGAGAGCGAGGGAGCTAGAGAGCGATAGAGCTAGGGAGCTAGAGAACGAGAGAGCTAAAGAACGAGAGAGCAAGAGAACGCAATCTTCAGACTCCAAAATTTAGCTCCTTCACTTCTCCCTCGGCTAACGAGGAGGTCCATAAATAACTCACAGCGCACAAAGTCAACCCATTACTACGAACCTACACAACCAAAAGCGTAATTGCGTAGTTCTTCCACTCTCTAACGAGATCATTAACGGGCACGATAATTAAGGCAAGGTGATTGATTCGCTAATTGTCCCACGTACACCTTCCTCTCCTCCTCTGCAGAATAAGAAAGCCACACGAATTCGCCAGCACTTTCGCAATTTTTTTTTCTGTTTTTGTTATCAAGCAACGCGAGTGATTACGTCCGAATGGTATTGATCACTCGCGCTTGTCAAGTGATTCCCTTTTATAAAAGGTTCTCTCGCAGGAGGGAAAATAAACTACTTTTTAAATGCAGGTATTCATGCCGAGCTCTTCAAGGAAGGCGCCTTGATCCCGGCGAAGGGCTCTTGATCAAAAAGAATTGCAGCTATGCCTTCCTCTTTCTTGGGTCATATCTGATTGCTTCTGATTTCCCAGACGCTGAATGACCCCCGCAACGAGTCTGCCGCTACCTCACTATGGTAACAATAATAATAATAGCAATATTCGGTTCCAAGGTCAGTTATTGAAGCAAGTCTCTGGTTACGATCCCTCGAAGCATTTATCGAAGCGGTAGCTCCCGGCGGTCTTACTTGAACTTGCAGACGGAGGTGCTGCCTGAACTAGGAAGTACAATTAATAATAATAATAGTAATTACGATAATGATAGTAATTTTAATAGAAAAACTGTGGATATACAGACGTTCCGTATATTGGCTACGCAGAATTTCTTCACACAATTTCCATATAGTATTCTGCTTTTAATACACACACACACACACACACACACACACACACACACACACACACACACACACACACACACACACACATATATATATATATATATATATATGAAATTTTATATTGAGGTAATCATCCAGGAAAAAAAGAGAATATATATTTTTTTTTTCAGTGAGTTATTTGCACCGTTATGAATTTCATTTCCTAGTGTGAGGTGCCCTCCAAGCGATGGTCGGGATGAATATTGGAAAAGCCTCTCCTCACGTCGATAATAATAGCTGTCGGATACAAGTGGTGGCCAATGTACTGCATCTATACCCTCACCTCGCTGTCCTCGCCTGTGTGCTTCCCTAGTTGTGTTCACCTAGCTTTCTTTTTTTTTAATTCACCTAATTGTGGTGGCCTAGGTACAAGGCCACCACAGATTTGCTTCTACTGTAAGAGGGACTGTTATTGACTTCGCTTTTATCGTAAATCTCTGCATTGAGGCCAGGGTTTACCCAAGTTTCAAGACTGTTGTTACTGACAGACTGAGGGGAATAAAAGACATATGCACAATCAAGACTGTTATTGAAGAAGACATTGTTGTGTGTTGTGTGTGTGTGTGTGCTCACCTAGTTGTGGTTGCAGGGGTCGAGTCGTAGCTCCTGGCCCTACCTCTTCACTGGCCGCTACTGGGTCACGCTCCCTGCTCCGTGAGCTTTATCATACCTCTCCTTAAAGTTATGTATGGAACCTGCCTCCACTACATCGCTTCCCAAGCTGTGTGTGTGTGTGTGTATGTGTGTGTACTCACCTAGTTGTACTCACCTAGTTGTGGTTGCAGGGGTCGAGTCATAGCTCCTGGCCCCGCCTCTTCAGTGGCCGCTTCTGGGTCACGCTCCCTGCTCCATGTGTGTGTGTGTGTGTGTGTGTGTGTGTGTGTGTGTGTGTGTGTGTACTCACCTAGTTGTACTCACCTAGTTGTGGTTGCAGGGGTCGAGTCATAGCTCCTGGCCCCGCCTCTTCAGTGGCCGCTTCTGGGTCACGCTCCCTGCTCCATGTGTGTGTGTGTGTGTGTGTGTGTGTATGTGTGTGTGTGTGTGTGTGTGTGTGCTCATTTATTGCAACAGAAGAGAAGCTGTGACTGGTGTATCGTTCTCAGTCACTTTTCTTCATTTATTTTTGTTCTCCCATTTCCAATGGCTTTTTCGATTATGACTGAAAAAGCCTCCTGTGGCGAAACGTCTCAAATAATTGTCTTGAGTGTTGCCACAAATATTTACACTTCGTCAGCCGGGAGAGATAAAAATAAGCGTAGTCCCGGGATTGCTTGTTTGGACCCTTAAATCCGCGTAGTCAAAAGATACGGGAAACCAGAATGGTTCATACTAAGTCAATTAAAAAAACGAATAATAGCTAATACATAAGCAACAGGTAAAAAAAAAAAATCAATATAATGCTATCTGACACAATATATTTTTTTTTTCCACGAGAATATGAACGAGAACCTGAAAAAACTCTGCATCTATTCACATAATGACTATCATATTACCATAATAAAGTCGGTAATTGTGTTACCAGTGATCGCCAAAATGCTAAATAACATATTTCATGCGTTTGAGGTTTTATTAAATTTCTGGGAAATACCGATGTTGCATAGGACAAGTAGATAAAACCTTAATTTATTAGGTCTACTAAATAATAAAAATCTGTTAGATATGCACAAGTTAGTTACAAACACACACACACACACACACACAACCGGATATTCCGGGGCCAGGAGCTGTGATTCGACCCCTGCAACCACATATAGGTGAGTATATAGCGATTTTCCAATGCTATTGTACTATTTTTGTAGTGATTTTTGCAGTATTTTTTGTAGTGTTATTGAAGTATTTTTTGCATTGATTTTGCATTTTTCTTAGTATTTTTTAGTGCCTTTTTTCATATATTTGAAAGGTGAGTACACACAACCTCGACACCACATAACTACTGGTGGCATGCCAAAACTAATGGCTGTGGACCGATCATGGATCGAGCCGCGGGGGCGTTGACACCCGGAACACCCCATCCCCAGGTATCCTGCAGGTATCCTGCAGGTATCCTGCAGGTATCCCTCATAGCTGGGCGCTCCAGCAGCTTCACGAGTGGAGACTGGCTACTCCAGATTGTTCTCCTTTCTCTCCTGGTCCACAATATCGTCTCCAGCTCTGATGGAACGGAACCCTGAGAGTTACCGTAGCTGGTGCGCTCGTGGTGACACACTGGTTTGCTTGTGAACCTCCCATGCTATGTGATGGAATTTAACACAAGGGAAAAATGTAGAATGCTTGCGCTCCCAAAATGGAACTCTTGTATAGCGTAGCTACGCACTTCGAGTGTATTAAATTTTGATAAGTGAATAAATGAAAATATGTCCCGTGGTTCCCCCTCTCTCTCTCTGTCAATCTATCTACCTATCTGTCTATCTATCTATCTGTCTATCTATCTATCTCTCTCTCTCCGTCCCCTCTTTCTCACCGTCTCATCTCTTCCCCAGTCTCGCCGATCCCTCTCTCCCCCTCTCTTCCTGCTCCCTCTTTCAAATCTCTTATCATCCACACTTTCTCATATCGTTTCTCTGTCTCCTCACTCCCACCGTTTCCTCTCTCACTCTCTCTCTCTCTCTCTCTCTCTCTCTCTCTCTCTCTCTCTCTCTCTCTCTCTCTCTCTCTCTCTCCCCCTTCTCTCACCATCCACACTTTCCCCTCTCTTGCACCGTTCCCTCTCCATCTCGTCCCCTCCCCCGTTCTATCAATCTTCTTTATGGGAAGGTCTTGATCAATGCAACAAGAGAGGAGCGGCGGTGGTCATCGGTTAACCAGTTACTTTCCGATAAAGCTAAATGGACAGACGGTCTGACGGGGCTACAGGGCCTATAATTCCCGCTGAGGGGGGTGTCCGGCTTCGCTACAATGGCCGGTTGGGTATTTACGTCCACTGATTTAACGGGGAGCCAGAACCTGTGTTTGCTTTTGAGCGACGAGGAGCAGCAGGCAGCAGCAGCGGGAATAATAAAAAAAACGTACTTGTCATAGTCTTCAGGCAACCTTTGCAATGATGAGTAAGAGACATGTGCAACAATTAAGTAAATTGCAATACGCTTACCTACGTGTTGCACACGTTTTATTTATCAGCTTGTCGGTGTTGTGTACCATTAATATGATGTCCGGCGAACTTGGTTTATAAAAGCAATGATCGCTTCGTCAAACGAGGCGACTGTAAATCCATTTCTGGGATTACAAATGTATGGCTCGTGCAGAACTTCACTCAGCACTTGAACAGTTTAGACTTGTTAATTGGGAAACTTGTTGTTAATACGGTCATTATTAAGGTTCCTACTGAAGAAACTATAAGCTATCAGAACGAGTCTTGCCGAACCGAACCTAGGTTCAACGACATCAGTAAACAAATCGATCGAATCAGCGAGATGTGTCACAAGGCCTTTTCAGTTAGCGGTTTTATTTTGCGGGTCAACCTAGAGTTTAGCCATAGGAAATCCTCTAAGCCCCAATCTTAGTAAATTAATGAATCCATTACAACGAAATCGAATTGTCTTATACTTCAGGAACAAATCAAGATGCTCATGACATTTCAGTGTGTCTAAAAGGGCTTCGCTTTTAATATCTTCTCTCATTTTCAACCTTCTATGGTGGGACGGTAATATTTAAGGCAGCAGTGTGTAGAAAAGACCAGCACTCGAGCGCATACATTCACTATTTCTCTTGGACAACGAGTACAATAAAAATGGAAGTTGTATCGTCCATGATCCTGAGAGTGTATCGTAGCTGCCATCCAGGTGTTTATCGTGGCTGCCATCCAGGTGTTTATCGTGGCTGCCATCCAGGTTAAACATCCGAAGGAGATTACTACCACTAGTGCTAATGTGGGTCTCTTAACCTAGAAGAAAAGAACCAAAAATAATTTGAAATTTCTCACTTAAACTATCTGAGTATTTTATTCCCCTACCACTCTCTCTATCAGTAATCTTTTAAAGCTTTAGATTACTCACATTGGATTATTTCGCAGTGTCATTCTGTAGCCAGAAAATATATTTACAAAATATAGATTTGAACAATAAAAGAAGATGAAAGAATATAATATATTTGTCATCGAGTGGACTTTAATATACTTTACGGATACAATCAACACAATCAACAGATTAGTAGTTAAAACTGAACCAGATGACAATGTTGACAATGGTGTGTGTATATTGTCCCGTGCAAGGCAATGGCCGGAAAACAAATACGCAGGAGTAACAAATTATAAGTGTAAAGATGTATATAAACCCCCCAAAAAAAACATACGTTAGAACAAGCAATACAGACATCACTATGTCGTGTCATGTCCGTTAGTGTAGCTACAACTGGTATTGCGTTGTCATGTACGTGATTGTAGCCACAACTGGAACTGTATTCGGTCATGTACGTTATAGCTAAAACAGGTATTTAAATACAATTATTATACAGAGAGTTTGTATTGGTGACGCCAGCCATACTGCATCACTTTCAAACTTCATCTGTGGGACGCTGATTTTAACCAGATAACTCACGTCCGAGTCAAAAGTCACTTCTGCAAAATGCTCAGCAATAAAGTCGTCGCTGGGTATAGTGAGGACAATAAATGCCAGACCTGTCAGGGTCAAATCAGTCAATGTAAAGTGGTATCCGTTGGTAGTGAGATCATGGGAGGTCAGGTGCAGCTTATTCGTGATGACATCTAACTCATGCCTTGCTCATTCCAACTGAAGAGATTATGTATACATAGGAACATGTACGCATACAATCAAGTATATCTATTCATAAATAGGCATATGCACAAAAGCGGGTATGTGGGAACGCATACACACACACATACGCAAAAAATCTACATATGTACATGCATACATAAATATACATACCCACACACATGCGTATATATATATATTACGCATTAGACTTTCATGACTTTTCTGTCCTATACCTTTCGCGTGCATTGCGATAGAAGAGGGCCGGGAGTAAGGGATATAGGGATACCTTTCTCGAATCGTGGATCAACAGATGTACATCTTGTTTATTTCGCATTCGTAAAAAGCAGGGTTGACTGACTGCCAGGTTCCTACTTGCTACTTGTTACTAGCTGAAAGGGCAACCCGTCCTCCTCATATCTGTCATACTTTCACATAGGGGGTTTTGCTGCCCATTTCTAAGTTGGGTTGGGTTAGTGTAGTTGAGGTGAGGTTAGAACATGACTGCAAACAAATCAAGGGACGAGTGAGGGTTTGAAACCAAGGCAAAAGAGAGTCGTGAACCTCACAGGTCGGTGCGTTAATCACTCAGGTGATACAAATTGGCCCCTGAGTTTTAGGACTTACCTGCCATAGGTTCAAGTCCCACCCGTTCCATGATAGGTTAAGATAGGTTAGGTTAAGTTAGGGTAGGTTAGGTTAAGATGGGTTAGGTTAAGTTAGGTTAGATTAGGTTAGATTGGGTTAGGTTAGGTTAGGTTGAGTTAGGAAGGAAAAACTATAAATATAAAAGACCATAAAAAAAAAAAAGTCTGCCGCGGGAACAGACACCAAGCAGCCACACTGTGTAACTATGTCATATTTCAACTGTCCAAGGCACCGTCAACAGCCACCCGTTTGACTGTTTTTACAACAGTGCCGTGATGCCTGTGGTTAAGAGGACGGACTAGAAAAAAGGGAAGGGGGAGGCAACGGGTGTAAACAAACGTAGCATTTTTCCTTTTTTGTCTCAGTTTTTATGAGGTTAACAAATACTTTTTTCAAATGAACGTTCGAAAATAGAGCGAGAAGCATGGGAATTGAATTTTCTGTACCATTTAATGTAGATTCCACGTTGTTGTTGCTGGCCTGGGGGAGAGGAGAGGGTGAGGAGAGGGAAGGGGAAGTAGAGGAGGGGAAGGGATAGAAGAGAGAGGAGAGGGGTGGAGTGGGAGAGGGGAAGGACATCAACAGTGAGCCAACGCTCCACAAAGCCACCCAGACTGATGGTATGGCCACCACTACACAGGTAATGCCTTTTACACCTGCCTCGCCTCTAACGTCCTTCCCCCCTTCCCCAAACACACACGCACACACACACACACACACACACACACACACACACACACACACACACACACACACACACACACACACACACACACACACACACACACACACACACACACACACACACACACTCACACACACACACACACACCACCACACACACACACACCACACACACACCACACACACACACCTCACACACAACACACTTAATCACGTACAAAAGCTAGAGAATTAGGCAGGAATAACAGGAAAAGCACTACAATAGACCAAGGCATACCTGACAGGAAGGAAATAACGAGCGATAGTCTGTGACGAGGTGTCACAATGGGTGCAAGTGATGAGTGGGGTTCCACAAGGATCAGTCCTAGTGCCAGTGTTGTTTCTTATATATATGAATGACATGCTAGAAAGGATAGAGTCAGAGGTGCCTCTGTTCACAGACGACGTGAAACTAATGAAGATAAAACGAGCGAACGAGAACCAGGAATAGTTACAAATGGCTCCTGAAGTTTAGCCCCCACCAAGTGCAAAGTTATGGAAGTTAGGGAAGGATAAAGAAAACTGCAGACGGAGTACAGACTCGGAGGTAAAGGCTGCAAACCTCACTCGAGAAGGACCTTGGGGTGAGTATCATACCAAAAATATTCCCAAAGGCGCCCATCAAACAATAACTGCTGCAGCAAATGCGCGTCTGGCAAATCTAAGAATAACGTTTCGACATCTAAATAAGGATTCATTCACGACACAGTAAACCATGTACGTCAGACCCATATTGGAGTACACAGCACCAGTATGGAACCCACACCTGGTCAAGCATACCAAGAAATTGGAAAAAAAGCGAAGAGGTTTGCGACCAGACTAGTGCCGGAGCTACGGGGTATGTTATATGAGGAGTGGGTAAGGAAGCTCATCCTGACGACACTGGAGGACTAGGGAATATAACGACGTACAAAATATAAAGAGGAATTGATAAGGTGAACAGAAACAGAATGTTTCAGAGATGGGAAACAGGAGAATGAGGGTACAGCTTGAAGTTGAAAACTCAGATGAGTCATAGAGATGTTAGGAAGTATTTCTTCAACTTTTGAGTTGTCAGGAAATGAAACAATATGGAGAGTGATGTGGTAGAGGCGAGAACCATACAGAGCTTTAAGAGGAGATACGATAAGAGTCTTGAAGCCAGGAGAGAGTGGACCTAGTAGTAATCAGCGAAGAGGCGGGGCCACGAGCTGTGAATCGACTCCTGCAATCACATACAGGCGAATATGTACAGACGACAAATAGATCTGGATAACCTGCACAACTGGTCTGACAATGGCTATTAGAATTTAACCCCAGCAAATGCAGAGTTATGAAAACCGAGGAAGGACAAAGACGACCGGAAAGAGAGTACAAACCCGGAGAAAAAAGCTACAAATTTCCCTGAAAGAGAAGGACCTCAGAGTGAGCATAGTTCCGAGCATTTCACTTGAGACATACATCAACCGGATAACCGCTGCAACAAACATCGAGGTTATTTTGATAGCTTTCAGGAACCTTAACGAAGAGGCATTCACGACCCTTTACACGGCATATGCCAGACCCATGTTAGGGTATGCAGCTCCAGTATGGAAGCCACATCAGATAAAGCATGTAAGGAAGCTGAAAAAGCGAAAGGGTTTGCAAGGAGATTAATCCCAGTGAATTAAGAGAAGAGGCAAGAAAAGTTAACTTTGACATTAGATGACAGAAGGAAGAAAGGTGACATGACTACGGTGTATAAAATACTGAAAGGAATTAAGGGGGTGAACAGAGTGCAATTGTTTGTTAGGCGAGTCTCAGGAACATGAGGTCACAGCTGTGAGTTTAAAACACAGATGTGTCATAGGAATGCTAGGAAATTTCTTTAGCCTTAGAATTGTCACGAAGCGAAACGACCTAGACAGCGAAGAGATAGATGCGAGATCAATGCTTAGTTTTAAGAATAGCTATGGTAGGGTTCACGCAGCCAGGAGAGTGTCACCCCTCTGGGAGAGACACAGCCGACAGACGTAGGCAAGGTTGGGGACTATGGTGGTGAGGATACATCATGTAGGGTACTACACTGTGTCTGGGTCAATCATGCAGAATCAGCCAGGGCACAGTCTTGTCCACCTGGCCTCTACCCTCACCTTCCTCACCTACCCACTCCATCATGCAACCACCTGCTCCACATTCTCTCTCTCTCTCTCTCTCTCTCTCTCTCTCTCTCTCTCTCTTATATATATATATATATATATATATATATATATATATATATATATATATATATATATATATATATATATATATATATATTGCCAGAAAGGTGCCGACATGGCAGTTTAGATGACCCTCCAATCCGCAGCATCTCTACCCTTCCAGAGTATTGGCACTGTACTTTCTACCTCCAGGACTCAAGTCCGGCTAACCAGTTTCCTTGAATCCCTTCAGAAATGTTACCTTCCTCACACTCCAACAGCACGATAAATCATAAAAACAACTTACCTCCACTCCTATGAAAAAAAACTCTCACACAAGACTGTTGGATGTCCAAGCTTCGGGCACTAAAAACCTCCTCTACCCAACCCCCTCTCTGTCTCCACCCTTTCCTAGGACGACCCCTACCCCGCCTTCCTTCCGTCTCAGATTCATATGCCTCCCTAGCCATCCTATTTTTCTCCATCCTCTCTAAATACCAAACCACATCAACAACCCCTCTTCAGTCCTTTGAATAATACTTTTGGTAACTCCACACCACCTAAACTGCAAACTCACAATTCTTTGTGGTGTGAATATTATAATATTCACACCACAAACACGGCATCTCTGCTGCCTTCTCGCTGCAACATTCAAAACCCATGCTTCACACCCATATAACAGTGTTGGTACCATTATATTCCTGTACATTCCCTTTTTTGCATCCATGTATAAAGTTCTTTGTCTCCACGGATGCCTCAAATACACCACTCACTTTTTTTCCTTTAGTCAATTCTATGGCTCACTTCATCTCTCATAGAACCATTTGCTGACAAGGCCAGTACCAACTATCTAAACACATTTACGTCTATATTCCCTCCAATCTAATATCCCATCTCTCATTTCCCATGTTTTTTCATGCTCTCATCACCTTGCTCTTTCCCATGTTTGCTTTTAATTTCGTTCTTTTACATTCCTTCCCAAATTCGTTTACCAACCTTTGCAACTTCTCTTCCGACTCTCCCAGAAGAACCGTGTCACTGACAACAACGACAACAAAAAAGGCAACGGTGTCAACTCTCACTCCGTACCAGATTCACTATCTTTCAATCGCACACCTCTCCCTAACACCCTAGCGTTCACTTCTTTTACAACCCATCTATAAATATATTAAATAACCATGGTGACATCACGCATCCCTGTCTGACACTTTCAGTGGAAAATAATCTCCCTCTCCTCCACATACCCTAACCTGTGCCTCGCTTTCCTCATAAATCCTCATGACTGCTTTAAGTTACCTACAACCTATTCCATACATTTGCTACATCTGCCACACTGCTTCGCTATCCACCCTATTATACTCCTTTTCTAAATCAATAAACGCAAAAAAATGTTTTTTACATTTATGTAAATATTGTTTACACTTCTCCCACCCTTCCCGAAACCTCCTTGTTCCCCTGCAATCCTACTCCAATTGCATTCAACGAAAGGACCAAACCCATAGAGGTCATGCAGAGTGTAGGGAATGGCAGACATTCAGGTCAGACCCATGGAAGATGAGGGGGGTAACCCCCATTCCTTAAACCAAGTCCCATTTATGTTACGGAGGTAACATTAAGATCTGAGGCGACTTCTGTTGTGTGCAAAAGCTTGTGCAAAAGATATGTTAAGTTTAGATCGTTTATTTAAGAATAAGTTTCTCCGCGACTTAACTAAGACTGAAGAAGTTACTAGTGTCGTCTGGTTTTCTTTAATAAATGGCTTAAACTGTACATAAGTATTTTTGTTTGAATGTTGTCGCTAACACCGGGTCATTTACTGGCGGTGGACAAGCGTTGAAGATCTCAGGGCAGAGATCAGGGACTTGGGGAATGTCTGGTGCCAGGATGTGTTACTTCAGTGTGGATTTATTGGTTGTATCTGATGATTTTTCAGTGATTTTTCGAAATGTTGAAACTTTTTTTTAATTGAAGAGGACTGTTTCTATGTTTTGATTTTTTTTAATTTTGAAAGAAATGCTTCATAAATAAGTTTTGCCCTAATTTATGGCATGTTCTAATATACTAGAATACTAGAATACTATCGAGTTCTCTTAGTCGTATCTTGCTGACTAGATTCTTGCCAATCTCGCTTAAATATGCCAATTCCAGTTACAAAAACTGTGAATTAAATTTGATTAGGGTTTTAAATGAAGTTTGAGTTATATTTCTACAATTTCTAACTGCTACAAAATCATGTTCCAAATGACACTAGGGCGAAGGTTTCGTTGGTGAAATTCCTGAGATCGGCACAGCTAAGGCACATCATCTTGTCCCATAACCATCCTGTCTTTTACTGGGAAGAGTCTCCTAAGGAACGATGAGTACATTAGACTTGTACAATTACGAGATCATCAACATCTCTTTCATTTAGACCTCTTGATCCTTCCACCTAGGGGCGAGAGACTGAGGAGAGCCTGTTATACTGGCGAGAGTGGAGTAATGTGGAGTGATGATGGACATCTTAGAGTCCTAGAGACTCCAGTCTTTAAGTAGGTATAAACCTTTGGGTCTGAGAGGAGAGGACGAACTTTCTTCGCCAGGAGAAACGATCAGACATCTGAAGCGGGTGACGACATACATGAAGACCCGCTGAGCGAAGCTTTCGGTCATCTCGCCGAGGTCTTCCTCTGGTCCGCAGGGGTCCCCCACCTAACAAATGAAATACCACTTCATAAGACATGTAGAGGACTGCGCAACTTGTGCTCTCAGACATGAACGAAAAGCTACTTAAAACTTCCAGTTTCTCCTGTTGCCCTAAAGTTTTACCGTCAGGCTCTTCACGATCGTCTCAGAGTCGAACGTCGTTACAGAACTGTCCATCGTTTTTCACAGACTAATCCGTTCATCTCGTGTTCATCTTGTGTTCATCTGGTGTTCATCGCCAGAATTACTGGCTGTTCTATAACATTCATCATGTGTGTTTTCTCAGAAGAAATAGTAACCCTCCATACCCATGGTGTAACACTGGCAGAGGAGTGCTGAGTGTCCACACCGTGTAACACTGTCAGGGTGCTGAGTGACCACACCGTGTAACACTGTCAGAGTGCTGAGTGACCACACCGTGTAACACTGGCAGAGTGCTGAGTGACCACACCGTGTAACACTGGCAAAGTGCTGAGTGACCACACCGTGTAACACTGGCAGAGGAGTGCTGAGTGACCACACCGTGTAACACTGGCAGAGGAGTGCAGAGTGACCACACCGTGTAACACTGGCTGAGGAGTGCTGAGTGTCCACACCGTGTAACACTGGCTGAGGAGTGCAGAGTGACCACACCGTGTAACACTTGCTGAAGAGTGCAGAGTGACCACACCGTGTAACACTGGCTGAGGAGTGCTGAGTGACCACACCGTGTAACACTGGCAGAGGAGTGCTGAGTGACCACACCGTGTAACACTGGTAGAGAAGTGCTGAGTGACCACACCGTGTAACACTGGCTGAGGAGTGCTGAGTGACCACACCGTGTAACACTGGCTGAGGAGTGATGAGTGACCACACCGTGTAACACTGGCAGAGGAGTGCTGTGTGACCACACCGTGTAACACTGGCAGAGGAGTGCTGAGTGACCACACCGTGTAACACTGGCTGAGGAGTGCTGAGTGACCACACCGTGTAACACTGGCTGAGGCGTGCTGAGTGACCACAACGTGTAACACTGGCAGAGGAGTGTAGAGTGACCACACCGTGTAACACTGGCTAAGGAGTGCTGAGTGTCCACACCGTGTAACACTGGCTGATGAGTGCTGAGTGACCACACCGTGTAACACTGGCTGAGAAGTGCTGAGTGATCACACCGTGTAACACTGGCAGAGGAGTGCTGAGTGACCACACCGTGTAACACTGGCAGATGAGTGCTGAGTGACCACACCGTGTAACACTGGCAGAAGAGTGCTGAGTGTCCACACCGTGTAACACTGGCTGAGGAGTGCTGAGTGACCACACCGTGTAACACTAACTGAGGAGTGCTGAGTGACCACACCGTGTAACACTGGCTGAGGAGTGCTGAGTGACCACACCGTGTAACACTGGCTGAGGAGTGCTGAGTGACCACACCGTGTAACACTGGCTGAGGAGTGCTGAGTGACCACACCGTGTAACACTGGCTGAGGAGTGCTGAGTGTCCACACCGTGTAACACTGGCTGAGGAGTGCTGAGTGACCACACCGTGTAACAGTGGCTGAGGAGTGCTGAGTGACCACACCGTGTAACACTGACTGAGGAGTGCTGAGTGTCCACACCGTGTAACACTGGCTGAAGAGTGCTGAGTGACCACACCGTGTAACACTGGCTGAGGAGTGCTGAGTGACCACACTGTGTAACACTGGCTGAGGAGTGCTGAGTTACCACACCGTGTAACACTGGCTGAGGAGTGCTGAGTGACCACACCGTGTAACACTGGTTGAGGAGTGCTGAGTGACCACACCGTGTAACACTGGCAGAGGAGTGCTGAGTGTCCACACCGTTTAACACTGGCTGAGGAGTGCTGAGTGACCACACCGTGTAACACTGGCTGAAGAGTGCTGAGTGACCACACCGTGTAACACTGGCTGAGGAGTGCTGAGTGACCACACCGTGTAACACTGGCTGAGGAGTGCTGAGTGACCACATCGTGTAACACTGGCTGAGGAGTGCTGAATGACCACACCTTGTAACACTGGCAGAGGAGTGCTGAGTGACCACACCGTGTAACACTGGCAGAGGAGTGCTGAGTGTCTACACCGTGTAACACTGGCTGAGAAGTGCTGAGTGACCACACCGTGTAACACTGGCTGAGGAGTGCTGAGTGACCACACCGTGTAACACTGGCTGAGGAGTGCTGAGTGTCCACACCGTGTAACACTGGCAGAGTGCTGAGTGACCACACCGTGTAACACTGGCAGAGGAGTGCTGAGTGTCCACACCGTGTAACACTGGCTGAGAAGTGCTGAGTGACCACACCGTGTAACACTGGCTGAGGAGTGCTGAGTGACCACACCGTGTAACACTGGCAGAGGAGTGCTGAGTGTCCACACCGTGTAACACTGGCTGAGGAGTGTTGAGTATCCACACCGTGTAACACTGGCTGAGGAGTGTTGAGTGTCCACACCGTGTAACACTGGCAGAGGAGTGCTGAGTGACCACACCGTGTAACACTGGCAGAGGAGTGCTGAGTGTCCACACCGTGTAACACTGGCTCAGAAGTGTTGAGTGTCCACAACGTGTAACACTGGCTGAGGAGTGCTGAGTGACCACACCGTGTAACACTGGCTGAGGAGTGCAGAGTGACCACACCGTGTAACACTGGCTGAGGAGTGCTGAGTGACCACACCGTGTAACACTGGCTGAGGAGTGCTGAGTGACCACACCGTGTAACACTGGCTGAGGAGTGCTGAGTGACCACACCGTGTAACACTGGCTGAGGAGTGCTGAGTGACCACACCGTGTAACACTGGCAGAGGAGTGCTGAGTGACCACACCGTGTAACACTGGCTGAGGAGTGCTGAGTGACCACACCGTGTAACACTAGCTGAGGAGTGCTGAGTGACCACACAGTGTAACACTGGCTGAGGAGTGCTGAGTGTCCACACCGTGTAACACTGGCAGAGGAGTGCTGAGTGACCACACCGTGTAACACTGGCAGAGGAGTGCTGAGTGTCCACACCGTGTAACACTGGCTGAGGAGTGTTGAGTGTCCACACCGTGTAACACTGGCTGAGGAGTGTTGAGTGTCCACACCGTGTAACACTGGCAGAGGAGTGCTGAGTGACCACACCGTGTAACACTGGCAGATGAGTGCTGAGTGTCCACACCGTGTAACACTGGCTGAGGAGTGTTGAGTGTCCACACCGTGTAACACTGGCTGAGGAGTGCTGAGTGACCACACCGTGTAACACTGGCTGAGGAGTGCAGAGTGACCACACCGTGTGACACTGGCTGAGGAGTGCTGAGTGACCACACCGTGTAACACTGGCTGAGGAGTGCTGAGTGACCACACCGTGTAACACTGGCAGAGGAGTGCTGAGTGACCACACCGTGTAACACTGGCTGAGGAGTGCTGAGTGACCACACCGTGTAACACTGGCTGAGGAGTGCTGAGTGACCACACCGTGTAACACTGGCTGAGGAGTGCTGAGTGACCACACCGTGTAACACTGAGAGCTAACTTATGAACGCCGCCGTCAGGACAAAGTCATCGAGCGAGGTCAACCATTTTACTAAACAACCCGGAGTGTAAATACTGTTGTTGTTGCTGTTGTTGTGTTGATGCTCTTGTTCTTGTTGCTGTTATTTTCTTTGTTGCTTTTATTTTTATCGTTGTTTTGTCCGTTTTTGTTTTTTTGCTTTTTATACTTTTGTTTTTTGTTGCTTTTGTTTTTGTTGCTTTTGTTTTGTTGTTTTTGTTTTGTTGCTTTTGTTTTGTTGCTTTTGTTTTGTTGCTTTTGTTTAGTTTCTTTTATTTTTTACTGTTTTTGTTGTAAAACATTGAGAAGTTCTATGGAAAACAATCTGTGGTAACACTCTCCCTTCCTCTCTCTCTCTCAGGAGACAATTATTATTTGTTTCAAGGACGCAAAAAAAAAACAAAAAAACAGGAAATTCTTGCCCTTGGAGAATAAATCCTTCTCAGATTTTCGTCCTATCTAAAGCATATGTGGTGATTGTGTTGCACTGGTTACTAATGTGCCCCCTCCTGCCACGTACCACGTACCAAGTACCCATTCCTCCCTGTCGGCCCTCTTCTCGACCCCTTTCTTCGCAGTCCCATTTCTCACGTCTACCCCCCTTCCTTCCCCCCCACAATCTCACTCCCGCAGCACCTATTCCCTATCTAGTGGGAGCGTTTGTTGAAATGATTGTGGGCGATCCCATCGTCAGCCGTCACTGGATGCTGTGGGTGATGAGATGTTTCGCCACTGGATGCTGTGGGTGGTGAGAACGTCACTCGTCGCTGGATGCTGTGGGTGGTAAGATCGTCACTCGTCGCTGGATGCTATGGGTGGTAAGATCGTCACTCGTCGCTGGATGCTATGGGTGGTAAGATCGTCACTCGTCGCTGGATGCTGTGGGTGGTAAGATCGTCACTCGTCGCTGGATGCTATGGGTGGTAAGATCGTCACTCGTCGCTGGATGCTATGGGTGGTAAGATCGTCACTCGTCGCTGGATGCTGTGGATGGTAAGATCGTCACTCGTCGCTGGATGCTGTGGGTGGTGAGATCGTCACTCGTCGCTGGATGCTGTGGATGGTAAGATCGTCAATCGTCGCTGGATGCTGTGGGTGGTAAAATCGTCACTTGTCACTGGATGCTGTGGGTGGTGAGATCGTCACTCGTCGCTGGATGCTGGGTGGTAAGATCGTCACTCGTCGCTGGATGCTGTGGGTGGTAAGATCGTCACTCGTCGCTGGATGCTGTGGGTGGTAAGATCGTCACTCGTCGCTGGATGCTATGGGTGGTAAGATCGTCACTCGTCGCTGGATGCTGTGGGTGGTAAGATCGTCACTCGTCACTGGATGCTGAGAGTTCATCTCTGGCTTGATGTACTGTTTGTCTTGGCTGGCGCCCCCGACAAACACCACACACGTCACTTGTCCTTGGCGGCTGCAAGCACACAACCCGCACGACTCCTCCCTGCCTCTATCCTGCCTATGTACTGCCTCACTTTCGCCTGTCCTACCTCTATCCAGCCCCTCTCTTGCCTACTTCCCCCCATCCGTCCTTTCTCTCTCTCTCTCTCTATCCTGATCCTATCCTACCTCTACCCTGGATATATCATGCCTCTATCTTGATTCAGTCCTCCCTCTATCCTTATTCGGTCCTAAATATATCACAAATTCCAGCCTGTCACTTTCCATGTACGTATCTCTACGTTTTTATCCCTGTCTTCTTCTTCTTCTTCACACTTGCATGACTCGAAAGTAATACCTTCTTGGGAGGATTTCGGGCCTTCTCAGGTCTCTGTCAACGAGCTGAATGAATCATATTCAGGGAACGTAACAATTCGGTGACGAAGCAAGGGCACCAAAGTCACCAGGCAAAAACTTAGTCTTGAATTGTCCCATGTTGCACACACAGAGGGTCCTTTTAATATATACAGGTCAGTTTTACAGGCTAAGAGCTGTTATCCAAGCCCAGCCCTAATTGACGTATACTACTACCTCGCCCCAAGATGCGACCCACAACAGTCGACTAACACCCAGGTACCTACTTACTGCTAGGTGAACAAGGACAGGTGTAGTTAACCGCTGCTACGCTAACAATCACTTTTCTATCTAGCAGTAGGCTTCTTCCACCGGGGTCCGACCCCGTGCCAATTCACTTGTATTAAGAAAGTTTTCAGTGCGCTGACCAATGCCTCAGAAGGAGCATGTTATAAGTAAGTTTATTCAGGTATACACAAATACATATATATATATATATATATATATATATATATATATATATATATATATATATATATGTCGTGCCGATTAGGTAAAACTTGCGATTTTGGCTTAAATAGCAACGCTCACCTTGCCATATATGACAAGTGAAAATTTGTGTATGCAGTAATTTCGCCAAAATCATTCTGAACATAACGAAAAAAAAATATATTTCATTGTGTTTGTTTATTATTAAATTGATGTTAACGTATCTAAAATATATTTAGTTGAGTTAGGCTAAATTAAATTGCGCTTGTTGTAATAAGGTTAGGTAGGTTTTCAAAGTTTCTCTTGGTACAAAATTATAAATTCTTACATTAACATAAATGAAAAAAATATATCTTTAAACGTATAAGAGAAAATTTTAGAAAGAACTTAATTTTAGATGAGTTCTTACTAATTGACCAGTTTTACCTAATCGGCACGACATAT
Organism: Cherax destructor; assembly: GCA_009830355.1. Classification (NCBI taxonomy): domain Eukaryota; kingdom Metazoa; phylum Arthropoda; class Malacostraca; order Decapoda; family Parastacidae; genus Cherax; species Cherax destructor. The sequence goes on from WNWK01000687.1 coordinate 213,440, forward strand.
ATATACATATATATATATACATATATATATTGTGTGTGTGAGTGTGTGTCTGGGTGTATATAATCGTTTCATAACATCATCTTCCTAAAAATTATATGAAATTTAAGATTTCTTAATATAAAAGACTTAAAAAATATATATATTCCCGTCCTTCTATTCTTATGAGATCTTAATATGACTCTCATCATCAGTCATCATCAAACTCAAAAAACTTTTTTCGAAAATTGAGTTTGTTATCATCATCATCAGCGTCTCTCTTATTGACATCTTCCTTCTCATCTCTTTGCCTCCCCGTCTTTATTTTTATACAGATCTGTTACCTTTTCTTAATTCTTTAGTATTGTGAAACGTTTAAGTGGGGGAGAGGATGAGGCTGGAGCCAGCTGAGGGTCAGAGATTTCGTTTCGTCAGTGGCTATACATCATTACTGCTTCATTCTGAATGGTCGCATGTGAGGTGTGGTTGCTGTTTGCTGTCCGTCTTGTGGTATACAAGCTGTCTTCTCACCCTCTTCCTTTCTCACTCTTATATTTCCTTCCTATTTATTTGCCACCTCTTCTTCCCTTCATTTTTTTCCTATTTCTTTTATTCCTCTTCCACCTCATCTTTCTCCTCTTCTCGTTCCCTCCTCCTCCTCCTTGTCCTCTTCCTCAGTATTCCCAACTGGTTAACTCCTCATCTCAAGATTAAAAACACTATTTGCTTCCATCCTCTTAATGCCTCTTCCTCTCTTCCCCTCCCATCCCTCTTTCACCCTCCCATTCCTGTTTCCCTCCCTCTCTCTCTCTCTCTCTCTCTCTCTCTCTCTCTCTCTCTCTCTCTCTCTCTCTCTCTCTCTCTCTCTCCATCTCTCTCTCTCTCTCTCTCTCTCTCTCTCTCTCTCTCTCTCTCTCTCTCTCTCTCTCTCTCTCTCTCTCTCTGCTCCCTCTTATTCATTCATCCCTCAACTTTTTCTACTCTACCCCTCCCCATCCTATCTTCCTCTCGTCTCCCATCCCTCAGTCTATATCTCCTCCCCATCTCTTCATTAGAATATCCTCTTCCCCATTCCCCTCTCCTCACCTCACTTTCCACAACCTCCCTCCCCATCCTGCCTCTCCTCTCATCCTCTCCTATCCACATGTCTCTCAACATCGTTCCTTTCCTCTTTCACTTCACTCCTTCACTCTCACCCCTCCCTCTCCATCCACTCAACCCCCTCCCCATACCCCCTCATACCCCTCTCCCACACTATTTACACCTCTCATCCCCAGTAACTACCTACTAGACTCCCCCTGACTGTCAACCCCACCTTAAATCCTAGAGGGATTAGTACCAAACTTGCACACGAAAATCACTCTCTATAAAAGTAAAAGATTCGGCAGGCGATGCAACATCCCCGCAATGAAAAGCAGGGGTGCCACTAGCACGATAGAGACAACACAATAAGTGTCAGGGGCCCAAGACTGTTCAATTGCCTTCCAGCATACATAAGGGGGATTACCAATAGACCCCTGGCTGTCTTCAAGAAGGCGCTGGACAGACACCTAAAGTCAGTACCTGACCAGCCGGGCTGTGGTTC
>WNWK01000687.1:220000-406378 GCA_009830355.1 Cherax destructor
CACTGGGGGAGTTAAAAGGAGTGTGGGAAGGGTAGGAAGTGGAGAAGGGACGGGGACTGAGTCCAAGGAAGGGAAGAGAAGTGAGTGAGGAAAGGGAAAGAGTGGGAGAGTGTGGGAGAGGGATTAGAGTGTGGTGGAGAGGGTGAACGAATCCTGAAAAAGAAGAATGCGAGGGGAAAAAAAAGTGCGTTTAAATCTATGTCCGGCAGCTTTTGTCGGCCCTGCATACATCTCCATGTAGAAAATGTGAAGAGTAGACTTTGTTGGAATATAGAACATGTGTTGTAGAAGCTGTACTCACCTAGTTGTCGTTGCAGAGGTCGATTCACAGCTCCTGGCCCCGCCTCTTCACTGGTTACTACTAGGTCACTCTTCCTGCTCCATGAGCTTAATCATACCTCTTCTTAAAGCTATGTATGGATCCTGCCTCCACTACTTCACTTCCCAGACTATTCCACTTTCTGACCACTCTGTGACTGAAGAAATACTTCCTAACATCCCTGTGATTCATTTGAGTCTTCAACTTCCAACTGTGACCCCTTGTTGCTGTGTCCCATCTCTGGAACATTCTGTCTCTGTCCACCTTGTCGATTCATCTCAGTATTTTATGTCGTTATCATATTCCCCCTATCTCTCCTGTCTTCCAGTGTCATCAGGTCGATTTTCCTTAACCTCTCCTCGTAAGACATACCCCTTAGCTCCTGGACTAATCTTGTTGCAAACCTTTGCACTTTCTCTAGTTTCCTTACGTGATTGGCTAGGTGTGGGTTCCAAACTGGTGCTGCATACTCCAGTATGGGCTTAACGTACACAGTGTACAGGGTCCTGTACGATTCCTTATTGAGATGTCGGAATGCTGTTCTTAGGTTTGCTAGGCGCCCATATGCTGCAGCAGTTATTTGGTTAACGTACGCCTCAGGAGATGTGCCCGGTGTTATACTCACCCCAAGATCCTTTTCATGGAGTGAGGTTTGTAGTCTCTGACCCCCTAGACTGTATTCCGTCTGCGGTCTTCTTTGCCCTTCCCCAATCTTCATGACTTTGCACTTGGTGGGGTTGAACTCCAGGAGCCAGTTGCTGGACCAGGCTTGCAGTCTGTCCAGATCCCTTTGTAGTTCTTCCTGGTCGTCGTCCGATGGAATTCTTCTCATCAACTTCACATCATCTGCAAACAGGGACACTTCTGAGTCTATTCCTTCCGTCATGTCGTTCACAAATATCAGAAACAGCGCTGGTCCTAGGACTGACCCCTGTGGAACCCCGCTCGTCACAGGCGCCCACTCTGACACCTCGCCACGTACCATGACTCGCTGCTGTCTTCCCGACAGGTAATCCCTGTTATTCCTGCCTGGTCCTCCAGCTTTTGCATTAATCACTTGTGTGGAACTGTGTGAAACGCCTTTTTACATTCCAAGAAAATGCAATCTACCAACCCCTCTCTCTCTTGTCTTACTGCTGTCACCCTGTCATAGTGTGTGTGTGTGTGTGTGTGTGTGTGTGTGTGTGTGTGTGTGTGTATGAGGGCGTGTATTCACCCATTTATTTTTGCAGGGCTCAAGTCACAGCTCCTGGCCCCGCCTCTTCGCTGGTTGCTACTAGGTCCACTCTCTTCCTGCTCCAAAAGGTAGATCGCACCTCGTCTTCAAGCTATGTATGTATTCTGCCTCCACTACATCACTCTAAGTGTGTGTGTATGTGTGTGCGTGTGTGTGTGTATGTTTGCGTGCGCGCAAGCTTTCATGCACGCCCTTAGAGAGGGAGCAGAGATGTTGTGTGTGCCACTAACAAAAATCTTCAACACATCCATTGAAACTGGGCAACTACCTGAGGCGTGGAAGATGGCAAATGTAGTCCCAATTTTTAAGAAAGGAGACAGACACGAGGCATTAAACTACAGACATGGGTCACTGACGTGTATAGTATGCAAAGTCATGAAGAAGATCCTCAGGAGGAAAGTGATGGAGCACCTAGAAAGACACAAGCTTATAAACGACAACCAGCACGGTTTCAGGGAAGGAAAATCCTGTGTCACAAACCTACTGGAGTTTTATGACAAGGTAACATAAGTAAGACACGAGAGAGAGGGGTGGATAGACTGCATTTTCTTGGACTGCAAGAAGGGGTTCGGCACAGTTCCTCACAAGAGGTTAATGCAAAAGCTAGAGGATCAGGCACACGTAACAGGTGTCATAATGGGCACCTGTGACGAGTGGGGTTCCACAAGGGTCAGTCCTAGAACCTGTACTGTTTTTGGTTTATGTGAATGACATAACGGAAGGGATAGACTCAGAAGTGTCCCTGTTTGCAGATGATGTGAAGTTAATGAGAAGAATTAAATCAGTCAAGGATCAGGCAGGACTACAAAGAGACCTGGACAGGCTACAAGTCTGGTCCAGTAACTGGCTCCTTGAATTTAACCCTGCCAAATGTAAAGTCATGAAGATCGGGGAAGGGCAAAGAAGACCGCAGACAGAGTATAGTCTAGGTGGCCAAAGACTGCAAACCTCACTCAAGAAAAAAGATCTAATGAGGCACACATTAATCAGATAACTGCTGCAGCATACGGGCGGCTGGCAAACCTAAGAATGTAAATTGAGAACGCATACCAATGTACGCTCACTTAGGAGTTTCGCCGTTAGGAAAGCTCGAGTTCAAGACTTGCATGGTACTTACACTATAGCGCCAATACCACTAGGAATCGTTAGACCTGTACACCTAGTCGCCTGCTGGAGTATGCAGCACCAGTTTGGAACCCACACCTGGTCAAGCACGTCAAGAAACTAGAGAAAGTGCAAAGGTTTGCAACAAGACTAGTCCCAGAGCTAAGGGGATTGTCCTACGAAGAAAGGTTAAGGGAAATCGGCCTGACGACACTAGAGGGAGACATGATAACGACATATAAAATACTGCGAGGAATAGATAAGGTGGACAGAGACAAGATGTTCCAGACAGGGGACACAACAACAAGGGGTCACAGTTGGAAGTTGAAGACTCCTATGAGTCAAAGGGATGTTAGGAAGTATTTCTTCATAGAGTTGTCAGGAAGTGGAATAGCCTAGAAAGTGACGTAGTGGAGGCAGGAACCATACATAGTTTTAAGACTAGGTTTGATAAAGCTCATGGAGCAGGGAGAGAGAGGACCTAGTAGCAATCAGTGAAGAGGCGGGGCCAGGAGCTATGAATCGACCCCAGCAACCACAAATAGGTGAGTACAAATAGGTGAGTGAGTACGTGCGTGCGCATGCGTGCGTGCGTCGACACTGTTACTTCACCTTATTACAGAAGCAGTGTGACTGTGGCAGTGCATGACGTTGTCTCATCATCCGTGAAAGATAATGTTTCTAAAACCTATACTAGATTATTTTCTTGTTAGAATTGTGGCAGATTTAGTCTAATCTTTTACGACAACAACGTCTGGTCACTCCGGTGACTGCGTATTATAATACATGGAATACTGGCTCCAGTTTTATGTGTGCGTGTGTGTGTGTGTATATGTGTTTCACAGAGAATCTCTAGTAAACACACACACACACACACACACACACACACACACACACACCACTTTATTAATGGCTGGGCTAAAGAACATTATTTTCTGAGGAATGTGATTCTTAAAACAGTTTTGTCTTTTGGTTTACGTGGCCAGTGACTCTTAACATGTGAAGTGAAGGCTGTCGCAGACGTGATGTGGTAAATAGTGTAGATGAGAGAGAGAGAGGGGGAGGGGAGGGCAGGGAATGAGAAAGTAGGCTGTTGTGAAAGAAAGAGAATGGTTGATGAGAGAAAGAGAGAATGAGAAAGTAGGCTGGGGGGGAGAAAGAGAATAAAAAGTAGAAGATTGGGAGAGAGGGAAGTAAACAAGAACGAACGTAATTGTGGAACTGTAGACTCAGAAAGCAAACAGGGAGGAACGAAGGAAGTTAAACAGAAAAGAAGAAGATAAACAGGAATTGAGAGAGAGAAGTAGTAAACAAGGAAGGAAGGAATGATAAAAAGCAAGGAAAGGAAGGTGGTAAACAAAGGAGGAACAAGGAAGTGACGTGAAAATGCAAGAAGTAAAGTCAATAGATCACGAATAGAATCACCAGCGCTACGTGCAATAGATCAATAGAATCACCAGCGCTACGTGCAATAGATCAATAGAATCACCAGCGCTACATGCAACAAATCACCAACAGAATCGTTAGCGCCAGTCGCAGTAGACTAACAATAGAATCAGCCTGCATTATCGCCAGAATAAAGTCGCCAGCGCTACTCGCAACAGATCGTCAGCCTCCCACCGATTTGCGAGAGGCTGGCTGGCGCGACAGGCACGGCCGCTCGCACACGGATGGTCACCCGCGCGACTAGCGGCCAATTTCCTTGTGTTTCAGCTGACAGACTTTTGACACGCTGCGAAGCATGGGACAGAGAGGAGGACAGAAGAGAGGGACAGAGACGGGAAGGAGAGACAGAGGCGAGAAGAGGAAACGAGGGACACAAAGAGCAGAGAAGGAAGATTTGGGAGAAGAGATTGATAGGGGGAGGAAATAAAGAAGATAGCTAAGAAAGGGGAGGGGGAGAAAAGTTACTGAAAGGGAAAGGAGATAAAGGAGACTGCAAAGAAAGGAGAGAAAAGGGATAATAAAGGAGGAGAGGGAGAAGACCAGAGAGGGAAGAGGAATGAAATGAAAGGAACGAGTGGAATGGAGAGAGAGAGAGAGAGAGAGAGAGAGAGAGAGAGAGAGAGAGAGAGAGAGAGAGAGAGAGAGAGAGAGAGAGAGAGAGAGAGAGAGAGAGAGAGAGAGAGAGCAAGACACAGACAGACAGACAGACAGACAGAGATAGACTGACAGGGACAGAGGGGAAGAATAAGATCATAAGAACAAGCGGAAAAAAATGAAGAATAAGGAAGAGGAGGTGGAGAAGGAAAAAAGGTAAGGAAAGGAACCAGAACATAGGTAAGAAGAGGAATAAAGTAAAACAATATTCTCTCTCCTCTCTTATATGAGAGGAGAGAAAAATATTATTTTACCTTTCTCCTCTTCCTGCCTTTATTCAGGTTCACCCTTTTTTTTATCCTCCTCCTACGCCTTTCTTCTTCTTCTTCTTCTTCTTCTTCTTCTTCTTCTTCTTCTTCTTCTTCTTCTTCTTCTTCTTCTTCTTCTTCTTCTTCTTCTTCTTCTTCTTCTTCTCATTCACGTGTGTCATTAAAGGTTGGTACATGTTACCTGAGCCTCACACATAAAAAACAGTTGCCAATCTCACAGTCATTGCTCTGCTAGTTTCTGCAGCATTCTGATTGGCTAATGTCGTCTCCATCCATTTTATCCGGTAATTGTGTCGTTAATGATGCATATCAGCGGCACGGCGAGTCGACCAGCTCTGTCACAAGCACAATGAACCGGCAAATAACTTCTCCAAATATTTCCAGCGAGTTGTTAGTCAGTAGCGGGGATGTTAGACGGGGAGTAGTTAGTCGTGGCGAAGATGTTAGTCAGTAGCGGGGATGTTAGACGGGGAGTAGTTAGTCGTGGCGAAGATGTTAGTTAGTAGCGGGGATGTTAGACGGGGAGTAGTTAGTCGTGGCGAAGATGTTAGTCAGTAGCGGGGATGTTAGACGGGGAGTAGTTAGTCGTGGCGAAGATGTTAGTTAGTAGCGGGGATGTTAGACGGGGAGTAGTTAGTCGTGGCGAAGATGTTAGTCAGTAGCGGGGATGTTAGATGGGGAGTAGTTAGTCGTGGCGAAGATGTTAGTCAGTAGCGGGGATGTTAGACGGGGATTAGTTAGTCGTGGCAAGATGTTAGTTAGTAGCGGGATGTTAGACGGGGAGTAGTTAGTCGTGGCAAAGATGTTAGTCAGTAGCGGGGATGTTAGACGGGAGTAGTTAGTCGTGGCAAGATGTTAGTTAGTAGCGGGATGTTAGAGGGAGTAGTTAGTCGTGGCAAAGATGTTAGTTAGTAGCGGGATGTTAGATGGGGAGTAGTTAGTCGTGGCAAAGATGTTAGTTAGTAGCGGGGATGTTAGAGGGAGTAGTTAGTCGTGGCGAAGATGTTAGTTAGTAGCGGGGATGTTAGACGGGGAGTAGTTAGTCGTGGCGAAGATGTTAGTCAGTAGCGGGGATGTTAGATGGGAGTAGTTAGTCGTGGCGAAGATGTTAGTAGTAGCGGGGATGTTAGATGGGGAGTAGTTAGTCGTGGCGAAGATGTTAGTCATAGCGGGATGTTAGACGGGGAGTAGTTAGTCGTGGCGAAGATGTTAGTCAGTAGCGGGATGTTAGACGGGAGTAGTTAGTCGTGGCGAAGATGTTAGTCAGTAGCGGGGATGTTAGACGGGGAGTAGTTAGTCGTGGCGAAGATGTTAGTCAGTAGCGGGGATGTTAGACGGGGAGTAGTTAGTCGTGGCGAAGATGTTAGTCAGTAGCGGGGATGTTAGACGGGGAGTAGTTAGTCGTGGCGAAGATGTTAGTCAGTAGCGGGGATGTTAGACGGGGAGTAGTTAGTCGTGGCGAAGATGTTAGTTAGTAGCGGAGATGTTAGACGGGGAGTAGTTAGTCGTGGCGAAGATGTTAGTCAGTAGCGGGGATGTTAGACGGGGAGTAGTTAGTCGTGGCGAAGATGTTAGTCAGTAGCGGGGATGTTAGACGGGGAGTAGTTAGTCGTGGCGAAGATGTTAGTATAGCGGGGATGTTAGACGGGGAGTAGTTAGTCGTGGCGAAGATGTTAGTCAGTAGCGGGGATGTTAGACGGGGAGTAGTTAGTCGTGACGATGATGTTGTTATCTACTTCGTGTGTGTGGGGGGTCATAACGACGAGGAGACTCGTCTTCTCATTTTTATTCGACTTTTTTATTTAACTTCCTCACCAGATGCTATAAATCTCAGCCCAGCCACGGATTTCTCCGCTGTCGAACTAAGAGTTGAAAAATCTGAACATTACCGTCTGTAACTTGCTTAAAAGAACGTTAGAATTTTTATTGGTTCTCTAATAATAATATCTTTATTTCTACACGTACATGTAAGTCAATTTTGTCCCGGGATGCGACCCACACCAGTCGACTAACACCCAGGTACCCATTTTTACTGATGGGTGAACATGGACAACCGGTGTAAGGAAACACGCCCAATGTTTTCATCCTTGCCGGGAATCGAACCCGGACCCTTAGCGTGTGAAGCGAGAGCTTTGCCACCAGGCCACGGGCTATTATTAGATATAAAAAAAAAAAGAATAATAAAATAAAGAAAAAAAACTCGCCTAAAAGAAAGCAGAATATAATATTAAAATTTCCACTAGCATTAAGCCATTTTAAATTATATTTTGTATAAAAGGAATGCATAAGGAAGAGTAAGATGGAAATACTTCAGAAACAAGAGACTTTCAGTAGATGACTGGAGTCGGGAGCAGAGTAGACGCTCCGACTTCAAGTCGTATCGTCGGATCAGGCGACTAGCACACATAAATCACTTGATCGGGTGTTCAGTCGTGACTGTGATCCCTGAAAACAGAGGTTTAGAAACCAACATCCTCTTGCGCACAGCAATTCTCGCCCGCTTACGAATGATGAATACAATGATCCCGTATCGTTTACGAATGATGACTACAATGATCCTGTATCGTTTACGAATGATGAATACAATGATCCCGTATCGTTTACGAATGATGAATACAATGATCCCGTATCGTTTACGAATGATGAATACAATGATCCCGTATCGTTTACGAATGATGAATACAATGATCCTGTATCGTTTACGAATGATGAATACAATGATCCCGTATCGTTTACGAATGATGAATACAATGATCCTGTATCGTTTACGAATGATGAATACAATGATCCTGTATCGTTTACGAATGATGAATACAATGATCCTGTATCGCGATGGAAAAATCTACTGTTTCTAGTATAACCAGAGACTAGATGCCACAAACAGCTAACGCCATTACGCACACAGTGAGTTTCTTCCCTAATAATATACACGGGAACCACTGCCCAAGTACCATGCGTTAGAATAAAAACAAAAATTCTGTACTCTCTTTTTCAATGGCTTTTTCTCTCTCTTTTTTATTTATTGTATATTGACTTTATTCTTACTTTGTATTCTATTATTGTTTGAGATTTTGTTAGCACCTCCCAAAAATACACTTACAAAAGCACTTACGAAAATACACTTACATAATTGTTCGAGTTTGGAGGTGAACGAAAACCGAGTATTTGTTTTGCGACTCTACGCGTGTTCATTCATGGTCGAGAAATGGTCTGGTGATTCAGGACATTTATTAAAGGAAACGTTTCGCCACGAGTGGCGAAACGTTAACGTCTCTCAGTGTATATACAATGAAAAATTACTTTAGTTCCTGTTTTGGGGATAAAAGTAATTTTGGTGGTTAACAGATAACATGCAACCTTAATGACCTTCGGGTAGTTGACAGGCCTTTAAATCAACCAACCATCAATCAATTGCTGAAGATCAGCCGATGACGGTCTCTGAGGTCGAAAAAAAATATAGATCACTTTTTTTTCCCCCTTAACTCAATATTATATACAAGTGATTTTTCACTGAAAAAAACGCGTTGAAAAGTTACGTTTAACACAGGTTATTGAAATCAGATGTATTGATATGGTACAATATGTGTTCTCACCTGGTGAGAAATAATAAAGTCCAGAGTGGTCGATATTTCTCAATAAAATGCCACAAAACGCTCATTGTTTCTTATCAGCATACTTGTCAGTGTACAATACCGACGATACACACTGACATCAGAGTCGACAACAGACACACACACCCACACTTGACGTTGAGCAGCGGTTCTTAACCGCGTAAGCCAGCGGAAGGCCTCGGCCAGATGACCAAAAGCTCCAGAGGCGGGTCAAGGAAACACTTGTCCTGTTTCCTGACGAATATAAGGACTTTGTTCTTTGTTGAGTATTTGCGATTTCCTCCTCATACACTCTTTCGAATAACTGAAAATAATAAAGTTAAGAATGAAAGCTAGCCTCTCAGTTTTCCTACGTAAATATAGAAAAATAAAAAAAATCCTTTATTATAATTTTATATGAAGGGGGGCGGAGATGAGGACCAGCTGAGATAGGGGGGCGCCGCCCAAAATACGTTAAGAACAACTGACGTAAAGGAAGGAGGACAATTGAGGAAGGTGTGTGTGCGCGTGTGTGTGTACACTAGTGGACACACAGAAACACTGGTGAGAGGCTTATGATTGAAGGCTACAGGAGGAGGCCGAGGGGGGGGGATAACAGGTATGTAAAGTTAAGGTGGAGAGTCAGGGTGTGAGGAATACCTCGAGGGATACTTATTAAATGGGGAGGGGGAGTTATCCCTCGTGGTACTCCTCACAGGGAGCTATTTCTCAAGTATCTCTCACACGGGGGTATCAGAGGGAGATATCCCTCGAGATATTCTTCATAATATTGTTGTCGTTGTTAGTGTTTTTGTAATTGTTATTATTATTATTATTATTATTATTATTAGTATATAGTAGTAGTAGTAGTAGTAGTAGTAGTAGTAGTATTAGTAGTAGTAGTCATTCTAATTTCTGACTTATCAAAGCTGTTAATTTTCCTACCAGTGTGTGTCGATTTCAGGATTCTCATAAAAAGCGGCATCGTAGGAAATTTCTTATCGTATTCATCTGTCACTTCAGGCCTGAAGACTTGAAGACTGAACCATTTCTTTTTTACCTTTTTTGTTTCATTACATAAATGGTATATAGTACTGAGAATCCGGCGAATAAGATGTGAGTAAGATACTTGCTTCACAATCCAGTGTTTTTTTTAGAATCAATACAGATATACTCTGGAATCAATACAGATATACTCTGGAATCAATACAGATATACTCTGGAATCAATACAGATATACTCTGGAATCAATACAGATATACTCTGGAAGCTACTAAGGTGTTAGTTCCTCACTCTTGATGGAAGGTGTTCCAGTTTCTTAGACTTAATCAAGACTGAGGGACTCATTACACTCCATCTTCCACTATCTCTGTCTTCAAGAAGGAGCTGAACAGGCACCTAAAGTCAGTACCTGACCAGCCGGGCTGGGGTTCGTACTTCGGTCTACTTGAGGGCCGCAGTAACAGCCTGGTTGATCGGGCCCTCATCCACCACTAGGCCTGGTCACGGACCGGGCCGCGGGGTCGTTGACCCCCCCGAAACCCTCTCCAGTTATACTCCAGGTATTTCTGGTGTATAATTTCGGTATCGAATTATACAAGCCATTGGTTGACAAAACGTCTTCGTAATAATGATAAATAGTTTTTGCACATGACTTATTCCCTGACCTATTTTTTTTAGTTTACCTCTGAAGAGAGAGAGAGAGAGAGAGAGGTAAAAGCTCTCGTATCTTTTCTGTCTCTGCGATATTTATTTTATTGTTTTACTCCATTTCCAGCGGTGCGTCAATTACACATCAACCAGGTTGTTACTGCAGGCCGCACGTAGTCCAAAGTACGAACCACAGACCAGCTGATCGGGAACTGACTTTAGGTATCTGTCCAGGTCCCTCTTGAAGGCAGCCAGAGGTCTATTCCACTTATGGCTGAGTCCTGTATGGACACATTGCCGTCCGTACAGCGATGTGTTTACTTCGTGCGAGCGGCGCTGCTTTGCCCTGGCGCCAACGACCCCCACCGTCGAAGCCTCTTAGGAAAGGAGGAAGCAGACCGAACCAGCGGAATAAGCTCTCCCCCACGACAAACTAAAAAAAAAATTTTTTTCCTCTTTCCTTCTGCTAGTGCTCCGTGGCGTCCACACACTCGTCTTCCTAGCTAAGTAGGCCACGAGGGAGTCACCGGGTTCCTTCATTCAAACTTTACACGCAAGGAAGGAAGGAACAGAAAGTAATCGCGTTTTTTCTCTTCTTTCTCAGTTTGTGTTGAATGTCGCTGTCGTTAATGTTTTGCGTGCTAGGAGTGAGGAGGGGGAGGAGGGGGCTATCGCTCCCGGATCTGACTGTCACATATCTTCACATATTTCTTCATGTCTCCTAAAACTGGTGATGAGCCCCGTCAAGAATGTGAAAAGACACGTATTAAGAGAATGAAGCTACGTTTCGCCCACCACATATTATTTACTGGACTGAAAAAGCTCGCATATATACCTGTCTTTCTCACATGCTGATTTCTTCCGCTTTCTTGTAAGAGGTTCAGCTGTGTGTTCTGTCTTCAGGCCTTAGTCTGGTGGCAGTGTTCACTGCTGCTGCTCTCCTCTTTCCTCGGTGTTTACCACCTTGGGTGCCACCTGTGTTCACCACCTTGGGTGCCACCTGTGTTCGCCACCTTGGGTGCCACCTGTGTTCACCACCTTGGGTGCCACCTGTGTTCACCACCTTGGGTGCCACCTGTGTTCACCACCTTGGGTGCCACCTGTGTTCACCACCTTGGGTGCCACCTGTGTTCACTAGCTTGGGAGCCACCTGTGTTCACCACCTTGGGTGCCACCTGTGTTCACTAGCTTGGGAGCCACCTGTGTTTTGAGATCACATTGGTTATTACGTATGTTAAGTGGTCACCCGAAGAGAGAGAGAGAGAGAGAGAGAGAGGAGAGGAGAGGAGAGAGAGAGAGAGAGAGAGAGAGAGAGAGGGAGAGGGAGAGGGAGAGGAGAGAGAGAGAGAGAGAGAGAGAGAGAGAGATGAAAGAGAAGGGAAAACAGAGGAGGGTGTGTGTTTGTGTGTGGGCACACGCGTGCAGTTAGGTAGCACGTTTCTCTCATATGTTCAGGCCGGAGAATCGAGCCTATACCACTCCCGGCGCTAACTAGCTCACACGGGTTTACCGCTTCACCTAAACATAACACACATTTCGCCATGCAAATCGTTTGTCTATACTAAAAAAAAAAATTGAACCAACATTACACCCCCCTCCCCCTCCTCCCCCCATTCCAAAAAAAAAAATTCCTCCTCTCACCTGCAAAAAATGACCATTTATTAAAAAAAAAAAAATATTGGAGCCACTGCGATAGCTTCCCATTTATTCTGTCTATATTTGTAGATCCCAGCTTAGTCTTTGACGACGGACTCTCTTTTCCCAAAAAGCTTTTTTGAAAAATCCTAGTAAATACAATTGGTTATTTGGGTAACTCAATCATGGCAGTTTAAAACATCCGGCATGCAAGAATGTGCTGATCTCAAAACGAAATGTTTGATTTTGCAGCATTTTTGTTGTTCTCTGAGCCGGGGTTTATACGCTTTTGTATTTTTTTTTTTTTTTTAAACCTTTATTTTGAGGTTTTTAGTTTAGTAATACTGATCAGTGATGGGCATGAAAAGACAGGTGTGTGTGTGTGTGTGTGTGTGTGTGTGTGTGTGTGTGTGTGAGTGTGTCTGTACACTGTAAGTCAGGCCCATACTGGAGTATGCAGCACCGGTATGGAACCCACACCTAGTCAAGCACGTCAAAAAATTAGAGAAAGTGCAAAGGTTTGCAACAAGACTAGTCCCGGAGCTAATGGGTATGTCCTACGAGGAGAGGTTAAGGAAAATCGACCTGATGACTCTGGAGGACAGAACGGATATGGGGGACCATGATAACGACGTATAAAATACTGAGAGAAATTGACAAGGTGGACAGGGACAGGATGTTTCAGAGATGGGACATGGCAACAAAGGGTCACAACTAGAAGTTGAAGACTCAGATGAGTCACAGGGAGGTTAGGAAGTATTTCTTCAGTCACAGAGTTGTCAGGAAGTGGAACAATATGGAGAGTGATGTAGTGGAGACAAGATCCATACATAGCTTTAAGAAGAGATACGATAAAGCTCATGGAGCAGGGAGAGAGTGGACCTAGTAGCCCCGATTACGTTTTTATATTAATTTTCTGTCTTGTCTGTATTTCTGATTGAATTTACCTACATACACGCTCAAAAAAATATATATATATATATATATATATATATATATATATATATATATATATATATATATATATATATATATATATATTATTGTAACCACGAACGAGTGGTATTGATCAATAACAACACTGTACTAGCCAGGGGTCGAACCCATGCTGCTTTGTGTGGTTCAGTGGTCTACAGCGTCATGTGTTTTCGCTCACCATGAGGCGGGCCAAAGCAGCATGGGTTCGACTCCTGGCTAGTGCAGTGTTGTTATCGATACGTTGGAGTTGGTTGACTATAGAGAGTGCCACGCTGAGAAAGAGTGCCACCCTGAGAATGTATCAAAAGGGCCTACCTGGAAGGTTTCTACCTGCCTACCTACCTGGAGGGTGTCTACCTACCTACCTGGAGGGTGTCTACTTACCTACCTAGAGGGTGTTCCGGGGAGGGGGGTCAACGTCCCCGCGGCCCAATCCTTGACCAGACCTCCCGGTGGATCAGGGCTTGATCAACCAGGCAGTTACTGCTGGCCACATGTAGTCCAACGTACGAACCACAGCCCGGCTGGTCAGGTACTGACTTCAGGTATCTGTCCAGCTAAACATAATGAACTAAGCTGCTTGGTTTTCTTAGCCTCTCCTGGTTTATTAACCCTCCTGGGTTATCCTGGGTCACAAACCCTAGGGGAATGGTCATTAATTCCAGGGAAATCTTATTCTTATAGGGATGGATCGTCTCTTTAAGAAACATTTGAAGACAGACAAGCGCGCAGAGAGATTAAAGATGGCTACACTCATCGTCAGACAGAAAGTTAATTAGATGCCTGAATACATAAAAAATATTCTTTATCTAATATGCATAATACACTGGAGGTCTTAATTTTAAAGTGTAATCACATCTATATACGTGCATTTATGTTTTAATACAGCGATATTAAAAACAACGGTTTGATTAAACACCAGTAATATCCGCACCGACATACAGGGTTCAGCGTCGGATATCATAGTTCAGAACTTCATTTCAGAGTGTGTGTGTGTGTGTGTGTATGTGCGTGCGTGTGTGTGCGAACGCTAGCCTAGTCGCCTGTATGTGGGCGGGTCTTAGCTCCTGTACCCCGCCTCTCAACTTGACCGCTTGCTAGATTCGCTCCATCCTAGCCTAGTGGGGCCCTGTCGCACCTGCTCTCAATCCTAGGCATGGAACCTGCCTCCAAAACCTCTTCGTCCAGGTTATTCCAGACACTGACCACCTCACACACACAGCACACACACACACACACACACACCACACACACACACACACACACACACACACACACACACACACACACACAGCACACACACACAGCACACACACACACACACACACACACACACACACAGCACCCACACACACACACACACACACACACACACACACACAACACACACACACACACACACACACACACACACACACACACACACACACACACACACACACACACACACACACACACACACACACACACACACACACCACACACACACACACACACACACACACACACACACACACACACACACACACACACACACACACACACACACAGCACCCACAGGGCTTCAGTAATGGCAAGTCGTGCCTTACAGACAGGTAAGTGTGTGCATGCTATGGGCTTCTTACTCAAGACCCTTACAAATCTTCTGCTATTATTATTAGTAGTAGTAGTAGTAGTAGTAACAGAAGTATCAGCAGTATTAGTAGTAGTAATAGTAATAGTTTATGTTAATGCTGGGTGAAGAAGGTGGACTTCATGCTGACAGAAGAGCGGTGAAGGCTGCAAAAAGACTTAAACAAGCTATAGGACTAGCCGCTCAACTAGTTGCTAGATCTCAATCTAGCAAAGTGCGGAACAATAAAACTGGGATATACATTGAGAGTTCAAACAACAAAGAAATAAGGAGAGTCTCTAAGAGCAACATTTTCGCCACCCTTCAAACAATCCGACTTAACAGAATTCACTTCGTTAACTGTGAATTGCAAGAACGACTTTCACGAATCCGAACCAAATGTTTACACAGGTCACGAAACTAATCCTTCGTCACTGACTAATATCAGATGATTATATATTTAACTTTTAAAGGGGTGGACCGGTATGCCAGGGAAAGGTCTTCGTCTTATGACCACAAGCTTCCAGCGTCAGGATTCATTTGTCCCGTTGCCTGACGAATCTTACCCAAACTAACCTAACCTAACCTAGTCGTCGCTTATGCTGCTTTAACGAGAAACCCTCACTTAAATAAAGCACGAAATTCTGAGAAATTCCGAAAGCATGCACTCGGTCTGCTCCATCCTCTCTATATGGCCGAACATCCTCAAGCTGCAGCGTACCGTACAAACTGGAAAGTTCATATTAGATCTGAGTAACGTAGGTGTTACTTCGCTTGTGAACAAATTTTATTCGGGATAGAAGACAGAAAAAAGAGCCATTCGAAACCCCGGGAAACATTTATGAGTAAGAGCGACAGAGCAGTGCCACTTAACTAAAGGTGTCACACAAGGAGCAGATGCCACACAGGTTCTCAAACGAAAATATAACAAAGCTAGTTCGCGTCGATCATTAGAAATTAAAGAGGCAATGCTGAAGCCAAGGCCTCGGGGCCTGCAAACTCTAACATGTGAAAAGAAATAATTAATTACTCACTCACACACTACACACACACACACACACACACACACACACACACACACACACACACACACACACACACACACACACACACACACACCTGAGCCCTCACTCTGAGCACATCAATGCCATACTAACGACCACCTCAATATATTACACGATCATCAACAAGTGTTAACTGGGTTATTAATTATGCATGTATGTGGCCGCGGCCTTCAATGGCGTAAGTGCCCACTAATACTGGCGTTAGTTAGCACTAACATTAGCGTAAGTACGCACTGGTACTGGCGTAAGTACGCACTAACATCAGCGTAAGAACGCACTAACAGTGGCGCAAGAACGCTCTAAACTCTGGGTGAGTACAAACAAGGCAGTGTGAGGCAGGTAAGGTGGGGTGTACAGGAAGGAAGAGTCAATTTATGTAGAAATATAAAATGTTTCTTTGCCTTATATAGATACATGTGTGTGTGTGTGTGTGTGTGTGTGTGTGTGTGTGTGTGTGTGTGTGTGTGTGTTGTTTATTCTCATTACCTTGTTCTTTCCTATAGTCATTTTGAATTTTCTTCTTGTAGATACTCTCCCAAATTCGTCTACCAGCCTTTGCAACTTTTCTTCAGAATGTCCCAAAAACACAGCGTCATCGACAAAAAGAAACCATGACAACTCCCACTTTGCATTAGATTTTTTTTTTAATTCCACACCTCTCGCCAACAGCCCAGCATTCGCTTCTTTTACAATCCCATCTATAAATATGTTAAACAACTATGGTGACATCACTCATTCTTTTCTGAGGTCTACTTAAACTGAGGGAAAAAATCTCTCTCTCCTACATATCCTATCCTGATCCTCACTATCCCCATAAAAGCTCTAAATTGCTTTCAGTAATCTACCATCTATTCCATACCCTTGCAACATCTGCCACATTGCTCCCCTATCCACCCTTTCATATGCCTCTTCTAAATTCATAAATGCAACGAAAACTTCGTTACCTTTATCTAAATGTGGTTCACTAATATGCATCAATGTAAACACTTGGTCTATACACCCCCTACCCTTTCTAAAACCTCCTTGTTAATCTGCGATTCTGTTCTCTCTCTCTCTCACCCTTAATTCTTTCAGTAATAACCCTACCACACACTTTACGCTCTCTGTCTATCCCTAGCTATCTTATTCCTTTTCATACATTTACTGAACTTCAAAATTATATCCCACTTGGTTTTAACATCTGTCTTGATCCCATTAATCCCAGTTGCTTTATTCCCTTTCATTCTATCCACTGCTTTATTCCCCTTCCCCACACACTCACATCTGGCTCTGTCTTCCTTACTGCTAAAACATGTTATACCTCCCTTTTTAATGCATGAAATCACTGCCTCCCTCTCTTCATCATGTGATTTTCGCTCACTATGAGGCGGGCCACAACGACATGGGATCGAATCCTCGGCTAGTCGCAGTGTTGTTATTGATTAAATACCACGAAGTCAAATACATCATCAACAATATCATCAATATCAGTGCTGAATGTTATCAGCAGTGATATTGATGATGCTCGCTGACGAAACACCAGACACTGAGACTGATGTTGCTGGATTATCTCTCTCTCTCTGTCTCTCTCTCCCCAACACAAAGCTATTACACAAGCCAGTATCGCTTCCTCCTTCTGGAGAGTCACTGTGTGATCATCTCTCACCTGTCACCCTCATAACCTTTCCACCTTTTCCATAACACACCCATTCACGGTTTTTTTTTTTTTTACGCTTCCTTCTAATCGATCACCCATTTTTTTTTTCAGTCTGGCAGTTATATTATCATTTTTTTTATTTGGAAAAATTCGATGCATCCATTTAGCGAAATTCGATGCTTCCACAGCGCTCTGCTACCTTATTCTGTAAGACAATTGCGCGTATAATTGTAGATGTAGAGGATGTACAGAGAACCTTTTCTGCACGTATAAGTTCCATTAAACACCTTAACTACTGGGAACGCCTTGAAGCACTTGACTTGTACTCACTGGAGCGCAGGCGAGAGAGATACATCATAATCTACACCTGGAAGATTCTGGAGGGACTGGTCCCTAACCTGCACACAGAAATCACTCCCTACGAAAGCAAAAGACTTGGCAGGCGATGCAACATACCCCTAGTGAAAAGTAGGGGCGCCACTGGTACACTAAGAGAAAACACAATAAGTGTCCGGGGCCCAAGACTGTTCAACAGCCTCCCACCAGCCATAAGGGGAATTACCAATAGACCCCTGGCTGTCTTCAAGTGGGAGCTGGACAGATACCTGGGGTCAGTGCCAGATCAGCCGGGCTGTGGTTCGTACGTTGGACTACGGTTGGCCAGCAGTAACAGCCTCGTTGATCAGGACCTGATTCACCAGGAGGCCTGGTCGTGGACCGGGCCCCGGGGGCGCTGATCCCCAGAATACTTTCCAGGTAGACTCCAGGTATATTGGAAAAATGTACCGATAGCGTCATTCAAAACGACTCAATAACAACTAATGAGACATTTATTAAGGCTACGTTTCCTCTCCATGAGCGAAACGTGTTTTACCTAATATATAAGAGATACATAATCTTCCGATAGCTTTTCCATCCTTCTTATGAAATATTCTTCGTCGCTTTTCCTCACGTCAGAGAAATAATTCGCCCATTTCTTTCTTTTCAGTTCGGTAGCGTGGCCGGAGAGTGGGAAGAGAGCCTTCTGCTATACTCCCCCTAGCATCACCTCTCTGTACGATAGTGGCTAGCCTCTAGTTAGAAGTTCTCAACAGGTGAGCTCGATATAGCTTGTAAAGTCTTTCTCCATCTACCTTCTTTTTATACCTAAGTAATTCTGTGAGCGCTAATGTAATCCCATGTACCCCCTATATAATCTATGTACGTTAATGTAATCCCAAGTGCTTTCATGTAATCCCATGTTCTTGTGTAAGCCTGTGTATTTTCATGAAATCCCATGTACTTCCTAGCACTCCCATGTAGTACTTAATGTAATCTAACGAAAATCACATAGCCGGATATTTCCAAATCAGTTGTGTGATTTCGTCCCCCAAAAAAAAATGGTTGTAGAACAAATCGACAAGGAGTTAACGACGTTTAGAACAGGTTTAAGCGGATATTGGTGACAGTTACAGTGTGCCATCACCCTGAAGGATGGAGTGTGGAGGTGGGAGGTACAGTGGGTGCACTCTGAAGGATGGAGTGTGGAGGTGGGAGGTACACTGAGGATGTTGTGATTCAGAGGGTCGTTCAAATTCGTGATGTCTGCACACTACTGGCAAGACAGCTACTGAATGAATAATGGTAGATGCGTTTCCTTTTCTGACTCCCGTACCTTGGTAGGAGACGAACGACCAGGTTAAAAATAAAATATCGTTCAGCTTCGTTTATTTTTTTAATATAAATGATATAATGTAGATGAGGCATTGCGTCATTTTTAAGACGTTTTTCCGATGTTATGTGATGAGAACGTCAGTTACCACTAGTTCATTACCCTCCGCTGGGGTCATCACCATTACTGAGCTCATTACCACAGCTGAAGTCATTGCCAGCCAACGAGGTCATTACCACCCGCTGGTGTCGTCACCACTGCTAAGGTTATTAACCATACCTTCCCCTCCATTCCTCCCCTCTGCTGATGTCACCACCACTACTGAGGTCATTGCCACCACTGAGGTCATCACCAATGAGGTCATCACCACTAAGGTCATCCCACTGAGGTCATCACCACTGAGATCATCACCACCAAGGTAATCACCATCGCTGAGGTCATCACTAAGACCATCATCACCACCACTGAGGTCATTACCTCTAAGGAGGAAAAATGAAGGAGGTGATTACCTCTCAAGTCATCTTCTAACAGATGATTAGTCGTCTCCACGCCATCATCAGGGGCCGGAGAGGCGGCCAGGGGAGCAAAGAGTGTGGGAAGGTGTGTGGTTGGTTGGGTGTGTGGAGTATGTGAGGTGATGGCCTGGAACACAAGTTATTTTACTATTTAGCAAGAGCTAGCTGTGTTTACCCTGTCATATTCCACCACACAGAATGGCTCTACCTGGAGTCTTAACTGGAGGGAGTTCCAGGGGGGGTCAACGCCCCCGAGGCCAGTCCTTGACCAAGACTCCAGGTCACATAGTGTTGAAATGTGTCAGCCTGAGCTGGGAGACTTCAGTAGGGCGGTCAGGACATTGTATATTGTATATATATATATATATATATATATGGAAAAAGAAAGAGAGGGTGGGGGAGGGACATCTGGATTGCATTACATATCAAAAAATACATATACACATGCATACACAGACACTGCAGATTCATTGCTGCAATAGACAATTGGATGAGTGGGCTGGTGGGGTGGATGAATTGGTGGATAGATTTTTAGGTCGTTATGACTCTGCCATATATAACTCATCCTAAATCCTGATGCTCTAGTCATTGCTCATCACAGCAGCAGCAGCAACATCAACAGTATCAGCAACAGCAGCAGCAGCAGCAGCCACCACCGTCACCGTAGTTTACAGCGAGATGACGTTCACTTCCCTCCATCGCGTCATCATGAGACCATCAACTTTCATCATCAACTTTCATCATCGCATCAATCGCGCAAACTGCAGACACCGGCTGTTAAGAATCCATTATGACATCGTGAAGTCTTTTGACGAATTGGTCTTGACCTCATTAGCGGAGATCTGCCAGCTCGTTATAGCGTCAGGGTCAATATTAGTTACCTGGACTAGAGTAGACTAGTATAACTAACTAGTTGAGTTCTATTATAATAAATGGAAAGCAGTGTATAGAATTATACAAAGGAGCAGTAAATTGTATTAAATGGGGGAGCAATATGTGGTATTAAATGGGAGAACAATATGTGGTATTAAATGGGGAAGGAGATGGGTGGTAAAAAGGTATAGGAGGACAGGTGACGAATTCTAAAAGAAATACAAGTAAGTATGACCAGAGTTGTTGCAAAATAATTCACTGGTTCAACTCTACCCAGTGCAAGATTTTGCAATCAATTAGTTATTACTAAATCAGACATTCTGGACAGCTGAATAGGGGTGAGCCAGGCTGCCAGAGTAGATTTTTCGGTGTCGCCATTAGCGGAAGGAGGCTCGAGCCCTCGCCACTCCATGTACTGAAGGAGCTTCATATAAATGTAATGCATATATTATTATTATTATTATTATTATTATTATTATTATTATTATTATTATTATTATTATTATTATTATCTTTGCTTAGGGAAACCCAAATCACTTATCAATACCAGGACACTGAAGAAATGTGAACATCCCTCCCACTAGCTGTGTTGACACACCCATCATCTACACCTGATGTCAGGTATCAGTGGGGGTCAGACAGCCATCTGCACCTGATGTCAAGCATCAATGAAGAGGGTCACACAACCATCTACATCTGATGTTAGATATTAATGAAGGGGTCACTGACCAGACGAATAAAACATTAAGATCGCCATGACAACTACTCACAACAGGAGGGATGTCAGCTAAGACGTCTACACTGTACCTTGTGTCTACATTGTATCCTGTGTCTACACTGTACCCTGTGTCTACATTGTATCTTGTATCTATACTGTATATCTTGTGTCTATAATGTACCTTGTGTCTGCACTGTACCTTGTGTCTGCACTGTACCTTGTGTCTACACTGTACCTCGTGTCTACACTGTACCTTGCGTCTACACTGTACCTCGTGTCTACATATGCTTGGTACACACAAAAAACACTAACATATACAATCCAATCATGACAAACACTTCCATAACAAATAAAACAATAACATCACCATAACAAAAAAAAAAAAAACTCGCAACAGGATGGCTAATAATATTATAAGAATAATTTAGAAACAGCTGAAAGAGATAGAGATAGCGATAGAGATAACGATTTTAAGAGTAATGGAAGAGATAACAATCACCCGATGGGTTGCGCTCCTAATGTCAAATTACGAAGGACTCCGGAACCAATACTGAAAAATACCCATATATTTTAAAGGGGTGGAGGGGTAAGCCAGCGGAAGGCCTTCTTCAGATGACCAAAAGCTCCAGATATGGGTCATCACAGGACTTATAAGACACGCGTTAGGATAAGCTTGTACTGTTTCCTGGCAGACCTTATGTAACCTTACCTTACCTAACCTAACCTAACCTAACCACTACTGCCACCCTAAAACTCGGTTTTAAAAGAGACACGTGAGTAAAAACTAGGACATTACTAGGACATGTTTATTAGAAAACGTTTCAGTCGTGGGGGCCTTGACCAGGGTCTCCAGGACCGAAACGTTTTCTGATAAATATGTCCTAGTGTTTGTTAACGCGTCTTTCTGATGAAGAATTAGACACATGTGTCTCATCCGGGTTTCTTTATCTGTAGACGTTTCGCCCTCCAGTGTTTTTATCAGCCCCAAGGCTGAGGGACTGATTACTTCTTCTTTTATATATATAGTTCTACAGTCCTCCCATTACGTCCTTGAATTTGTATTGATAAAGCCACTGGAGGGCGAAACGTCTAGAATGAAGATACCCAGATGTTTCACATGTGTCTAATTTTTCGTCTTGTCGGTATTGTTTAACATACATTCATCACGTGTTTTTTTAAACCAATTTGTCGGTATCAATTACCAAGGTTTTAAAATACCCTAAAACTCGTCTGGAAGAAAAAAATAAACGCCGACACTTAAAACAACTTTGACTGACAACGTTTTTTCACCAACAGTTCGTCAGTTTTGCCCAGTGTGAGATAGATCAATTTTAGCGACGAACGATTGCGGTGGCACTTACACTGGGAAAATTAAACGCAGGTGAGTCTCAGGGTCACTAAACCTATTCCCCCTATGGAAACCCTGACCACAACATCTTCTTCAAATCTTAAAGACAAGACGCTTGGTACACTCCAAGAAAGAAGAAAAAGAGAAGAGCTTCTTGAGGCGCAGTGTTACTTTACTGACCAGTGTTGTACTCCCCTCCCCCACGACACTGAGAGAGAGAGAGAGAGAGAGAGAGAGAGAGAGAGAGAGAGAGAGAGAGAGAGAGAGTCACATGTGAGGGAATTGATACCCAGCCAGATTTTGGTAGCGGATTCTGGAACGTTGATGGGTGTGCACATAAATGGTTAGACTGGACCATAAAGCTGCTTTAGAGAGAGCTTTTAATTACATGTGGCGTAACGGAAGTCGTTGAGAGTATGGAGTGCGTAGCGGGGTAGTTGAATGCTGCATGTACATACTGCGTAACGAAAATAGTCGGTAGCGTGTAGAGCGATAGTTAAACGGGTGAAGGAAGGGAGGATAGATAGTTGAACGCACGAGGCTTAACAGCGATAGATAATTGTGACAGTTGAACGCTCAAAGTTAATAGCCAGATATTTTTTTCTCTATCTCTGTCTACCTATGTATTCACCTCTCTCTCTCTCTCTCTCTCTCTCATACCCCCTTTCCCACCTTTATCCACACCCCAAACATTCCAATGACTTAAAAGATTAGGAAAGTTCTTGCGGGTTTAGGAAATGTCAGAGTATGTAGGGAGAAAGGTCAGGAAGTGTATAGTGACTCCCGTGTTAACACACACAAGATCAGTATGGTGTTACAGTGGGAGAGCAGAGGTCAGGAAAAGGCAGGGTGCCATGTTCGTATAAATAATCAAAGCAAGTCGGCCCACAACCCAGCTAGGTCGAAGGAGGTCACAGGATCAAACAAATAAAAATGAACAGTAGTAACAACTAGATCTTGACTACCACCATAACGACCACAACGACCACAATTATCACCACCACCACCATCACCACACACACCCTCCTCCACCCCACTACGGTCCGCTGCACACGGGTACCAGCTGAGGTAAGATCATCTCACCTTTGGCCAGCTTGGTCTGCCATTGTTGCTCGCTCATTCTTTGGGAAGCTCGCCCGGGGCGAAATATTTATCAGAAGAATACCTCGCATTCGCTCTCCACCGAAGCACACACAACAACCCCAAAAAACTAAAAGAGACCCAGATAAATGTCTCCATAGTTCCCAGCTGTGAAAACTTAGTCGTTTTCGAGAAAAAATGTCCTCGAGGGATCAATGTATGAATGGAAATATGCCGAGTTCAAAATTTATCAAATTTGAGTATACTTAAAAAGGAAAGTGCAATCAAACGATGAATGAGAATTATGAATAAAATATTAGTGGTGGTTCGATTTAAAGATGAGGTGTGAAAGGAGTATAATATCGTTGTTGTCGCTATTGATGATATGATTTGATCAGAGTCACTTTGATGTAGCGTAAATATGTTCGCTGTTGGTAAGCACTTTTGTAGTGGATGTTAATGAGTAATCGCACTTAACTGTGTGTGTGTATGTTGTGTGTGTATGTGTGTTGTGTGTGTTGTTGTGTGTGTGTTGTGCTAATGTTAATGTGTGTGTTCCAAGGTGTATGTTTGTTAATATGTGTGAATATGCACCGCAAAAACCTGTTGTTGTTGTTAGTACAGATAACCTTCTGTTACAGGTATAAGCGCTGCTCTTATCACACATTCCCTCGTGCCTGTTCACTAAGCAGTGTGACTGGCACTTCCATTCTATATTTCCTGCTAGATGCTGGTGCCCCTCTAGTTTTCCACTCAATACCTAAGTAAACGGCATCCACTAGTTCTCCCGTTTAAGCCCTACTAAACGGTACCGTCCTTGTGTTCGCTCGAGTTCAGTACGTACGGACAACCTGTTTACCCCCGTCCATACACAGAGAACAAGGACCTGGTCTCAGACTGGGCCGGGGGGCGCGTTGACCCCCGAAACCCTCTCCAGGTATACTCCAGGTATATAACCTTTCCTTGCTTTACTACATTAATTATATTACGAAGATTGGTCAGAATGAGTCTCATAAACATATGATGAATCAAGATTAGCAAAATTTACAGCAAAAAAAAAAAAACCAGCCATGATAATATTCTTACAGAAATGTAAACACCTTAATGCTTTTAATATATATATTTTTTAAAGATTTGGGTTACTTTTCCCCTAAAATGCTATTGTAGCAGCAGTTTCGAACAGACGTGTGATAAGTTATGTACTTTTAGCTTAAAAAAAAAAAAAGAGGTATGTCAGAAAATGCTTCAAACCTGAATTATCGAAATATGCAATAAAATAGCGTTTATTTTATTTTTATTTTTTTTTGCACAGTTTTCATACTTTGTCAGAATTTTACGTCTTCGCATTTTCCGCGCGGGGCGTGGGGAAGGGGGTGCCGCTGCGAGTGGCGAAACTCGTGCGACCGGCTGCGACAAACCCGAGAATCGTTACGCGATATAACAGATCGCAGATGAGGTTACCCTAACTGTTGGTTACTTAAGGTGGTCCTTTTTAAAGGGTGGTCACTAAGTGTGCATCTTACTTATGTCGACCACTGTTATTCTTCTGTTTACGGATACTCTTGAAATGTGATGTACAATACAGAGTAAGTGTGGTGTACAACAGTGAACATCACAAGCAGTGTGGTGTACAAGAGTGTCATCAAGAACACAGCGATGTACATCAGAGACATCAGAAAAAGTTTGATATATGCTAAAGGCATTAGACAGCATTCTGGTTTATAGTTGAGGCAGTGGTAAGCATTTTGGTGTAGTGTACAACAATGCAGAGTGGTGTACAACAGTGGTGTATGGTGTACATCAGTTCTGTTTGGTGTACAACAGTGGTGTGTGGTATATCAGTGGTGTGTTGTGTGGTGTATCAGTGGTGTGTGGTGTACATCAGTGCTGTTTGGTGTACAACAGTGGTGTGTGGTATATCAGTGGTGTGTGGTATATCAGTGGTGTGTTGTGTGGTGTATCAGTGGTGTGTGGTGTACAACAGTGCTGTTTGGTGTACAACAGTGGTGTGTGGTATATCAGTGGTGTGTGGTATATCAGTGGTGTGTGGTGTATCAGTGGTGTGTGGTGTACAACAGTGCTGTTTGGTGTACAACAGTGGTGTGTGGTATATCAGTGGTGTGTGGTGTACAACAGTGCTGTTTGGTGTACAACAGAGCTGTGTGGTGTACAACAGTGCTGTGTGGTGTACAACAAGGCATCAGAAGCTGTGTAACATTACATTTATGCGGTATCTCGCCTCTCCTGTCACCACAAGCAATCACTCCACTCACATTACCGTACGTGTGTGTGTGTGTGTACGTGTGAGTGTACGTGTACGTGTGCGTGCAGGCGTGTCGTTGTCACGTGCATCTCCCCTCGTAAGTTCCAAGGGGGGGAAATAATTAGAGACGAGGCGAGACAGAGAGAGAGAGAGAGAGAGAGAAGGGTGTTGGCTGCCCTGGTAGGGAAGGAAGGAGGGGATGGAGGGAGGGAGGGAGGGAGGGAGAGAGGGAAGGAGAGAGGGAGGGGCGCTAAGCATGAACCACCACAAGAGTTATGGGGAAATTGATATACCGTAACTTTTACACTCTCTACTTTCTCCCTTATGCGTATATACATGTATATACACATACATACGTTCATACATACATACATACATGAATATACACATACACACATACATACATACACGGCCCGATGGTCTGGTGGCTAGCGCTCTTGCTTCACGCACGGAGGGCCCGGGTTCAATTCCCGGCGGGGCCGAAACATTTCGAAGTGTTTCCTTACACACACACACACACACACATACACACATACACACACACATATACAACAGGCCTAGTGTCTAATCGACATGTGCCTAGGACAAAATGGTAACTAACACACATACATATGCACATACATATATACATACATACACACACATACACATACACCTACATACGTACTGATTCATGAGCTACTAGTCCAGCAGAAGCTATGTAATAAGAAGCACATGAGAACATATTCAAATACTTAGTAAAGCACATAATATAAATAACATCTTTCTTGTGAGAGAAAGTGGCGAGTGGCGGAGTTTCTAACGCATCGTAGGTCACAGCTCCAGTGTGTGTGTGTGTGACAAGTGAAAAACACAGAGATTGGACGTGACGCTCTGTCCGACGTGACACGGGGAGGGGTGTCATGGGGAGTGGGACTCAACAGACGTGACACTAGGAGGGTGTCACGGGGAGTGGGACTCAGCAAACGTGACACGGGGAGGGTGTCATGGGGAGTGGGACTCAACAGACGTGACAGTAGGAGGGTGTCATGGGGAGTGAGACTCAACAGACGTGACACGGGGAGGGTGTCACAGGGTGTCACGGGGAGTGAGACTCAACAGACGTGACACGGGGAGGTATGTAGGAGGGGATAGAGACACATGAAGCTACATGTTGGAAGACAGCAGAAGACTCGTAGGTTTACTCTACAGAGTGCAGCTGCACTCTTCTGCACGAGTGTTGCATTGAACACGTCCAGTGTGCAGCTGCACTCTTCAGCACGAGTGTTGCATGGAACACCTACAGAGTGCAGCTGCACTATTCTACACGAGTATTGCATGAAACACCTCCAGTGTGCAGCTGCACTCTTCAACACGAGTGTTGCATGGAACACCTCCAGTATGCAGCTGCACTCTTCAACACGTGTGTTGCACGGAACACCTACAGAGTGCAGCTGCACTATTCTACAAGAGTGTTGCATGGAACACCTCCAGTGTGCAGCTGCACTCTTCTACACGAGTGTTGCGTGGAACACCTCCAGTGTGCAGCTGCACTCTGTATGAGAGGTGGATGAAAGGGAAAACTAGCACTCTGTGTGTTTCAGTAATATTCCATGACACAGTTTGTGTTCCATACATCAGGTAATGAAATCTCTTCGTTGCATACCAGTGAGCTAGGATGGGCGACCCCCTAGCTTAACTAGTAGTCAGCAGTGTGTGTGTGTGGGGGACACTATAAAACTGCCCCGCCGCTAACCGTGAGCGCACATCACTCTGGTGATTCAATTTTAACAGTTGCCATCTTTGCCAGTGACACAAGTTGTAAAAATCACGGACACTCCGCATGGCAATGGCTCTCTGCCTCATTGCTCTTCACACCTGTAGCAGTATTTTTCAGGCAACCTTACAGCTAACTAGAATGATCTGAAATGAACTTTCAGACTTCTTTATTAAGCACAATGAACAAAATATATATTATTTATTATAATTATTATTATTATTATTATTATTATTATTATTATTACTTTTATTATTATTATTATTACTTTTATTATTATTATTATTATTACTTTTATTATTATTATTATTATTACTTTTATTATTATTATTATTATTATTATTATTATTATTATTATTATTATTATTATTATTATTATTTTCATGAAGAAGCGGTAAGCCTGAAGGGACTATATAGCCCCTGGGGAATGGGAGGAAATCAGAATTCGATTCAAGAAAAAGGAAGACTAACTCCAGTTCTTCGCATCAAGAGCCCTTCACCGGTATCAAGGGTTACCATCAATGGGAGCCTGGGCACGGTGCCTCGGGCCTGGCCTTCAGACAACCTCCAACTTTCTTATCCAGCAACTCCAAGCTTTGATTGGGACAATTTTTCCCTGAGTGTGTACTGATAAAAGCCTCATTTGCCGCTTTTGATTTTGTTGACATGATTGTCGGTAATGCGTGTGTCCGACGCTACGAGATGACATTTGCAGACGAGTGGAACAGACTCCCGGGGAAGTGTGGTTGACGCGAGAATTTTTTGAGAAGCCTGTCCGGCCTATTTTAAAAATAGGCCGGATAGGCTACTCAAAAAATTCTCGTTTAACCACACTTCCCCGGAGTCTGTTCCACTCGTCTGCAAATGTGAGTGGGTGTGAACAGGAGCGGTCTAACATGGGCCATTAGGCCTACTGCTCCATCATTCATATGCTTTAATGCTCTTATAGGCCTGCTACATACTCCTTTTGTTTCCTCCTGGACTCTGAGAACATGACAGAGATCCACACCCTAACGTATTGATCAGTTTTATAAACGTAACATTTTATCCGTAATCCGAAACACAAATGAATGTACGTATGTATGTATGTATGTCAGAGGTAGATACATGACAGGGGGGATACTTGACGGGAAAGGGGGCTGGAGGATACATGGGCGGGGTGTGGAACGTGGGTTGAAGCGGAGAATTGACTCTAGTCATCTTCATCTTTCATAACTTAGGTGATGGTGTAGAGTGTCGCTCCCCAGTGTGGTGTACAATACTCTGTACACCTTATAAAGTGTTTCCTAATATCTTGTCTAGTCATCGTGGGTGTGGGAGGAAAGAGATCTGGCGACGTGACACGAGGTGGGCGGGGAGGTGGGAAGAACGTGACACGAGGTGGGCGGGGAGGGGTGGGAAGAACGTGACACGAGGTGGGCGCGGGAGGGGGGGGAAGAACGTGACACGAGGTGGGCGGGGGAGGGTGGGAAGAACGTGACACGAGGTGGGCGGGGGAGGGTGGGAAGAACGTGACACGAGGTGGGCGGGGAGGGGTGGGAAGAACGTGACACGAGGTGGGCGGGGGGGGGGTGGGAAGGACGTGACACGAGGTGGGCGGGGGAGGGGTGGGAAGAACGTGACACGAGGTGGGCGGGGAGGGGTGGGAAGAACGTGACACGAGGTGGGCGGGGAGGGTGGGAAGAACGTGACACGAGGTGGGCGGGGAGGGGTGGGAAGAACGTGACACGAGGTGGGCGCGGGAGGGGGGGGAAGAACGTGACACGAGGTGGGCGGGGGAGGGGTGGGAAGAACGTGACACGAGGTGGGCGGGGAGGGGTGGGAAGAACGTGACACGAGGTGGGCGGGGGAGGGTGGGAAGAACGTGACACGAGGTGGGCGGGGAGGGGTGGGAAGGACGTGACACGAGGTGGGCGGGGAGGGTGGGAAGAACGTGACACGAGGTGGGCGGGGGAGGGGTGGGAAGAACGTGACACGAGGTGGGCGGGGAGGGTGGGAAGAACGTGACACGAGGTGGGCGGGGGAGGGGTGGGAAGAACGTGACACGAGGTGGGCGCGGGAGGGTGGGAAGAACGTGACACGAGGTGGGCGGGGAGGGGTGGGAAGAACGTGACACGAGGTGGGCGGGGAGGGGTGGGAAGAACGTGACACGAGGTGGGCGGGGAGGGTGGGAAGAACGTGACACGAGGTGGGCGGGGAGGGGTGGGAAGGACGTGACACGAGGTGGGCGGGGAGGGGTGGGAAGAACGTGACACGAGGTGGGCGGGGAGGGGTGGAAGAACGTGACACGAGGTGGGCGCGGAGGGTGGGAAGAACGTGACACGAGGTGGGCGGGGAGGGGTGGGAAACATGACACGAGGTGGGCGGGGAGGGTGGGAAGAACGTGACACGAGGTGGGCGGGAGGGGGTGGGAAGAACGTGACACGAGGTGGGCGGGGAGGGTGGGAAGAACGTGACACGAGGTGGGCGGGGGAGGGTGGGAAGAACGTGACACGAGGTGGGTGGAGGACGTGTGGGAAGAACGTGACACGAGGTGGGTGGAGGACGTGTGGGAACTACATGACAAGGGGTGGGTGGATAAGGGAGTGGGAACTACATAACACGGGGTGGGTGGATAAGGAGTGGGAAGTACATGACACGGGGTGGGTGGATAAGGAAGTGGGTACTACATAATATGGGGTGGGTGGATAAAGGAGTGGGTACTACATGACACGGGGTGGGTGGATAAGGAGGTGGGTACTACATGACACGGGGTGGGTGGATAAGGGGGTGGGTACTACATGACACGGGGTGGGTGGATAAGGGGTGGAACTACGTGACACAGAGTGGGTGGAGTAGGGGGTGAGAACTACATAACACAGGGTGGGTGAAGTAGGGGGTGAGAACTACATAACACGGGGTGGGTGGATAAGGGGTGAGAACTACATTACACGGAGTGGGTGGATAAGGGGGTGGGAACTACATGACACGGGATGGGTGGAGTAGGGGGTGGGTACTACATGACACGGGATGGGTGGAGTAGGGGGTGGGTACTACATGACACGGGATGGGTGGAGTAGGGGGTGGGAACTACATGACACGGGATGGGTGGAGTAGGGGGTGGGAACTACATGACACGGGATGGGTGGAGGTTTAAAAGAGGAGAGGACATATCGTTGCAGAAACGACGTCTGCTGCTACGATCAGGTCCCTTTAATTAATTGTCAGCGCAACACTATGTGTGTGTGTGTGTGTGTGTTCTCACCTAATTGTGGTTACAGGAGTCGAGTCATAGCTCCTGGCCCCTCCTCTTCACTGGTCGCTACTAGGTCACTCCCTGCTCCGTTAGCTTTATCATACCTCTACCACCTCTCTTTCCAGACTATTCCACTTCCTGACAACTCTGTGACTGAAGAAATACTTCCTAACATCCCTGTATGTGTGTGTGTGTGTGTGTGTGTGTTAGCCGAGTCTTCTTCTAGCGATTTATAATCCATCTGGAAACAGTGACTATCTCTCTCTAGGTAAATCGCTTGTGTTTATTACAAACAGTATGGGACCGAGGATGCAGGAAGTGAGTGTACTCAAGTGTTTGGGAAAGGGTGTGGCAGCAGGTGGTTCTGTGAAGGACGAAGTGAACCACAGAATAGACGAGGCGAGGAAGTTAGGTAGTGTGCTGAGGCATCTGTGGAAAGAAATGTGTTTATCATTTGAGGCCCAAAAAAGAATGTAGCAGAGTATAGTGGTACCAATATTTATGCATGGGTGTGAGGCATGGACTTTGAACGTTATAGCGATAAGGAGGCTAAAGGCAGTAGAGATGTCATGATTGAGTGCAATATGCGGTGTGAATATTATGCAAAGATTTTGGTGTGGGGTGACTAAATGTGTAATTGTGAGAGACGAGGATCGGTTGCTCCATCAGCAACTGATGGAGGAAGAGAGTAAAGGAGACTTTAAGTTTTATGGGCTTGAGCATCCAGCAGGCTTGAGTGAATGTGCTAGACAAGAGCAAAATGGTGACAAATGCTTTTTAATGCTTTTGGAGTGTGAGCAAGGTAACAGTTGTGAATGAATCAGGGAAACCAGTTAGCCAGACATAAGTCCTGGATGTGAGAAGCGCAGTGCCGGCACTCTGAAGGAGGGAGGGAGGGAATGATGCGGTCGGAGGGTAATGTGAACTGTGACATCAACACGCATCTGGCCACACAGTGACTGAGTGAATGATATAATCAAGTGTTTTCTTTGGGCCGCTTAGCCTTGGCGGAGGACGGCCGTTGTCTTAAAAAAAAATATATGGGCCTAAGTCTTAAATTGTTGAGAAAATTTTATCTTGAAGGCGGTTAGAAATAGTGTGTATAAGTGGGATCAACAGTTAGAGGTTTATGGTATTTGGGTCCTCTATTAAAGGTACACATGTGGATCAGATCCAAATAACGTCCTGCTGACTGACAACAAATAACGTCCAGCTGACTGACAACAAATAACGTCCAGCTGACTGACAACAAATAACGTCCTGCTGACTGACAACAAATAACGTCTTGCTGACTGACAACAAATAACGTCTTGCTGACTGACAACAAATAACGTCCTGCTGACTGACAACAAATAACGTCCTGCTGACGACAACAAATAACGTCCTGCTGACGACAACAAATAACGTCCTGCTGACGACAACAAATAACGTCCTGCTGACTGACAACAAATAACGTCCTGCTGATTGACAACAAATAACGTCCTGCTGACGACAACAAATAACGTCCTGCTGACGACAACAAATAACGTCCTGCTGACGACAACAAATAACGTCCTGCTGACGACAACAAATAACGTCCTGCTGACTGACAACAAATAACGTCCTGCTGACTGACAATAAATAACGTCCTGCTGACGACAACAAATAACGTCCTGCTGACGACAACAAATAACGTCCTGCTGACGACAACAAATAACGTCCTGCTGACGACAACAAATAACGTCCTGCTGACGACAACAAATAACGTCCTGCTGACTGACAACAAATAACGTCCTGCTGACTGACAATAAATAACGTCCTGCTGACGACAACAAATAACGTCCTGCTGACGACAACAAATAACGTCCTGCTGACGACAACAAATAACGTCCTGCTGACGACAACAAATAACGTCCTGCTGACTGACAACAAATAACATCCTGCTGATTGACAACAAATAACGTCCTGCTGACGACAACAAATAACGTCCTGCTGACGACAACAAATAACGTCCTGCTGACGACAACAAATAACGTCCTGCTGACGACAACAAATAACGTCCTGCTGACGACAACAAATAACGTCCTGCTGCGACAACAAATAACGTCCTGCTGACGACAACAAATAACGTCCTGCTGACTGACAACAAATAACGTCCTGCTGACTGACAATAAATAACGTCCTGCTGACGACACAAATAACGTCCTGCTGACGACAACAAATAACGTCCTGCTGACGACAACAAATAACGTCCTGCTGACGACAACAAATAACGTCCTGCTGACGACAACAAATAACGTCCTGCTGACTAACAACAAATAACGTCCTGCTGACGACACTGAACATACATACTTTGCAAGGAAGCTCTTATTGAGATACTCTCTCTCTGCGTGTTTAGCGAAATTCATTTAAAGATAAATCTCTACAGAGAGCGAAACGTTGCCCCTATGAAGTTTGTTATACAACTTGTCCTTTCTGCACACTAGTCAATGTATTTGGAAAAAATGGCATAGAAAAGTTGTGTACTCTATACGTTGATCAAGTAAGCTTTTTTGAGCACTTATAACCCTTGTTTATCACTGGGGAGTATTTTACAGCGTCTATCATGTCTCTTGGTCACGTAAGATGTATGCAGGTTTGTAATCGATCTCTCTAGCATCTTTTATGCCAAAACAGTAAACTGTTTTAAGCGCTCCCAATAAATTAGAAGTTTGAGTGAATCTATACTAGCAGTGAAGTTTCTCAATACATTCTCCTGATCCACTGAATTTGTATTAGCAGTAAAATTTCTCTGTACATTCTACAGATGCACATTTCTGCTGTTCTTAGAGGGACCTTTCAGTGTACAGCGTACACTGACAGGAAGGGTGTACAGTGTACACCCTTTCTGTCTGGTGACCGGAAGTGTTTTAAACGGTATCAACGTTCGCTTAGCGTTTTCTTTAGAAAGTTCTTGTTATCCTTCCTATTGTTTTCTTCGCAGATGGGATGGTTAAACTCCAGTAATAGGAAATTGTCACACTCTCACGAATCTGATTTTCGAAGGTTCTAATTATCCTGTCTATTCTTTCTCTTGCAGCACCAGGAAGGGTCAGTTATCACTAAGCTTTTCGTGTCCATCGAAGGAATTTCTCTTGTCCTCTTCTTCATTTCCCTCGCAGCTGTGATAATGGGTATCTAGAAGCATGCAATAATCTTCACACCCTACCCTTTTTCATGGCGTCGTCATGCAATCATAACACTCTGCTAAGTTTGTGAGGCATGATTTTTTTCCTCCCCTAAGCTATGCTCTAAACCCGTGAATCCTGTATTCTCCTGGATGTCGCTCAGTCTGTTTCTTTTAATATTTACGGGGGAATACCTACCAAATATCCACACAACACAAAAAGTAATGGTACCTTACCAAAGAATAAAATTACTAATAAATTACTACTAATAATAATAATAATAACAATAATAATAATGAAATTACTACTATGCTAGTAATAATGATAATAATAATAATATAATTATTATTTTTATTACTACTAATTATAATAATAAAAATTATTATTATTATTATTATTATTATTATTATTATTATTATTATTATTATTCAAAATCGCGAACAAGCGAAACAAGATGCAAAACAACCATGGGGGAGCTGAATGCAATCAACACATTATTATAATTAGTACTAATAGTAGTAATAATAATTATATTAATAATAATAATAATAATAATAATAATTATTATTATTATTATTATTATTATTATTATTATTACTACTACAACGAATAATAATAATAATCATCATCATAATAATAAATCCAGTGCTATTCACTGTACTCAAAGACAGTCAAAGAAGTGAACATAAGAGCAGCCATCACATCTAAGCTATGTGATGTTCAAAGTAACTTTGGTAACATCAGCACTGAATGAACGTCCTAAAAATGTAAAATAAAAAAATCTACCTTCAGAAATCTCACTGTGGCACTGTATAAGGCTGCTCTTCGAGTATACAGCACCAGCGTGAAGCCCGCCCCTCCTTGATCGAGGAGGAGAGACTAACAGATTCACGATTGAGGTGAGATATGATCACGATGTTTGGAGTACTTGGGATTTTCGTCAGGATGGACAAAGACAGATAGCAGTAACACCTGCAACAGCACCACCTGTGACACTATTACCTATGGAAGTACCACCTGCATTAGTACCACCTGCATCAGTACCACCTGTATCAGTACCACCTATGATAGTATTACCTATGGCAGTACCACCTGCATCAGTACCACCTGTATCAATACCACCTGTATCAGTACCATCTGCATCACTACCACCTGCATCAGTATCTCCTACTGGCGCAGGTGGGGATGGCGTGTGTCTAGTGCAAATACTGCCTTCTGTTTGCATTACACGCAGCCACATTGCTGCATATCATTAACCAATATCGGCCAGATGTAGATTATCATGTGTCTTTCTCGCCTACGTTCTAAGGAGTACAGTTCCAGAGTCTTCAAGCGCTCCCGTCCAGTAATTAATGTTTATACGAACTATTGAGGTTCTCTATACATTTTCCATTTCTGAAGTTACAGAATGGGGAATGGAAGTATAATAATAATAATAATAATAATAATAATAATAATAATAATAACCATAATAATTATGATGATAATAATCTTTATTTCTACAAGAACATGTACAAGGTATATAGGTCTAGTTGACATCAATGACATACTACTATATACCTGGAGTATACCTGGAGAGGGCTTCGGGGGTCAACGCCCCCGCAGCCCGGTCTGTGACCAGGTCTCAGGCAAATTAGGTCAATTTTGTTCCCAGGATGCGACCCACACCAGTCGACTAACACCCAGGTACCCATTTTACTGACGGGTAAACATGGACAGCAGGTGTACTGATGTTTCCACCCGTACCGGGGATCGAACCATGGACTCCAATGTGTGAGTGAGGGAGGAAAAAGGGGGAAGAGGAATAAGGGAAGGAGGAAAAAAGTGAAGAGAGAAGAGAAGAAAGAGAAGGAGGTAAGAGAAAGGGAGGAGAAGGAGAGGGTAGAAAGAAAGGAGGGTGGTGATTAAGGAAGTGTAATAAAGGGGATACCGGGAGGAATAATATAAAGGAAAGAGGGTATAGGAAGGGAGATGGGGAGGGGAGGGGGTAACGATGGCAGTAATGACCCCGTGTGAAGCAGTGTCCACGCCAATTACGTTCATTGAGGGAGAAAAAAACACACTGGGTTCCATATTAAATTTCCTGTGAGGGGGAAGAAACCCCCTCGGGGGTCGGTGTAATGTGGTGATGATGGGAGGGAGTGAATGAGGGGGCGGGAGGAGGTAGGAAATGAGGGGGTGGAGGGAGGGGGGATGAAGAGACAGAAAGAAGAGTGAGTTGGTGATTGTGTTTGGTTGTAAGATCGCCCAGTATGAGAGAAAGAGAGAGAGAGAGAGAGGAAAAGAGAGAGAGAGAGAGAGAGAGAGAGAGAGAGAGAGAGAGAGAGAGACTG
Organism: Cherax destructor; assembly: GCA_009830355.1. NCBI lineage: Eukaryota > Metazoa > Arthropoda > Malacostraca > Decapoda > Parastacidae > Cherax > Cherax destructor. The sequence goes on from WNWK01000687.1 coordinate 256,113, forward strand.
GCGACTGGTAAGCACTCAACACACAGAAACACTTGTGTGTTGCGGGTAACACTCCCAGTTACAAATAAATCAAGAAGGAAACATGAAAAAAACAATATCTGGTAAAGTATGGTAAACAACACAGATGCGCGATATACAACACTTCTCACACGCTGAGAGCCATGCTGTATGCTGAGAGTCATGCTGTATGCTGAGAGTCATGCTGTATGCTGAGAGTCATGCTGTATGTTGAGTCATGCTGTATGTTGAATCATGCTGTATGCTGAGAGTCATGCTGTATGCTGAGAGTCATGCTGTATGCTGAGTCATGCTGTATGTTGAATCATGCTGTATGTTGAGAGTCATGCTGTATGTTGAGAGTCATGCTGTATGCTGAGAGTCATGTATGTTGAGAGTCATGCTGTATGTTGAGAGTCATGCTGTATGCTGAGAGTCATGTATGTTGAGAGTCATGCTGTATGCTGAGTCATGCTGTATGTTGAGTCATGCTGTATGCTGAGAGCCATGCTGTATGCTGAGAGTCATGCTGTATGCTGAGAGCCATGCTGTATGCTGAGTCATGATGTATGCTGAGAGCCATGCTGTATGCTGAGAGCCATGCTGTATGCTGAGTCATGCTGTATGCTGAGTCATGTTGTATGCTGAGAGCCATGCTGTAAGTTGAGTCATGCTGTATGCTGAAAGCCATGCTGTATGCTGAGAGCCATGCTGTATGCTGAGTCATGCTGTATGCTGAGTCATGCTGTATGCTGAGAGCCATGTTGTATGCTGAGAGTCATGCTGTATGCTGAGAGCCATGCTGTATGCTGAGAGTCATGCTGTATGCTGAGAGCCATGCTGTATGTTGAGTCATGCTGAATGTTGAGTCATGCTGTATGCTGATAGTCATGCTGTATGTTGAGAGTCATGCTGTATGCTGAGTCATGCTGTATGGAGAGTCATGCTGTATGCTGAGAGCCATGCTGTATGTTGAGTCATGCTGTATGTTGAGAGTCATGCTGTATGCTGAGAGTCATGCTGTATGTTGAGTCATGCTGTGTGCTGAGAGCCATGCTGTATGCTGAGAGTCATGCTGTATGCTGAGAGCCATGCTGTATGTCGAGAGTCATGCTGTATGCTGAGAGCCATGCTGTATGTTGAGAGTCATGTTGTATGTTGAGAGTCATGCTGTATGCTGAGAGCCATGCTGTATGCTGAGAGCCATGCTGTGTTGAGAGTCATGCTGTGTGTTGAGAGTCATGCTGTATGCTGAGAATCATGCTGTAAGTTGAGAGTCACGCTATATGCTGAGCCATGCTGTATATTGAGAGTCATGCTGTATGCTGATAGCCATGCTGTATGCTCTGAGCTATGCTGTATGCTGAGAGTCATGCTGTATATTGAGAGTCATGCTGTATGCTGAGAGTCATGCTGTATGCTGAGAGCCACGCTGTATGCTGAGAGCCACGCTGTATGCTGAGAGCCACGTTGTATGCTGAGAGCCACGCTGTATGCTGAGAGATACTAATGGTGGGAACTGACACTTTCCTAACCCTTCACTATCCTCTTAAATCGTACTTTCGATTCTCTTTCAGGTACAAGAACACGTGACCACTTAAACCCTTGATCACAATACCACTTACAAAAGTGTATATACCAGAGGGCTTGCTTCACAGTGATCCAACATGTGAACCACGTCTAAAATTTGAACACGTTATTCAAAGGGAAGGGAAGGTGACCAAACTGTTCTCATCACCAGTTTGGTCACCTTCCCTTCCCTTTGGTAAGACCGAATGACACTTAGCGTGGTTCAAATTTTAGTGGAGCTTGCTGGTTCTACTTATGTTGGAGTCACTTGTGAAGGCTTAAGGGCATGTAGTCAAATATTTGGTGGGGATTTTGTAGGAACGGTCACCAAACACTAGCGTTACATATCAGGGAAAGGGGGTCATACATTGCGTCACTTACCTTATCACAAGAATCTGTCAATACCAACATTCTGTTTTTGTTGTGGCAGACACACTCAGATATGGCGATACGGGGCGCCCTTACTCACTGCCCTGAGTGCCGAGAGAAGAGACATACGCAAATAATCTACATGTCGTAGACTGAAACCTATGACAGGGTTTCGCTTCGACTTGAACCATTAATTAGTCCTCCGTGTAATTAGGTAATGGTCAAAGTCGGACCGAAACGTCGTGGTCAAAGTCGGACCGAAACGTCGTAATAAGTTTCAGTCTCCCACTTACGGGGTTTTATATGCATTCCCTATGGGCGAAATTAGACCCAGAATCAACAATGATATAAGAAGCTCAAAGTACCTTGCACTGCCCGATATGCTATGCATAACAATGGGCTTTCCACAGGCTATGCAGTGCAATGCTTCCCTGAAACCCTAACCGAACCTGTAACCCGTACATTCTGTAACACCATCCAATGTACCCTCTCTGTATTCAAATAAAATAAGCTTATTTATCTAATAGAAAAGGGAATGAACACATCCATGTCACTGTATTTACGAAAAGATCATTTGAGGGAACACACACACATTACTTGCACTGTAACGCATAGTTACAGGAACATTATGTGGGGACAGACACTCAGAGAACACTCACCACGAACGGTGTTTGTCTCACCTATAGTGAGTTAGTCTGCTTGTGGACCGGTTCCTGAATGAGCTTCTGAGGCAGTAAGGTTCTGAGGCAGAAAGGTTCTGAGGAAGTAAGGTTCTGAGGCAGTAAGGTTCTGAGGAAGGTTCTGAGGCAGTAAGGTTCTGAGGAAGTAAGGTTCTGAAGCAGTAAGGTTCTGAAGCAGAAAGGTTCTGAGGAAGTAAGGTTCTGAAGCAGTAAGGTTCTGAGGCAGTAAGGTTCTCTGTCAGAAAGGTTATGAGGCAGAAAGGTATTGAAGCAGTAAGGTTCTGAAGCAGTAAGGTTCTGAAGCAGAAATGTTCTGAAGCAGTAAGGGTCTGAGGCAGTAAGGTTCTGAGGCAGTAAGGTTCTGAGGCACAAAGGTTCTGAAGCAGTAAGGTTCTGAAGCAGTAAGGTTCTGAAGCAGAAAGGTTCTGAATCAGAAAGGTTCTGAAGCAGAAAGGTTCTGAAGCAGTAAGGTTCTGAGGCAATAAGGTTCTGAGGCAGAAAGGTTCTTAGGCAGTAAGGTTCTGAAGCAGTGAAGTTCTGAAGTAGTAAATTTCTGAAGCAGTAAAGTTCTGAAGCAGTAAGGTTCTGAAGCAGAAAGGTTCTGAATCAGAAAGGTTCTGAAGCAGAAAGGTTCTGAAGCAGTAAGGTTCTGAGGCAATAAGGTTCTGAGGCAGAAAGGTTCTTAGGCAGTAAGGTTCTGAAGCAGTGAAGTTTTGAAGTAGTAAAGTTCTGAGGCAGTAAGGTTGTGAAGCAGTAAGGTTCTGAAGCAGTAAGGTTCTGAGGTAGCAAGGTTCTGAGGTAGCAAGGTTCTGAAGCAGTAAGGTTGTGAAGCAGTAAGGTTCTGAGGTAGCAAGGTTCTGAAACGAGTGCTTCTCCACTCAGTATATCCGTGTCTGCTCTCATTCTTATGTTCTCCCTGACGCCATTGTCCCTCGTGGCTAAGTCTATCAGAATTCACTTCCTATACGTCGCCTCATTCCGGGAGCAGCCACAACTGTTCCAGCTGTCTATGCAATGTTGACCTCCTTTTGGAGTGGCAGCTAGATGCGTCCCAGGAAAAGTTAACTTGACCTCATCAAGTATCTTTTCTCTGAACTCTTGAGGATTATCATAATAAAATAGGGACATTCTAAAATTTATAATTAGGATAAAAATCCTATCCCATGTCACGAGAAACTAACCTATGAGATTCTGTTCGCCTAGGACTCGAACCTGTACTCACTGAATTGCAGTCACCAAGACAAGATGTGTTTGAGGGGTCTTATCGTACCTGTTTATGAAACTTTGCATGGAATTTGCCTCCACCAAGTCCCCATTTACTTCATCCCCCTTATTTACCTGGAGTCTAGCTGGAAGGCATTCCGGGGGTCAACGCCCCCGCGGCCCGGTCCATGACCAGGCCTACTGGTGGATCAGGGCCTGATCAGCGAGACTGTTACTGCTGGCCGCATTTAATCCAACGTACGAACCACAGCCCGGCTGATCTGGCACCGACTTTAGGTATCTATCCAGCTCCCTCTTGAAGACAACCAGGGGTCTATTGGTAATTTCCCTTATGGCTGGTGGGAGGCTGTTGAACAGTCTTGGGCCCCGGACACTTATTGTGTTTTCTCTTAGTGTACCAATAGCGCCCCTACTTTTCACTGTCAAGTCTTTTGCTTTCGTAGGGAGTGATTTCTGTGTGCAGATTAGGGATGTTAATGTACCCTGAGACTAAAGAAGTAATTCCCAACATCCGTGTCTTTAGCTTCTATCCCCCTTCGTCACTGCGTCCCGCCTTTCAAACTGTCCATATTTGCTCCGTCAAATCCCCAGAGTATTTTGCTCTCTGTAATCATTTTTTCCCCAGCTTCTCCTCAGGCATAGCTGCGCTACGAGTCGTTGTGACACGCTCCGAGCGCTGCGCTACGAGTCGTTGTGACACGCTCCGAGCGCTGCGCTACGAGTCGTTGTGACACGCTCCGAGCGCTGCGCTACGAGTCGTTGTGACACGCTCCGAGCGCTGCGCTACGAGTCGTTGTGACACGCTCCGAGCGCTGCGCTACGAGTCGTTGTGACACGCTCCGAGCGCTGCGCTACGAGTCGTTGTGACACGCTCCGAGCGCTGCGCTACGAGTCGTTGTGACACGCTCCGAGCGCTGCGCTACGAGTCGTTGTGACACGCTCCGAGCGCTGCGCTACGAGTCGTTGTGACACGCTCCGAGCGCTGCGCTGGTAGCGGAGACACGCTCCGAGCGCTGCGCTGGTAGCGGAGACACGCTCCGTCACAGTCCGTCACTCGCGTAACATCCCACCATTACATGATGGCGCCCCGCGAGGTTGATCATAGCAATTAGCTCCACCTAGGCCTTCATTGTACCCAACTACCGGTGGACCGGAGGATGGGAGAGGATGAGGCCGGTGGACCTGAGAATGGGAGGATCAGAGGGCCGGAGGATGAGAGAGGATAGGAGAACAGGACGATGAGAGGGCCTGTGGACAGGAGGAATTGATAACAACCCCGCTTCTCCCAGCCTCCCACTTCCCTTCTTTCCTCATTTCCCTCCCTTTCCTCCTCTTCGCTTCTCTTCCCATCTCCCCTGCCCATCCCCAGTCTCACCTTCCTCCCATCTCAACCTCCTCCTTCTCTCCATCCCACCATCACCATTCTCGTAATTTTCCATCACTACGGATATTCCCCTCACAATCACCACCCAACATCTCCCCCATCTCCCCACCTCCCCCAACAACCTTATGTCTGGGCCACACCCAAGCTACTTAATACGCCATCAACACCTTGACTACATCTACCACAGAATACTCAGAGCCAGATATACATTCAGCTTCCTACTCCCCTCCCCCTCACCCAAGCCATACCTCCTACACCCACACCCATTACCTCTCCCCTCATCCCACCCATTCCGTCTCCCTCTCCCCCACCACACCAGCCTCCCTCCACCTTGCTTTCTAGGTGTTAGATACTGTATGGGATTACCTCTGTTAGGATTTATAGCCTGGGTCAGTACGAGAGATCCTACTGTCCTATTCATACTGACTGGCCTGTATGCAGGTCGTGATACCTGTGTGCAAATCGTGACACCTGCGTGCAGGTCATGATACCTGTACTCACCTAATTGTACTCACCTAATTGTGGTTGCAGGGGTCGATACTCAGCTCCTGGCCCCGCCTCTTCGCTGTCCGCTACTGGGTCTCTGCTCTCCCTGCTCCATGAGCTTTATCATACCTTGTCTTAAAACTATGTATGGTTCCTGCCTCCACTATATCTTTCTCTAGACTATTCCACTTCCTGACTACTCTGTGGCGGAAGAAATGCTTCCTAACATCCCTTTGACTCATCTGAGTCTTCAGCTTCCAGTTGTGTCCCCTTGTTTCTCTGTTCCCTCTCTGGAACATCCTGTCACTGTCTACCTTGTCAATTCCCCGCAGTATTTTGTATGTCGTTATCATGTCTCCTCTGACCCTTCTTTCCTCCAGTGTTGTTAGTCCTATTTCCCTCGACCTTTCTTCATAGGACAGACCCCTGAGTTGTGGAACTAACCTTGTCGCAAACCTTTGCACTTTCTCTAGTTTCTTTACGTGCTTGACCAGGTGTGGGTTCCAGACTTGTGCTGCATATTCTAGTATGGGCCTGACGTACACGGTGTACAGTGTCATGAACGATTCCTTGTTAAGGTAACGGAACGCTAATCTGAGGTTTGCCAGTCGCCCATATGCTGCCGCAGTTATCTGGTTGATGTGTGCCTCCGGAGACGTGCTTGGCGTTATACTCACCCCAAGGTCTTTCTCCTTTGCCGAGGTTTGTAGCCTTTGTCCGCCTAGCCTGTACTCTGTCAGCGGTCTTCTTTGCCCTTCTCCGATCTTCATGACTTTGCATTTGATGAGATTAAATTCGAGAAGCCAGTTGCTAGACCAGATGTCAAGCTTGTCCAGGTCTGTTTGAAGTCCTGCTTGGTCCTCTTCCGATGTGATTCTCCTCATTAATTTCACATCATCTGCGAACAGAGACACTTCTGAGTCTATCCCGTCCGTCATGTCATTTACATATACCAAGAATAACACTGGTCCTAGGACTGACCCCTGCGGTACACCGCTCGTCACAGGCGCCCACTGTGATACCTCATCACGCACCATGACCCGTTGTTACCTCCCTGTGAGATATTCCCTGATCCATTCCAGTGCCCTTCCTGTTATACATGCTTGTTCTTCAAACTTCTTTACTAATCTCATGTGAGGAACTGTGTCGACGGCCTTCCTGCAGTCCAGGAAAATGCAATCAACCCACCCTTCTCTCTCTTGCCTTACCTCTGTTACTTTATCATAGAACTCTAGGAGGTTTGTTACACAGGATTTGGCTTCCCGGAATCCGTGCTGTGTTCAGGTCGTGATACCTGTGTGCAGGTCGTGATACCTGTGTGCAGGTCGTGATACCTGTGTGCAGGTCGTGATACCTGTGTGCAGGTCGTGATACCTGTGTGCAGGTCGTGATACCTGTGTGCAGGTCGTTATACCTGTGTGTAGGTCGTGATACCTGTGTGCAGGTCGTGATACCTGTGTGCAGGTCGTGATACGAAGGTCAATATTTGACTTCCTCTCTCTGATTTTTTACAACTGAAAAGGTGAATCTGAATCTTATTTTTTTTAACACATCGGCCGTTATCCACCGAGGCAGGGCGACCTGAAAAAGAAGAAACACTTTAATAATCATTTACCCCATCACTGTCTTGTCAGAGGCGCGCCTACACTACAGTTAAAACACTGCAACATATCTCAACCCCTCCTTCAGAGTGCAGGCACTGTACTTCCCACCTTCAGGACTCAAGTCCGGCTAACCGGTTTCCCTGAATTCCTTCATAAATGTTACTTTGCTCACACTCCAACAGCACGTCAAATTATAAAAAAACAATTCGCCTCCACTCGCTCCTATCAAGCACTCTCCCTCAGGGTTGATGAAAGTCCAAGCCCCTCGCATACAAAACCTTCTTTACCATCTCCCTCCAACCTTTCCTAGGACAACCCCTACTTCGCCTTCCCTCCACTACAGAATTATACGCTCTCCATCCTTTTTAAATGTCCGAACTGCCTCAACAACTTCTCCTTATCATCATAAATAAACTATCAAATGTCCAGGAAGGTGAAAAACTCGACTATCAACAAATTATTTAAAATTAGTGTAATGTCTGAAGAGAAAATGTACTTTTATACATTTAATAACTCAGTAATGATCGTAATAATACAAAACAGTTTATTTACAATACCTTATTTACAATTAATAAGTGAAATGTCTACACTTTGTACATTGTGACACGAACATGATGGTACCTACATTACACATGATCCAAACATCAACAGTACCCTAAACAGGTTATCCAAGATAGACATAATATCGTAACACAGTAGCCTTCACTATGGCATACGAGAGCAAACATGGTGCAGCTGTAACGACCAATAGACAGTTGAAGAGATCTCAACACCACGACAAAGTTTCATTTATAATGCTAGGTATTGTAATTCCCTTATGCCCCGACTGTGATATTAGGCCTATAGTCAAGAAAATCACAAATCTAGAGCAAGACTTTGGACAATAAACAGATATCAAGACAGGAAAATCCTGCAAGACTCGAAACATAGCTAAATTCATCCTAACTGTGACCCTTGTGAAACAAATTCACAAGAAACTGGTGCACACACTCACTACCAGAACTGTGTAGAGACGTACAAACCCAGGAATAAAGACTAAGAAGAGAAGAATTAAACGAGAGGCTGCAGCAGCAGCACGTCCAGGTACTAGCACTGACAGAATAAATCACATAGGCAGCCCTCACTCCAGGTGTCCCCTGGAAGTTTCTAAGAAGCTTTTGTGAGTGAGGGAAACACAACAGAAACGTCACTCGTCAACACTCGCAAAATATATCAAAAGATCATGAAAAGATGCAGGTAATAAATGAAAGCAATGAGATAGGTAAGAAGGCCATTCCCCCCTTCATGGCTCTAGACAATTAACTTGAGTATGGGAACAGAGATGACCCAAGCTACAACTTGTTGCACCCCATAATGCTGGCGTCCTGTTCACGTATCTAACATAATTGCAATAGCAAAACATTGCTATTGGCTTTCCAGATGAGGAGAACAATAATAGAAGTTATACGACATTAAGAAAAATGTATAATGTGCACATTAATATGAATGAGACATTAATAATAATAATAATAATAATAATAATAATAATAATAATAATAATAATAATAATAATAATAATAATAATAATAATAATAAGGATAATACTACACACCATACAATGTAAAAAATTATTCATAAATATGCACAGAGTAGTAAAATGACAATACTGTCTACATATCTGTACGTCTGCCTGTCACCTCAAACTACTGCTACACATCCTGTAATTTTTGGCTGTACTGGGCTGAGGAAACCACTAGCTGACGAAATGTCTCCGAGATAAAGACATCCAAGTGTTCAATGTGTGTCTTATTCATCAACGGAGACTGTAGGGAGGCCAGAGCGTAGGGTGAGAGAATGGGAGAAGTTCGGAGAAAGGAGGAAGAAAGGAGGCAGGGAGAGAGAGAGAAGGAGAAGAACTAGACACCAATACGATTGGACGCGAGGAGAGGCTGAATGCTAGTTTGAGAACCACGTCAAATGTTAAACAAAAGTAGAAACTATAAGATAATATTCTCCTGGTGTCTCGTAAGTTAGCTATTCTCTCTCCATCTCATGTTGGTGTTTTGTGTTTAATATTCAGTTAACTACACGAACAACGTCATTAAGGCTGCGTGTCACCTGTACGTCACCAGTCAAGGATACTCTAATCCCTAAAATGGGAATCAAGTGTAAACACCTCTCGATGTGTGTACATGGAGACATACGGATGTCTAAGAGACATTCTATACACTGAGAGGCACTCACCCCTCAGTGTGTATACGCTGAAATACACACACACACACACACACACACCTAAATGTATATATATACGTACTGAGAGAGAAACACCTCAGAGTGTATATAAAGTAAGAGATAAGCCTCTCAGTGCATATACACAGAGATAAACACTTCTCTTTATATATACACGTAGAGAGAAATACACAAACACCCACATATCTCAGTACATATACACTGAGAATTGCACGGTTTTGCACGGTATTACATGGTATTGCATGGTATTGCACGGTATTGCACAGTATTGCCCGCCTCCCACTGTACTTAACCATGACAAAACATAAATTTATGTCAGTGCAAAGACAATAGCAAAGAACATATCTACGCAGTATCGGAAATTTTCTTACTGGGTCTTCCTTTACCACACGTGACGATCGCCTGACCTTAATTCTGGCAATCACTGCTACACAGTCTAGTAAACTCCTTATGCTGCCTGTACGAGTACTTTTAGCCCTTAAACACATGATAATGGTTGATGGTATTGGTTCCACGTCTCCCACGAAGGGTGGTGTTGCCGGGGGCAGCAATCCCTTCCTGTTAGACGGGTCTCTCAGTCGGTAGAGTCTCATCCATCAGTGTTGTTGTCTGGTGATCCTTCATCCAGGGGAAACCTATTGCTGTTGCCCGGCCCCTGCCCTGCCTTACCTGCTGCTGCTGCTGGCTAAGCTCCTTCCCACCCTGACTTCCTTCTCTTTTTCCTTTCTCACTCGCGACCTGATGATGGTCCAGGGTGGACCGAAACGATGTCCAGCTCTTTTATTTCTAGCATGTGACTCGGCTGTGAATTGTTGCAGTTGTTGCATCGTGATTGATTCTTCCATGCTGCTGTTTCTGTCGCCCCTCCTGCAGAGGCATTAACAATGCATGTACTTGGTTGCATTCTTGTGTGCATGCGTGTGCGTGTGTACGTGCGGGAGACGGGGTGCGTGTGTGCAAATCAAAGTCAAAAAGATATACTGATACTTTGTCGTAGTCACCCATCAAGAGCAGCACCGTTCTTCGTACACACACGCACGCAAACTCGCACGCACACGCACTCACACACACACGCACACACACACACACACACAAACACAGGTGTGCTGGTGGCGGCTTGCTTCTGAGGTCCAGGTAATCGGTGAAGGAACCAGACAAGTGCCTTGCTGCACCCTATGATAACCCTCATTCCTTCTTAATTCATCTTCTTGCTCCTCTCCTCCTCCTCCTCCTCCCTCTCCTCCTCCTCCTCCTCCTCCTCCTTCTCATCCTTGTGTTTTATTTGTTTTTCCTTCTTCATACTTTTCCCGGCTACAGCTCCTATTTACCTTGTTATCACCCAGCTCTTTTTTTCTCCTCATTCCTCCTCTTATTTCTTAATTCGTCCTTCCCTTTCCCACTCTTTCTTCTCCGTCTACTCATTGTAACAAGTGGTGTTCCTTGTAACAAGTGGTGTTCCACAGGGATCAGTCTTAGGCCCATTGTTATTTATAATATATATCAATGACCTTGATGAGGGAATTACTAGTGATATGAGCAAATTCGCCGACGACACGAAGATAGGTAGGATAATTGATTCAAACATAGATGTCATAGAACTTCAGGAAGATTTAGACAAACTTAATTCGTGGTCAGAAAAGTGGCAGATGCAGTTCAATGTAGATAAATGCAAGGTTCTGAAGCTCGGGAGTGTCCATAACCCAAGCACTTATAAGTTAAATAACGTAGAACTTAGCCATACAGATTGCGAGAAGGACTTGGGGGTGATGGTAAGCAGCAACCTTAAACCAAGACAGCAATGCCTAAGCGTACGTAATAAGGCAAATAGATTACTGGGATTTATATCAAGAAGTGTTAGCAACAGAAGTCCAGAGGTTATATTACAGCTTTATACATCATTAGTAAGGCCTCACCTAGATTACGCAGCTCAGTTCTGGTCTCCATATTACAGAATGGACATAAATTCGTTAGAAAACATTCAGCGTAGAATGACTAAATTAATACATAGCATTAGAAATCTTCCTTACGAAGAAAGATTGAAGACCCTAAAATTACATTCACTTGTAAGACGTAGAATGAGGGGAGACATGATCGAGGTATACAAGTGGAAAATGGGTATTAACAAAGGGGATATAAATAAGGTCTTGAGGATATCTCTCCAAGAGAGAACCGCAATAATGGATTCAAGTTAGATAAGTTTAGATTTAGAAAGGATATAGGAAAGTATTGGTTTGGAAATAGGGTAGTTGATGAGTGGAACAGTCTGCCTAGTAGGGTTATTGAAGCTAGGACCTTGGGTAGTTTCAAATTTAGGTTGGATAAATTCATGAGTGAGAGGGGTTGGATTTGAGTGGGACTCGCGCATGAGTGGGTAGAATTGTCAAAGCTTATTTCTTGGGTAGCATTGAAAATTGGGTTGAGCAAATATTCTGTTAGTGGGACGGATTGTGAAGGACCTGCCTAGTATGGGCAAACAGGCCTGCTGCAGTGTTCCTCCTTTCTTATGTTCTTATGTTCTTATTTGTTTCTCTTTTATCTCTTCCATCTTCATCTTCGTCCTTCTCCCTTCTTCTCTTCCTCTTCTCTTCAGTTTCTTTCTTCCCTCTTCCTCTACCTCCTCTCTTATGATATACTGGCTCCTTCCCCACAATGTCTTTTCTCAAGACACTTGACTTTTTGCATTTCTCTGTCTACCCAAAGTGGTAAGGTGTTGGTCCACAAACACTCCACCCTCACCATCACCACCACCCTCACCACCACCACCACCACCCTCACCACCACCACCACCCTCACCACCACCACCACCACCACCCTCACCACCACCACCACCACCCCACCACTTCACACCCCAACATCGCTTTCCTAACTACCATCAATCCTCTCACAAATTGTGTTACAAACCCCCTGTCATTGCCGTCTCATTGCTGTCTATTTTGAAACTGCCTGTCAAAGTCGGGGGAGGGGGGGTTGGAATCATTAAAGGAGGTGTTTTTGGTGGGGAATGTGACTAAGGTGTAATGGCTGATGCGGGAATTGGGTGGAGGGGATAGAGGAGGAGAGTGGGAACTGTGCCTAGCCCATCTGTTCTCTCCAGCAGCTTAGAGTCAGGCACCCCTGTCCCCCTCTCCCCACTCTCTCTCCCCTTAGGACTAGTCACTACTCCTCCCCTCCCCTCTGTACACACGTAAACAGACAAGCAATCACTCAACTACGAATGAGCGCAAGCTAGCAAGCACACAAGTAATCAAACGCAAAAAAACGCATACAAGCTAATGAATCACGCACGGACGCAAGCAAACACTGAAGAAAATCATTTAAACATGCTTGCGAGCTAGCATGCAAGCACTTATGGACTCAATAACACAAGCAAGAACGCATGCATGGAAGCAAGCAAACACGCAATCGTTATTAAAGCGGCTTGATAAACCTTGTTGGATGATGTTGTAATGGCCACAAATTGTACACGTGTCGTGACTGACGACTCGGTGGTCTCTTGATGCCTGCAGTTACGGCAGTCTTGAGGAGCCAAGTCAATTGCGCCATCCACAGCATATATGGATGGCTAGACTCCAGCAGATTTCTCAGAGTCCAGATATTTACCGACATCTACGTGGCCCATCTGTGTTGATAACTTCCAACCGCGCCCTCCTGCTGCATTTGATTGCCTTTTCATGTCCGCTTTATTAAATCCTCTTGTTATTTTGTACGTTATGTTTTCCCTTCGATCACCTAGTGTCAACAGCTTCAGTTACTGAAGTCTCTCCTAATAATTATTCACCTTTAGTGTTGTGAGAGGGTGTGTCAAGGACCCCAATGAAAATAAGTCACTTTGACTTCTCTGGGTTATCCTGGGTAATCCACACATAGTTATTTTTTTCCCCATGACCTCGGGTGTGGTGCTTGTCGGAGATTTCATTCGCTGAATGGCACCTGTCTGCCACCCTTTAAGAATATCGGAAATATTCAAGTCGTCTTCCAGTTTTCTAGCAGACTTCCCGGCCCTTGTGTTTTATTGATAATCAGTGAAAGGGGTCTGCTGATTGTTGATATTTCCTCTTTCAATGTTTAATGTGGTTCTTGTCAGGTTCTGTTGCTTCTGACACGTTCTTTTCTCTCAGGATTTTCTCTAACGCCCCAATTTTGTTTCTCTGCTTGGTATTTCTGCGTAACGTCGCAGTTTCACACCTCTTGTATTGTTTATCCACCTTTTTTTTCAGTTGTGAAGACGCTCCTAAACTTTGTTTACTTCTTCGCAAACATTCTTGTCAATTTTCGTAAGGATTTCCTCGTCTTCCTTTATTCACAATTATTTTATCATTCTCATCTTCCTTCAGATGTTGCTATGAAGTAGCTTTAGTTAAGTCTCGGTTTCTGTTGCATTTTCGAATTACTTCTCTTGTTTTTCCTTCTGGTTCCCAATACATTCCTGGCTCTCGCGTTTTCCTCTCTGCTTCCTCGTGTGATTGTGATCTTGATTCTAAGATCTCTCAGCTCAACGTTTTGCTTCTGTGCAGTAACGTTCATACATGGGAGCCTGTGTCTCTTGTCTTCGTGCGTCTGTCTTCGTGCGTCTGTCTTCGTGCGTCTCTTGTTTTCCTCTTGGCTGTTCCATTATGCTACTGATATATCTTCTCTGATATCTACGCCAGATCATGAGTGTTGTTGTACGTGATACTCGGTGAGGTCTTTCACGCAAAGGTAGCGCCATCGGCTCTCAACTGAAGGACCCAGGTCCAGTTTCGGGAGCATGGAGAATGAGAGCATGACTCCATACATTTCCTGCTCCTGTCTATCCAGCAGTAAATAGGTACCCGGGTGTTATGGGTGGCATCCTGGTAATTTTTTCTTTTTCCTCCCTTCTGGCTCCCTTCCCTTCACGCTTCTGTGTGACTGGTTAATGGTACAAGTCCGACCAAAACGTCGTCATAAGTTCCAATCTTTTATGTGCGGGTCATTTGTGCATTACAGTAGATTGGGTTGGACTTGGAAACGAGCGCTGAGGAAGGATAACAGATCTTAGCCGGTTAATCCATCGGTGTAAAAACATTGGTCTTCTCTGTGATGTTTTGACGCTTGCATGATCATCTTGGAGGTAATTATGCTCATTCACTCTTGACTTTTTCGTTGGAACAGTTGCTAAAATGGCAGCACTAACCCTGGAACAATCGTTAAAACGGCAGCACCAACCATGGAACAATCGTTAAAACGGCAGCACTGATCATGGAGCAATCGCTAAAATGGCTTCACCAAGACTGGAACAATCGTTAAAACGGCAGCACAAAACCTGGAACAATCGTTAAAACGGCAGCACCAACCCTGGAACAATTGTTAAAATGGCAGTACCAACCCACGATGGAAGCACTTTCGTAGAAACAATCGTGAAGAACTCTAGTCTCATCCCTGGAACAATCACCACGATGGAAGCACCATCGTGGGAACAATCGCGAAGAACTCCAGCCTCAACGCTGGAACAATCACCAAGGGATGCCTCTGACTGCAAGAGTAAGAGAATACGCCAGATCTCTGGATTATTACAGCCTCTGCTAGACAACATTATCTCAGGTTACTTACCAAGCTCGTCTTGTTATGACTTCTGGGAAACTTTCAAAGCTTTCAAATTAATTGCTTCGGACAGGATTTTCAACCCATTTCGTGAAAGGGTAAAAAATATGAAGGCTTTTTTCTCTGCTTGTATATTTTTAATTTACAGAATCTTAGTGAACTTTCATTTCGGGGGAATAAAATACTTCGATATACTAATATTTAAGGAGAGGTCCTACGTAGGTTGGGAAATGGAAGGCAATTAGATTCCATTCCGTTGATAATCAAAGGCTTCAAGGTACTCATCCCTCCATCCTCAGTTTCTATCAACCCTAAACAGCACAATGTGTTCACTTTGCTATCATGAACAACACGTTTTTACGTAGGAGAGAGAAGTTTACGACGACGTTTCGGTCCAACTTGGCCCATTTACTCTTTATTTTTGCATTGTTCAAGTCACGGTATTGCGCCTCTTTTTGTTCTTTCTGAACAAGATTTATTTTTTAACTGTTGTGTTAGAGATCATAGGAGTTCCATAAGCTGGTCCACTGTCTAAACTTTCCTCCCAGCTGTCACAAGCGAGGTCTTGTTGAATCAGCCCTTGTAAACGACTTTCCTGTCTCTGTTGATATTCTGGGATGCTCTCTTTCTACCCATCTCTGTGAGAAGTGATAATCTCTGGTGGGCGAAACATCTTCTCAATCAAATGCCTTAAACCATATACTATGTGGTATTAAGATATAGTATATGGTATATAACACCGTTGACTTACTATCATTGCCTCTTCATCTTGTGTTCTGACCTGACTCCCATCCCCCCATCCCGTTTTCTTTCTTACTCACGACTAGACATGGTACTACACGGATCGAAACATCATCCAGTTTTTATTTCTGGTTTGTGGATTAGCTGTGAATTGTTCCAGCTACGGTACTGGAACAATTACGGTGCTTCAGTCAATGAAGGCTTAAGAAGCCCCAGGAGCTGCTGGAATTCGACCTTCGTAAAACGCAGATAAATTAGTACACAGAAGCAGAGTGTTGGATTGCTCTTGAGAGATGGAAACCATGCTCAAGTCGATTCTTATCGCCATCGCGTCATGGTCTCTGGCCAGACGCTTCACGCTGGCAGGAAGGGATATCCTGCAGTGGGGTCCATATCCTGCACAGAAGGAAAGACAGAACCTGCAGTAGAAGTCACATCCACATAAAATTCAGCTGTGAAAGCAGAACCTGCATTAGATGTCCAACAATGCAAGAAAGAACTGAAAAATTCACAAGAAGAAAGAATTACTTGGAACGTTTGAAGTCCCTTGACCTGTACTCCCTGGAACGTAGGAGATAACGATGTGCATCATAACTTCACCTGGAAAACACTAGAAGTGACTGGTCCCAAATCTGTACACAGAAATCACTACCTACGAAAACAAAGGACTGGGCAGACGGTGCAACATACCCCTAACGAAAAGCAGGGGTGCCATGAGTACATAAGAGAAAACACAATGAGTGTCCGTGGCCCAAGACTGTTTTCAACAGCCTCCCATCACAGATAAGGGGAATTACCAATAGACCTCTGGCTGTCTTCAAGAGGGAGCTGGACAGATACCTGAAGTCAGTACCGGATCAGCCGGGCTGTGGTTCGTACGTTGGATTCCGTGCGGCCAGCAGTGACGGCTTGGTTGATTAGGCCGTGACACAACGTGAGGCTTGGTCGAGGTCCAGGCCGCGGGGGCGTTGACCCCCGGAACAACCTCCAGGTAGCGTAAATATACTACAAAGCTAAACTAATTATTTTTGTATATTTTAAAAAATGAACAACAACAACAATAATAATAATATTAATAATAAATCAACTTTTAGACTTTATAAATCACTAACAATAGTAATACTAAAAACACTGATGCTGGTGTTGATGCTAATGTTGACACTCAGATTGGTGTTGTTGCTGGAGCCGGTGATGACGGTGTTGCCGCGACCCCACTGATTAATTCCACGCCAAGTGAATGCCACATCAATTATTTCAGTGTCTCCTCTGACCACTTCCCACTGCAACGCTAAATGTTGCATCACTTCCAGTATTATTAAATGTCAATCATCCTAAACCTGAGCCTTTTAACCAAAGTGGGATTCTTTTTTTAGACAGTTGAAGTGGGGCATTTAGACAGGGTAAAATGTACTTCTTTTTCTGAGAAGGGTGACTTTTTAAGAAGTAAAATGGTACAAGTGTTACATCTTGGGCTCTTGATACAAGGAAATCTTATACGTTTGCCTAACATATAGGCCTGACCTACTTACACTAGTGGATTTGTCCAATGGTGACTCCGCCTCCTGCTGCTGCTTTTACTCACCCCACTGCAGTATATAAGCCACTTCTCCCAGCATATACATAAAATGGCTATAAAATGGTTCTCTTATAATCATTTATCTACAGATGTGTTACTCTTTGTTTCCCTACCTGTGTGCCCTGTATGCCCCCCTCCCCCTGGTGCCCGTGGTAAAGTGGGGGGAATGCCACTAATCACAAAGCCTATGATGCTTTGTGGGCTCAGTTGGCTAAATTCTCGACATTTTGAACCTCAGCTGGTGCCAGAGTATAGCCGAAAACCAGAGTCAAATTTATGTCACTGACGCTATGTGAAAAAATAAAATGGTTATAATTATAGCCATAATTTTAAAAGGGGTGGAGGGGTAAGCCAGCGGAAGGCCTCGGTCAGCTGGCCAAAAGCTCCAGCTGCGGGTCATCATATGATTAAGACCCGCCTCAGGAAACACTTGTCCTGTTTCCTGACAAATATTGCCTAACTTAGCTATGTGAAGCGGATAGTTAGTTAGTTTAATATCTTTATTATGCACCCCATACCCATCCTGTGGGTGGTAGTCAAAAGATTACAGAGGTACATAATGGGTCCATTGAGTGGACTCCAAAGTTTTGATAGCTGAACAAGTTACAGCGGTAATGAACTAGATCTGGTCACAATTATGACAAGTTACAATCGTAATGAGCTCCAGGTATAGCTGATCACAATCATGACAAGTTACAAAGGTAATGAACTAGAGCTGGTCACAATCATGACAAGTTACAAAGGTAATGAGCTCCAGGTAGAGCTGGTTACAATCATGACAAGTTACAAAGGTAATGAATCATAATCACATCATATTAGTTACAATCATGAACAAATTACACATCGGATTCATTGGTTAAACTCGTGTTGCACAACGAGGCTCCCAAGATTTGTCTATCAATTTGACAGAGTAAAAACCACTACGATTTTCCGGCTCGCCTAAAGTTTTACATATCTGGTGTCATGGGATGGATATGGCTGACAGTTTTTCCTGCCATGAGGATATAAGCAGCCTACTGGAAACAATAGTAAGGAAAGCAACTCCTTGCTGGACAGACTTTTGTTGGAACAGCGTAGCGCTGTGTAGAGCTTTACTATACCGTGACTAGGAAAAGCTCTACAGCCGGTTTATTTTCTTCCCTGCAGGATTTGGCACATCCTAGAATATCTAACTTAAATAATGTATTTAGAAAAAGTAGTAGGTATGGTGAATTCCGTTTCTTTTCCATTAGTAAAAGACTCAAGATCATCGCTTGGACACATTTCAAAATTATCCATCAGAACGTACCTGTAAGAGACATTTTTTTTTTCCCCAATTTTTTTCATTTTTGCCAAAAGCTAACACGGAAAAAAATATATGTTTATTGTCTGTATTAAAGTATTTTGCTATACAATGAAGCTTCCTATGTTTTTCAGCTATTCAGTGGAACTTTCTGGTTTTTTTTTTTTTTTGGCTATACTTTTTTTTTTTCGGTCGTTTTATAAATTCCGGTTTCGACAATAGTTACATATATGAACTGGCCAGCCTCTCAGGATGGACAAAGGATAAAAAATTTTTGTGGCCCAAATGGTTTAGAAAACCCACAAGTTGAAGAATGACACTTGTGCAACATTTTGGAATCTTTACTGAGGGAACGTTTCGCCAGCCAGTGTCTTCAATCCAATGCAGAGAAGAAGGGTGGAAGACGCCGCTGGCTGGCGAAACATTTCCTCAGTAAAGATGCCCAAATATTGTATAAGTGTCTCATTCTTCGAAGAAGCTTGTAGCTGGGAAACCGGTGTGTCCAACACCCGGTTTCTGAGAGGTCAGATCTCAGGGCTTGCTGCAAAATAATAGTGACTTGTAATTCCTCAATTAAGAAGCCAGATCCAAAATTTTCAACCCTGGGCTCATAGACTTTAAGATATACCTGTTCCTTACCTTAAACTAATTTATTGCCTAAAGTTTGCCATAACGATATTATACATATTTCGACTCTGCATAACTGACCGTGGGAATAAATTACTGATCATGGGAATAAATAACCGACCGTGGGAGCAAATAACCAGCCGTGGGAATAAATATCTCAACGTGGGAATAAACAGCTGACTTTGTAAGTAAGTTACTGAAAAACATTATTCCCCACAATGTATTCGTGTTATTCATCACGCACCATGATTTCGTGGTGCTAATCATCGATCTAGAATGACAGACTAATTGACAAGCTTACTAACTAACTAACTGACTGGCACTGACTAACTGACTAAGAGACTGACTGAATGAAAGTCATACCTACCTCCAGTGGTTGAAACTAAAACCTTAATTAATATGGCTGGCTGCATCACACTGGCTTTCTGTGCTGGAGGAGAAGCTAGATGGTGAAATATTGAAGCAAGCTTTCACGGCTTTCCCGACCTTCCTTTTTTAATGTAAGCGTTAATGGAAGCTTGAAAGAGACAGACGCAGACAGGCATTCCTGTACAGACAGACAGATATACTGCTTAAGCAGTATATATCGTATGTACGAGTGTGTGTTTATTTTTGAGTGCGTGTTCATGTGTGTTCATGCCATTTAATAAGTAAAGCCAGTACAAGTCAGAGGACAGGTGACATTCATAACATGTTCTCTATCTTGGAGCATCAGCTAGTTTGACTACACTTTTTTTGTGGTGGTCAAAACGAGTTTAATAGTAGCCTTCACACCTTGGTGCTGTGGAGTGTCTGTTTCTCACTCTAGATTCATCTCTTTCTCTTCCTTCTCCTCCTCTTCTTTCTCCTCCTCCTCCTCACTCGGTCCACCGCGAGTAGCGGCTCCACTCTTAACTTAAATTCCTCCATATACAACCCCACAACCCCTTCATGCCTGACTCCACAAGATCCGCTTACTTCCCTCTCGCTTCTCTATACATCAGAACACTACTTTCTGTTTCACTAGCGCATGCTGTCGGCGCGACTGGTGAAAAGAGTGAGTAGAGAAGGTCTTCATTCTGACAACGTCTCGCCCAGTCGAGCTTTATCATGTCATGACTTGTTAAAGGTCATCTTGTTAAAGGTAAACGTAATCTCGAACTAGACACTGAGCTTGGGGACAGGAAACAAGAATCTACTTAAACACACATAAGCACAGTTCAAGACACTGAGGAGACGTTTTCCCCCCACGAGGGACTGAGGGAGGCACTTGTGGCGAAACGTTTCCTGCCTATATACTGTGTCGGTAACACCATACACGCTCCTCAGTCAAAACGAGAATGACCTCAGTTGTATTATCGTCACAAACATCATCAGTTTCCAGCGTAAGCTCCGTTTCCAGCGTAAGCTCCGTTTTCCAGCGTTAGCTCCGTTTCCAGCGTAAGCTCCGTTTCCAGCGTAAGCTCCGTTTCCAGCGTAAGCTCCGTTTCCAGCGTAAGCTCCGTTTCCAGCGTAAGCTCCGTTTCCAGCGTAAGCTCCGTTTCCAGCGTAAGCTCCGTTTCCAGCGTAAGCTCCGTTTTCCAGCGTAAGCTCCGTTTCCAGCGTAAGCTCCGTTTTCCAGCGTAAGCTCCGTTTTCCAGCGTAAGCTCCGTTTCCAGCGTAAGCTCCGGAAATATCGCTGACAATATTACATAGAATACACGAAGCTGATAAATTAAGACCCCTTTGCAACACTTAGGTACCTCTGTTGTGGAAACGTTTCGCCACACAGTGGCTCCATCAGTCCAGTGCAAAGGAGAGTGGTGAAGATCAGAAGGAGTTTGAGGTAATCAGTCCCTCAACCTGAACTCAATGTAATCAGTCCATCAATCTTGATTGATGGACTGATTACCTCAAAATGGCAGCAAGCAAGACGACAGACTACAAGTTAGAAAAAGCACTGTGGGTGGTTTAGTAATGGAAAACTGGGCTAAATTTATAAAGGAAAGAGGTCGATGATGGAGGCAGTTTAAAAAACAGTGGCACTGTACAGCATTACAAAAGTGGGTGTTCTTAGAGACAGTATGGTAAAGGCGGTTTTTGAAAGTCACGTGAGCAAACACTAGGATATATTAATTAGAAAACGTTTCAGTCCTGGGATCTTAATTACTTCTAACATACAGAGGTTAAAAAGAGAGTATATATAGGCTGTATATACCGCATATATTTATTAGAAAACGTTTCGGTCCCAGGATCGAAACGTTTTCTATTAAATTTGTCCTAGTGTTGGCTCACGTGTCTCTGTAAACGAATTTGTCAGTATCTATTACCAAGGTTTATGGTAAAGGTAGCTAGGCTTAGTTGAGTTTACCTCTGTGTTAGTAATACAGTAGCTAAGTATACCGACAGTGGGAAAATATGATACACAGCGCCTGGTATTATGGAGCTTCACCGTGAAGACTACGCGTCTTCACAGTGAATTGATAAAGTTCTTGTTGAACCAGACGTATTCACAATAAAACCCTTTGACCCGCCTCGTGTGTCTTGTTCAGATATTGTGTGTGTGTGTGTGTGTGTGTGTGTGTGTGTGTGAGCAGAGGATGACCCCCTCCAGGACTGTGTCTTAGAATACACAATAGTTTTAAAATATAGAATTAGTGCCACTAACGCTAATGAACATTATAATTACGCTGTATTGGAGCAATGGCTGCAATTATGTAATGATACGTTGTAGAGGTAGTGACACCTGAATGCTGAAACAGCCAAGGTTGGAATTACGGTGGTATCGCCAATGGCGTGTTAGCTATTTGAGCTAACAACTGGTGTCATTATAGTGGCGCGTTCCCTCGCAGGATGAGCGCCCTTGCTCAAGAAACTCGCCCCTCGGGACACAATCTAAAAAAAAAAAAAATTCTCACTGAAATTTAGGTATTCAGTCTACTTTAGCAGATCCATTTTCGATTTCTCTTTGTAATCTATGTCGCCCAAATTGCACACTTCACACTGCGTTGCGATGCGGAGTGTGCAACGGTGTAGTGGAGTGTGCAACGGTGTAGTGGGCGTTGCAGATTAGGAGTTTGGGAAACGTGTGTATTCGTCTGGAGATTCAGTGTCAGCATAACCGAGAGTCGCCCACACACACGTCAGGTTAATCGTCAGGAAAAATTATCCGATACGGGCTTGTATGATAACACACACACACATACACCACACACCACACACCACACACCACACACCACACACCACACACCACACACCACACACCACACACCACACACCACACATATATATACCTGGAGTCTACCTGGAGGGCATTCTGGGGATCAACGCCCCCGTGGCCCCGGTCCATGATCAGGCCTCCTGGTGGATCAGGGTCTGATCAACGAGGCTGTTACTGCTGGCCATCTCTCTCAGGATGGCCTATCTATACACACCAGAAATATATTTTTTATGAAGATATCGCCACTACAAGAAAGCGGGGCAATAAAAAATAAATAGAGAAGAAAAAAAAGGAAGGGGAGAGAATTTTGATTATATATAATAATAATAATCTTAAGAAGAAGAAGAAGAAAAATACGCACATACAACAACATAATCGATAGATTACTAGTGCTGATCTTATTGGTGTGAGTGTCCAATGAACTTAGATTACTTCCTACAGGAGTGTCCTGGTTGGTATCCATCCAGTGTATCAAAACCAGCAGCTACTTCTGCCTAATGTACAGTGACTTCTTAATTCCCTTTTATTTCTAAGTGAATTTAAATGAGTTAATGGTTTACTAATTTTGAGGAGTCCAGGGTTTAATTTTAAATAAAAAAAACAGGGTGCATACGCGGTGTGCGTCTGTCTTATTCCATATGAATGTTATATATCTGTGTTGTTTCCTCTGTTATGTCCCATCACACTAACTGGGTAGCTTGTGCACATCAGGTAAGGAAATATGTTAGAGTTCTAGGGTAAGTATTGTGTTCTGGGGTTCTGGGGTAAGTATGGTGTACTGAGGTTATGGGGTAAGTATGGGGTTCTGGAGTAAGTATGGTGTGCTAAGGTTTTGGGGTAAGTATGGGGTTCTGAGGTAAGTATGGTGTGCTGGGGTTCTGGGGTAAGTATGGGGTTCTGGGGTAAGTATGGGGTTCTGGGGTAAGTATGGTGTGCTGGGGTTCTGGGGTAAGTATGGGGTTCTGGGGTAAGTATGGTGTTCTGGGGTGTCTGGTGGTAGGTATGAATGTCCGGTGATGAGTATGGAGTTCTGGTGGTTGGTTATTTTTCTTACTAAGAGTAGGATGGGGTTCTGGTGATTGATAAGAACATCACAGGTACTAACATCGACAAATCAACGATTGAACGCTAAAGTGTACGTCTTGATTGGATAATATAGTATATAAACGAGTCCCACTTATTCCAAAATAAATTTAAGCAAGTTAGAGTGCATTAACTAATGATTGTTGGATTTTTACGGAAAAACGTGATTAAGTGCTACAAGTATTGATGGAGGAAGGTGATTTAACCAGTTACTGAGTAAACATTAACATTGTTGGTCGGGTTAATCATTCAAACACTGGCGTACCCTAAGGCCCCTGCGAGTTTAGCCCTTCCACATTAGTGTACTAATTGCGTCAGTACGTAAGAGAGACTGTTGTCATCGTGGCAGTATGCAACGGATGTCGTCTGCACATCACCAGTCAAGGATACTTTAATCCTTAATATAAGGATTAAAGTAAAATGCAGGTGTATACACGCTAAGATATACACCCTTCAAGTGTACATACACTGTTGTTGTCAGTGCATACACACCAAGAGTGGTTCCCTCGTCAAGGTGTATTGAAGGAATGGTAGAACGTATTCACACTTGTGCAACATTTGGGAATATTTATTGAGGGAACGTTTCGCCACATAGTGGCTCCATCGGTCCAATACAAAGAAAAACGGTAGGAAAAGGAGGAGGAGCTTGAGGTAATCAGTCCCTCAGCCTGGAATCGATATGTTTAGTCCGTCAGTCTTGATGGTGTTGCTATATCGTGCTAAGAGGAAATAATTTATGAAAATTACCTACGTGAAAAAAAAAAAAAGTTTTTCATTGCACGTTTCATCTCTTCTTTTTGTTTCCATTAAATTGCCTAAGTCATTCACCCCGACCCCTGTTACACTACTGGGTGGTGGGGAGGAGGGTGGGGGTGTGTTGTGGGAAGGGTGTCAGTATGTGGTGGGGAGCTAGACGGCGGGGAAAAGACGGCGCTACTGTGTGGAAGGGCAGTGAGATTTTATTATACATTCTCTCAATCTCAGTCTCGTCTCCTTTGAGAGATTTTTAGTGTATACGAATATTCCGGTCAAGAGATGACAGGTGACTTTTAAAAAGTGTCATCACTGGCTTGACATTTATTCTTTAAAAGGCTCTTCTTACCCAGCTGGTCAATTCCCAAGTGGTTGTGACAATGTTGCAACGACGTTGCAATCATTGAAAGTAAGATCGTCCAACCTTGTTACCATAAATTCCGTTATATTTATCGTTCGTTCTGTCAAGTGCTTTGGTGTGAGATTATTTTTTTTATACTTCTTTTTTAATAGAGAAGTAGGTGAAATTTGTCCTCCTTGAGCATCATGTTTTCTGTGGCCCACTGGTCGTTTTGGTTGATATAGATTTGATGCTCAGGTGTATTTTTGATGGGTAACGCGTCTATAAAAAATAAGTTGTAGTAACGTCCGGAAGGATCAGGGGCAAGGCAGTGCCAGTTGGTACCTATTTACTGCTAGATGAGCAAGGGGCTGCAGGGATGTAAGGGAACCTGCCCGTATGTTTCAGTAGCAGGACATTACCGTGAGGTGATCTTGAGTAACACGGGGCGTGGAAAGCCTGTCTACCCTCGTATGTGATATCTACGCTTTCACGGGGTGGACCGCTGAGCCAATGGGAAGCTTCGGTCGGGTGACCGAAAACTACACGGAACGGGTCACCCTGTTATCAAGACTCGCATCGGAAGAAATATTCCTATTTTTTTCCTGACAGACAAAACATAAATGCCAGAGTTCATTTCCGCCCGTCTGACCACTGAGCTACGCGTCACTTCAATGCAACATGTTCTCCAGTTAGAACCTACAATTTCCTATTAACTCTCATTCGTTCAGTTCTCCCTGATTTAACATACTAAGGAAATTAAGTATTTATCATTCTTGATAAGGTTAACTTTAGTTCAGTTAACTTGTATTTACGTATAATTTGCAGAACAAAAAAATCGGATGCCTTGTCTGGCAGCCCGGAGCGTATCATACTACCTTAAAACGTTTGTTTTCTCTCGAATGATAAAAAAAAGAAAGAAAGATGGGCTGTTCAGTGGACACTGAGAATAAAAAATATGGGGCAACGCCAGTGGGAAGTGGTGGAGGTATTGCTTGTACGATATTATATCTCCGTATCGAAGACAGAAATCCCTTGGATTGGGGTGAGGGGATTACCAGTGAGATGTGGATTGGGTGGCTGTCAGTGTGTGCTTTGTACGGGGGTGCCAGTGGGCGGTGCCAGTGAGTATAGGGGGAGCCAATGTGAGTTTTTTTTTTTCAATCTAGCAAAATTGGATACATCAGCA
This sequence comes from Cherax destructor, assembly GCA_009830355.1. Taxonomy (NCBI): domain Eukaryota; kingdom Metazoa; phylum Arthropoda; class Malacostraca; order Decapoda; family Parastacidae; genus Cherax; species Cherax destructor. The sequence goes on from WNWK01000687.1 coordinate 281,986, forward strand.
ATGTGTTGCTACCATATTCTGAATGACAGTTGCACAGTGTAAATAAAAGCCAGCTATGTTTCCCTGACACATACCATCACACATGATGAGTTGCATACATAGTGTTGAAGCGTGTTAGTTTGAGCTAGGAGACTTCAGTAGCGTTAGTTTGAGCTAGGAGACTTCAGTAGCGTTAGTTTGAGCTAGGAGACTTCAGTAGCGTTAGTTTGAGCTAGGAGACTTCAGGAGCGTTAGTTTGAGCTAGGAGACTTCAGGAGCGTTAGTCTGAGCTAGGAGACTTCAGGAGCGTTAGTTTGAGCTAGGAGACTTCAGGAGCGTTAGTTTGAGCTAGGAGACTTCAGGAGCGTTAGCTTGAGCTGGGAGATTTTAGTAGCATCAGTCAGAGATAGGAGGCTTCATTTGGGCGATGGAGATATCAAGCATTCCATCAATTGCTCATCAGCTACGGCAGATTTAAATGTTTTGTTCCAGCAGAGCTGGAGTTACTGTCACTTGGGAACTGCCATCTCTGAGGAAGCGGCAACAAAAATTATATACAGGGAACAGAGAGAGAAAAAGATAATGGAGGAGGGGGGGTAGAAAAAATTGGATGACTTTATATTTAAATGCATTAATATATGACAATAGGCTTAGAAAATCTCTATTTCACTTGTACTGAACAACATCTAGTAAGCATAGGCTGACCCAATATAAGTTGGGCAGGACTGAGTGTCATTACCCACTAATCATTTATTTGTCAGAGACACGCTTGTACACGTATGTACATGTACACCCGCACACGTACACCTACATGCACACACAGATACATTCACATGTTTACATACAGGCAGATACATTTGCGTGTACACACTTACATAGATATATATTTGCATATAGACACATCTATGTACCCATATGTGAGCGGACGACGCCAGAGAGGTAAGCAGGGGCGTCAGGGAGAGGGTAAAGAGGGTAGTGTCAGGGAGGGGATAAAGATGGGTTGCCAGGGAGGGGATAAAGAGAGGGATGCCACTGGGTGGGGTTCAATATAGTGGTACATGTGGGAGCTCCGGCACATCAAGACGACCCTTCTTCCTGTAGTGGCACCCTGCATAGTGTGCTCTTTGTTGGCACTCTTACTCAGCTGCCCCGCGCCATCACTGCCCTCCATATTGCCTCCATCAATGACCTCCGTCACTACCCTCCATCACTCCCCTCCGTCACTGCCCTTCATCCCTGCCCTCCATCACTGCCCTCCGTCACTGCCCTCCGTCACTGCCCTCCGTCACTGCCCTTCATCCCTGCCCTCCGTCACTGCCCTCCGTCACTGCCCTTCTCAATACACTCGTTCCACAAGCATTTTAGATCTTAAATGACAGGGTCAATAAGACATTAAGTTGGCGCTGATGACTTTCATTGTCAGGTAAGAGATGGAGCCAAGAGCTGTAACGTAACCACAACAACGCCCCCCCACACACACACAAGTTGAAAACTCAGATGAATCACAGGGATGTTAGGAAGTATTTCTTCAGTCACAGAGTTGTCAGGAAGTGGAACAGTCTGGGAAGTGATGTAGTGGAGGCAGGATCCATACATAGCTTTAAGAAGAGGTATAATAAAGCTCATGGAGCAGGAAGAGTGACCTAGTAGCGATCAGTGATGAGGCGGGGCCAGGAGCTATGACACGACCCCTGCAACCACAACTAGGTGAGTACAACTAGGTGAGTACATACACACGCAAAACACACACACATACGCGCACACACACACACACACACACACACACACACACACACACACACACACACACACACACACACACACACACACACACACACACACACACACACACACACACACACACACACACACACAAACTCACACATACACACACACACACACACACACACACACACACACACATACATACAACAGGCCTAGTGTCTAATCGACATGTGCCTAGGACAAAATGGTAACTAACACACACACACGGGTCATGGATGATAGGTTCTCCCAGAATGATGGAAAGTAACAATCACTTCTAGTTCTGCCATTTATTGTAGGGATATATGGGTACAGTGAGAGAGAGCAGTGATGCCCGTCAGCACCCTAAGGTTCCAAGGTTTGAACTGAAATAACCTGGGCAGTGTCCTCGAGAGCTGATACCCAACACTCAAGAGTTACACTTGAATCATACGTGAATACTGCTCACGTAGATATAACTACCAAAGGAGTAACCCAACAGAATTTCCAGATGCAGTTGGTGGTCTACAACAAGTACTGAACAAGATAGGCAATAGCTCAATCTGGTGAAAATACTGGTCTTATAGATCTAATATCCCATCCTATCCCATGAGAACTGAGTACAGAACTGAGTATACAGAATCATAACCATAATTTTTAAAGGGGTGGAGGGGTAAATCAGTGGAAGGCCTCGGTCAGATGACCAAAAGCTCTAATGGTGGGTCATATGACTAAGACCCGCGTCAGGAAACACTTGTCCTGTTTCCTGACAAATCTTACCTAACCTAACTGTATACAGTATATGTACCAGCCTACAGACTTTCACATTCTCAACGCGCAGTTGCTGAGGAACACGGTGCCAAGATGCTGGAGGACAAGGTTATCACTCCAGGCAATTTCCCATGGGTCGTGCCATTGATCCTCGTACCCAATACAGGACGTGGCGCCCCATCATTGACTTTCGCTGACTCAGTGTGGAGACGATCATTTTCCACTGCATGTTCTGTACAGGTCATTATCACTTACTCAGAATGCCATTTGGTCTCTGCAGCTTCCCTATAACATTTTCCAGATCAGTGACGTACATCTTTAGGAATCTCGTTGGTAAGTCTTTTATGATTCACTTAGATGTGATAATAATAATAATAATAATCTTCTACAAGCACATGTACAAGGTATACAGACCTAGTTGACAGTGACATACTACTTTATAGAAAGCCCCTTGTTATGCAGAGCATTTCCGGCAAATTAGGTCAATTTTGTCGCCAGGATGCGACCCACACCAGTCGACCAACACTCAGGTAACTATTTTACTGACAAGTGGACAGGGACAGCAGATGTCTTAAGAAAACACGTACTAATGCTTCCAACCGTACCGGAGATCGAACCACGGATCTCAGTGTGTGAGCTGAGTGTGCTAGCGCTCTCGACATAGATGATGGGTTCTCCCAGAGTGTCAAAGTAATAATCACTTCTAGTTCTGCGTGTACTGTTGGAATATGTGGACAGAGTGAGAGCAGTGAAGCACATCCACACTCCAAGGTCTTACCGCTTTCGTTTGGAAAATATAAATATACTATCCACGGTGTGAGTCTGTTGACTAGTGACTGATAAGAATAGAAAAGAGAGCGTGGGGAGTTAGACGGTAAGGGGAATGAGTGAGGTGAGGGATGGATAGGAAAATATGATGGGATTGATGAAGATAGGAGGTAGGCCGCAACAAGCGAGCCTTCCTCTTCAATTAGTAAGTTTTAGTGCACTTACATATTAAACTAACAAAAAATGTTATTAGGTATCCTGGTAAGAGTGTATGCAACTAGTAGATGGTGTGAGGGCAGGAATCAGGTCCTGGTGTGAGCCCAAGAAGCAGGTACTTGTGTAACCGCAGGAAGCAGGTACTGGTGCGAGCGCAGGAAGCAGGTACTTGTGCGAGTGCATGAAGCAGGTACTGGTGCGAGCGCAGGAAGCAGGTACTGGTGCGAGCGCAGGAAGCAGGTACTGATGCGAGCGCAGGAAGCAGGTACTGGTGCGAGCGCAGGAAGCAGGTACCGGTGCGAGCACAGGAAGCAGGTACCGGTGCGAGCGCAGGAAGCAGGTACTGGTGCGAGCGCAGGAAGCAGGTACTGGTGCGAGCGCAGGAAGCAGGTACCGGTGCGAGCGCAGGAAGCAGGTACTGGTGCGTGCGCAGGAAGCAGGTACTGGTGCGAGCGCAGGAAGCAGGTACTGGTGCGTGCGCAGGAAGCAGGTACTGGTGCGAGCGCAGGAAGCAGGTACTTGTGCAAGTGCATGAAGCAGGTACTGGTGCGAGCGCAGGAAGCAGGTACTGGTGCGAGCACAGGAAGCAGGTACCGGTGCGAGCGCAGGAAGCAGGTACTGGTGCGTGCGCAGGAAGCAGGTACCGGTGCGAGCGCAGGAAGCAGGTACTGGTGCGTGCGCAGGAAGCAGGTACTGGTGCGAGCGCAGGAAGCAGGTACTGGTGCGAGCGCAGGAAGCAGGTACTTGTGCAAGTGCATGAAGCAGGTACTGGTGCGAGCGCAGGAAGCAGGTACTGGTGCGAGCACAGGAAGCAGGTACTGGTGCGAGCGCAGGAAGCAGGTACTGGTGCGAGCACAGGAAGCAGGTACTGGTGCGAGCGCAGGAAGCAGGTACTGGTGCGAGCGCAGGAAGCAGGTACTAGTGCGAGCACAGGAAGCAGGTACTGGTGCGAGCGCAGGAAGCAGGTACTGTACGTTAATCATAGCAACGTGATCGCAAGAAGATTGACTCTCCCTTGTCCATGGTTAAATTGCCAGACGGTCCACCACTCTGAGGAAATGGTGACAGTGCTTCTCTTAATCTCTACCTACTGCCTCCTTTCCCTACCTCTCTCCTCTCTTCTTTCTGTCTCTGTATCTCTGCCTTTGTCTCTGTCTCTCTCAGTATATATCTGTTTTTCCCGTCTCTCTCACTGCTTCCTATCTAATATATCTCCTCAACAGCGTAATTATTTCCATTTCGCACACTTGGAAATAAAGAACAGAGTAGTAGGAGGAAATAAAGTCATTGCAGGAGCTGGACACGGGTGAAGTCATGGGAGGACTGGCATTATATCTGGTGGAGTACTGAGAGCTTCAGCAGACCCGCTGCTAAGATGATCAATATAGCCAATATCTCCAGCAATTCCATGGTTTGAGAGGCAAAACATAATGTACAAAGTACTTGATTAATCGTAACTACAAGCCCTGAAGACTGGGTACCACCAGCACAGCTCTGTTGTTGTAACTACAAGCCCTGAAGACTGGGTACCGGCAGCACAGCTCTGTTGTTGTAACTACAAGCCCTGAAGACTGGGTACCACCAGCACAGCTCTGTTGTTGTAACTACAAGCCCTGAAGACTGGGTACCACCAGCACAGCTCTGTTGTTGTAACTACAAGCCCTGAAGACTGGGTACCACCAGCACAGCTCTGTTGTTGTAACTACAAGCCCTGAAGACTGGGTACCACCAGCACAGCTCTGTTGTTGTAACTACAAGCCCTGAAGACTGGGTACCACCAGCACAGCTCTGTTGTTGTAACTACAAGCCCTGAAGACTGGGTACCACCAGCACAGCTCTGTTGTTGTAACTACAAGCCCTGAAGACTGGGTACCACCAGCACAGCCTGTTGTGTAACTACAAGCCCTGAAGACTGGGTACCACCAGCACAGCTCTGTTGCTGTAACTACAAGCCCTGAAGACTGGGTACCACCAGCACAGCCCTGTTGCTGTAACTACAAGCCCTGAAGACTGGGTACCACCAGCACAGCCCTGTTGCTGTAACTACAAGCCCTGAAGACTGGGTACCACCAGCACAGCTCTGTTGTTGTAACTACAAGCCCTGAAGACTGGTTACCACCAGCACAGCTCTGTTGTTGTAACTACAAGCCCTGAAGACTGGGTACCACCAGCACAGCTCTGTTGTTGTAACTACAAGCCCTGAAGACTGGGTACCACCAGCACAGCTCTTTTGCTGTTGTAAGTACAAACACTGAAGATGGGACACCACCAGCTCAGTTCTGTAACCAGAAACAGGTAATCACAGATATGTCGTCATGTTCATAGTTCATGCATCTCAAATTAATCAATAAAATGCATGATAACATTATAAAAATAATGACTTCATACAAACTGCCATGTCCATGTACTCGAGGCAAGGAAGCTATTGAATGAATGATGGTGAAAGTGTTTCCTTCTTTTTGTCACCCTACCTTGGTGGGAAGCGGACAGTGTGGTAATAACAAATCATCATCAGCTCTCTGTGTCATCATTTCCTCCTATTCTTGATTTTTTCTTATAATTCTCCCTTTTTCTTGCCTTCGTGATACTGCAACCTTTCCCCTCTTTACAGTTACTCCCACTTCTTATTTTCCTCTCCCCCAGTTCTCTCGCTTCTCCTTGCCTCTGTTATCCTCCCTCTATCGCAGCTCTTCCCATCCTCTTCATTCCCTGCCTTCCTTCTCCCGCCTTTCTACCCTCTGCCTTCCTTAATTTGCCTACCTTCTGCCTTCCTTCCCTGCCTTCCTTCCTGCCTTCATTCCCCGGCCTTCCTTCCCCTGCCTTCCTTCCCCTGCCTTCCTTCCCCTGCCTTCCTTACCCTGCCTTCCTTACCCTGCCTTCCTTACCCTGCCTTCCTTCCCCTGCCTTCCTTACCCTGCCTTCCTTACCCTGCCTTCCTTCCCTGCCTTCCTTCCCCTGCCTTCCTTCCCCTGCCTTCCTTCCCCTGCCTTCCTTACCCTGCCTTCCTTACCCTGCCTTCCTTACCCTGCCTTCCTTACCCTGCCTTCCTTACCCTGCCTTCCTTACCCTGCCTTCCTTACCCTGCCTTCCTTACCCTGCCTTCCTTACCCTGCCTTCCTTACCCTGCCTTCCTTACCCTGCCTTCCTTACCCTGCCTTCCTTACCCTGCCTTCCTTACCCTGCCTCCGCTAATTTTTCACAGCTTGACCTATATAACTGGTAAGTTATTGACGTCACGTGACCTAAAGTTTACCTCCTCTGATCAATAGTTCTGCAACCTTCCACTCTTTCCCCCGGGGAGGGGCACCTTACCTTCCTGGGAGGGTCACCTTACCTTCCCAGGGGGTCACCTTCCCTTCCCGTGGGGTCACCTTACGTTCCGGGAGGGTCACCTTACCTTCCAGGAGGGGGGTCACTTTACCTTCCAGGAGGGGGTCACCTTACCTTCCAGGAGGGGGATCACTTCACCTTAAAGGGAAGGGGCGGTGCACACCTCACCTTCCCTAGGAACTAACTACACTCTTTTTAGGTAACCTTACGACCTCAGATGCCTGGCATCGCTGACAGATTTCATTTCCTGGTTTTACCAAACACATCTCCTGTGATGACACACCAGGAGGGAGGGAGGAGCCTTGGGAAAGAACTAGCATTTGTTTTCGTTCTGTGACTATCACAGAGAGTAGGATAGCAACACACTGCTGTCGTGCCCTATTTTGTCTAGCGAATATTGTTAAAATAGTTGCTGTAAATATGGTATGGGTGACTGAGAGAGGGTTTATCTTAGGGAGTTTATGTTAGGGGTTTATGTTAGGGGTTTATGTTGGGGTTCATTATTATTATTATTACTATTATTATTATTATTATTATTATCTTCTTCTGCCGCGTCTATCTTCTCTCATCTTTTTTTCCTCATCCTCGACCCCAGTGTGATAAAGGGCACTTGATCCAAGGAAGTGCAGCTATCCTTTCTCTCCATCGAATGCAATCAAAACGCAAGATGAGTGTTATTCTATTTTTTTATTTTTTTTTTAATTTTGAAGACGTTTCTCCTGTCAGGGACTTCATCATTTCACACAGAAGACACAGGAGAAAAGTCCTTATGTGAAGGAAGGAAGTCAGGAGGTCACAGGTAAGTAGCCAGCCGAGGAGGAGAGGTCAGGTGATCGCTGGAATCAGGTGTTGTCTGGTAAACTGTCTGCTGTACAAAATTTAATGGTAGATTTTTTAAACGTTTAAATAAAAATCACTTGTACAACTCTCAATCAGTGGACTGACCGAGCGCAGGAATGACACAATTATATATGCTTTTAGCATCCTGAACTGTTGCACAGGAATCTATTACAATTTCTTGCCAAAATGGAGGTGGTGTGGAAGCAAGCCACGGCTGCGCCTTCCCTGAACTTCGATTAATTATGCTTAATATTATGACAGGCAAGTTCTGCTTCTCCTCAAAGCAGATTTGGAATTAATGATTAAACTTCAGTTCTTTTTGAGAGTAGATCGCCTGGAGACCGTCTCACAAATCCACGAAAACATCTGAGATATACGTAAACTTAAACATTGGAAATATTTTAAATGACATGTGTAAAAAAAAATGCTTATGCTAAAATATTTATCTTAGTGGTAAACAACCGCTGTGGGTTAAAAAAAAAGTTACTCGTAAAGAAGGATTCTAGATGCTGAATGAGAGATGTGGGTTAATTCAGGATAACGAGGTAGTGGATGGCTAGTCCGAATAGGAACTCCAGACCAGATTACTTCCGCCTCTGGAGGGATGATAAGATCCAGAACTAGATTGTGGGAACCCTGATGCTAGGCCGAAGGAGACGACCAAAAATTCGGTATTGTCAACACTTCACATACCCTTCAGTGCCTCTTCTGGACCTGAGACCTGATGGAAGCAGCAGGTGAGAGGAAAGAAACCTTCCTTCCCCTCCTCCCTTTCTTCAACTTCCATGGAAGAAGGCAAAGATTTCTCTCTCTTATCCCTTAATGGGACCAGAAAACTCTCCAGTCAACTTTTGGAGAGGATTCCTTCAACTTGGAGCACAGTTGTTTTGAATGATATCTGGGTGTATACACCTGGAGTGTTGTATGGGTGTATACACCTGGAGTGTTGTATGGGTGTATACACCTGGAGTGCTGTATGGGTGTATACACCTGGAGTGTTGTATGGGTGTATACACCTGGAGTGTTGTATGGGTGTATACATCTGGAGTGTTGTATGGGTGTATACACCTGGAGTGCTGTATGGGTGTATACACCTGGAGTGTTGTATGGGTGTATACACCTGGAGTGTTGTATGGGTGTATACATCTGGAGTGTTGTATGGGTGTATACACCTGGAGTGCTGTATGGGTGTATACACCTGAAGTGTTGTATGGGTGTATACACCTGGAGTGTTGTATGGGTGTATACACCTGGAGTGTTGTATGGGTGTATACATCTGGAGTGTTGTATGGGTGTATACACCTGGAGTGCTGTATGGGTGTATACACCTGGAGTGTTGTATGGGTGTATACACCTGGAGTGTTGTATAGGTGTATACACCTGGAGTGTTGTATGGGTGTATACACCTGGAGTGTTGTATGGGTGTATACACCTGGAGTGTTGTATGGGTGTATACACTGGAGTGTTGTATGGGTGTATACACCTGGAGTGTTGTATGGGTGTATACACCTGGAGTGTTGTATGGGTGTATACACGTCTCTCCGAGGAGAAGGATCACAAGGCAGTGTGATTATTACCCAGCGTGGACGATGAAGTCGGTCGGTATCTCGGTATTACCCTGAAGTTTCTTGAGTATCCGGTCAACAGCAGTCAGTGTACTGATACTCTGTAAGGTGATGTGGGACAGAAAAGAAATGCTATTATTATTATTATTATTATTATTATTATTATTATTATTATTATTATTATTATTATTATTAGTTATTATTATTATATAGTTATTATTATTATTATTAATATTATTATTATTATTATTATTATTATTATTATTATTATTATTATTATTATTATTATTATTATTAATATTATTATTATTATTATTATTATTATTATATTAGTTATTATTATTATTATTATTATTATTATTATTATTATTATTATTATTAATATTATTATATTAGTTATTATTATTATTATTAATATTATTATTATTATTATTATTATTATTATTATAGTAGTTATTGTTATTATTATTAATATTATTATTATTATTATTATTATTATTATTATTATTATTATTCGAGGGGGCTGAACCAACGTAAGTTATTCAGTGGAGTGATTGTTGAATGCTCGATCATCTTTTTGTTCACGTGAGATAGAGGAGAACTGGAGAGACTGAGTCAGAGAGGGAGGTAGGAGAGAGATAGAGAGGTCCTGGACTGAGATAAGGAAAGCAGGTGACCTAAGAGCTAGGTCCTCATGAGATTAACACTTGATGACCATGAGAAGTGTTTTAAATGTTTATACCCAGTGTTTTAAATGTTTATACCCAGTGTTTTAAATGTTTATACCCAATGTTTTAAATGTTTATACCCAGTGTTTTAAATGTTTATACCCAGTGTTTTAAATGTTTATATCCAGTGTTTTAAATGTTTATACCCAGTGTTTTAAATGTTAATAGCTACTGACATGAAAAGAGCGAAATAAAATCGAAATGTTGTAGGAGAAAAAAAGGGGGGACAAAATCAGGCAACCTTTTAAAGGTATCCCTTCGGGGGATACCTAAAAACCAAGCAACTTCTTAAAGATTTAAAAAGCTGCTGGAAGAGGGTTAAAAGCTTGAAGAAACTGGAGTAAAGAAACAAATATGATCCAATTTACTTTAATCAGGACACATTAAAAAAATCATTTGTTAAGAGAGAGAAAGAGCATAAAAAAAGAGCCGGAAAATAAAACAGCTGGATCCCTGCGGCGCTTGGTTGATTTATTAGGTTTGAAATCTATCGACCACACGAGGGTCATTAAAGGCTTCGTGTTACACCACCAGTCAGAGTGACTTTAAACCCTGAAATAGAGCTTAAAGCCACTCCTGTATACACCAAGAGTATACAGGAGGGCCCCGATTATACAGCTGGTTACGTTCAGGCTAAAGCTGTAAAATAGCTGTAAAGTGAAACATAGCCTTTTTTTTTTACACTATCATATATTAAGTGAGCAGTGGAGCTAGGCCTAAAAAATGCATATACACTACACACATTACTTACCTTAAAAATATTTTCGTCCTTAGCTTATAGTGAGTGGTGAATACGTTTATTGCAGGAAGTCTGAATAAATAAAGAATGGGGATAAGTGATATACCGCTGCATTAGTGAAACGCCGTGAAGCAAAGCGCTGCAAAGCGGGGCCCATCCTGTTTTATACACTCGAGGTTATACACACACCTCGGTGTGTATAACCTTGAGTTATGTGATAGAGAAACACACCAAAAAAAAAGTATATTTTAAGCTAAAAGTTAAAGTCCAGAGAAGAAAAATTATTATTTTTATTATTATTATTATTATTATTATTATTATTATTATTATTATTATTATTATTATTATTATTATTACTTTCATTTTTATTATAATTGTTTTCTGAGGAGTGGTAAATAGCGTAAGGAAAAACAATGGATTTTTTCCCTAAAATCAAATGATTACATTGTATCTTCCTGGGAGAGGAAGACACAATAAATCTGCCTGAACGGATTAGTCTTTCAATTGATATTGTAAAGCAAGGGAAAAAACTAAGCAAGAAAAAGCCATGCCCTTCGCTAAAAATAAAAATTCAAATGCATGTTAGTTGGAAGACGAACTGCGTAAAAACCTTCTTCGATACTGGTAGGTAATGTGACTGTGGAGAGTTATGTATGTCCATATGTAGCATCTGGTGGCCTGGTGGCTAAAGCTCTCGCTTCACACGGCGAGGGCCTGGGTTCGATTCCCAGCCAGGGCAGAAACATTGGGCGTGTTTCTTTACACCTGTTGTCTATGTTCCCCATCAGTAAAATGGGTACCTGGGTGTTAGTCGACTGGTGTGAGTCGCATCCTGGGACACTGACCTAATCTGCCCGAAATGCTCAGCATAACAAGGGACTTTCTATATACTAGTAGTATGTAGTAAAATAAAGATATTATTATTATTATTATTATTATTATTATTATTATTAGTAGTAGTAGTAGTAGTAGTAGTAGTAGTAGTAGTAGTAGTAGTAGTAGTAGTAGTAGTAGTAGTAGTAGTAGTAGTAGTAGTATATTATTGTTATTGTTTTTATTATTATTATTATTATTATTAGTGTTATTATTATTATTAGTAGTAGTAGTAGTAATAGTAGCAGTAGTAGTATATTATTGTTATTGTTTTTTTATTATTAATATTGTTATTATTGATTTTGTTATATTATTATTATTATTATTATTATTATTATTATTATTATTATTATTATTGTAATATTATTATTATTATTATTATTATTATTATTATTAATTTATTATTACTATCTAATATATGGGGAAAATATATAGTTTTTTATTTTATTCAAATATTTATTACAGTTTGGAATAGAATTTTGATCAGTGGGATGTTCATAAGGAACCTGGGAAGAAGCCGACAAATGGGGACTCAAGACGTATATGAATCTGACGCGGTAGGCTTCTTCCGTTGACTACAGCTGAATATATCACTGGAGACTAGTAGTAGTAACAGTAGTCTGAGGTAATCAGTCCCCCAGCCTTGATAGTAGTTGGTCGCTCGTCAAGCCTGAAGCAGCGGTATACTGTCACACTTTTCATACTGCCAGTATATATAACGCCTGGCCGCGTGCCGCTGCTTTTTGGCTGAAGGAACAATTACCTCAAACTACGACTACTACTACCACCACTACTACTATTACCATTGTCTCCAGTATTCAAGTGAAGAAGCCTGCTGCGGAGGCGAAACGTTTCGGCAATAAAGACTCCCAAGTATCGTCATGTTCGTCAGATTAAGCATTGTGTCGAACGACGTTTTAGCACGAGTGGAGCTTTGTCAGGTTCTCAAGAAAGCTCCACCCAGAACAAAAGGTTCTGAGATAAACAGCGTACCATGATTGTATGTCTTGGAGCCAGCAAGTTAGTCCTGAGCCAGCTTCTCTATATTTCTCTCCTGACTTGGTTTTAATAAATAAAACACACACTGGAGTGAAACTAGATATTATCAGGCTATATTCCTACCGGGGTGAGGAAAATACGAGCCTGAGGACTGTGAGAAAAGTCTTCAAAGCAGGATCTTCTTTGAGCACTGGCGCCGCTACCTGAGGCCACGGACGGGGATATGCAGTCCAGTGAGATGCGGATCACTGTGTGTGACATAGATGTGAAAGTGACCTGGAGGAACACAATTTGGGGACGTTGTTTCTCTACGTCAGTGCCAATACGTAATTTTGGTTGACCACCGGTTTAACCCAAGTTAAATCTACGCAGTGTGCATTTTGGGTGATAATTTTTTCTGCCCTCAAGACAGACGAAAAATAAAATTGCATATTATGTGACCAAAACCTAAATAAACACATATTTATTGCTTAGATACTTATTTTTTAACTTATTTTTTTAAACTTATTTACATTCTTCTTAAGTTAAATGTTCGACGTAATGATTAACGTCAATTTCTGAACGCTTCTATTTTTTTCTCGAGTGCAATTTTCTTTATTTTTTAAGTAAATTAATTTACATAAACTTATGCTACGTTAGGTCAGGCTAAGTTACGTTAGGTCAGGCTAAGTTACGTTAGGTCAGGCTAAGTTACGTTAGGTCAGGCTAAGTTTGAGTATGTTACACAATCTTATATAAAAAATAACATATATTTAATCACAAATTGGCAAAATAGGCCTACCGGCCGCCATACGTCTCTCAAGAATAGTAATAATGAGAATAATAATAATATTAGTAATAATAATAATAATAATAATAATAATAATAATAATAATAATAATATTAGTAATAATAATAATAATAATAATAATAATATTAATCAGTTGGCTTATGAGTGATTACATTATTACAATCACGATAGGGAAGCGCTAAACCCATACAACGCCTAGAAGGTGTAATAAGAGGCAATCAGATTCGACCCAAGAAATGGGAGACCAGGTCCAGTTCTTGTCGTCTAAGCACCTGCCTCGTAGGGCCGGAGCCGTTCAGAGAGTCTGATGGGTAAGGACTCAATTATCGGAATCATTAGTGTAATTATCCGTTGCCTCTGCAGATGGCTTAATTACCGGCCTCTATAGATATATAGATGATTCATTAGGATCGTCCGGGAGTTAATTAAGAAGTCCACACAGGCGCTAATTAATCAAACTTGACGCGTGAGGGCAAGACGCTGTTCCACCCGCCTGCGTGAACCGCTTAACTTACCTCACCGAACGCAAGTAAGGACCCAACCAAGCAAGCCAGTCTTGGAACCAGCGCGCTGGCTTTAAGACTGGCTTTCCCGTGGGGTTCGAACCCCAGTGCCGTTCACCGAGGTGTTTACCATCGCATCATTGCAACCGCGCGGGTGCTACGTCTGACTCTCCATCCTCCGGAAGAGTGTATGCATACACGACATGTATACTCGTCGCCGACGGGGATGTATGCATGCGTCTTAATGAGACATAGTATGCGGTTCATGGCATTTTATTGAGATGTTTCGCCCACCGGTGACTCTTTCGTTCCTGGCGGACGAAACGTCTCCTCGAGTAAAAATGTCATAAACCGCAGAATATTTTAGTCTTCACATGCATTGCATGTTGATGTCTCGAGGGATACCTCCCTGTGAGGGCTATGTGTGAGGGATACCTGTGAGGGATACCTTGTGAGGGATACCTGTGAGGTAAAATTGTGAGGGATACTTGTGATATATACATGTGAGGAATACCCGCGATGGATACCTGTGAGGGATACTTGTGATGTATACATGTGGCGAATACCTGTGAGGGATACTTATGAAGGATACTTGTAAGGAATACCTGTGAGGGATATCTATGAAGAATACCTGTGAGGGGTATTTGAGAGGGATACTTATGAGGGATACCTGTAAGGGAAGAATACTTTGAAAAATCTCTCACTGTGAGGAGTGCCACGAGGTATCCCTCGAGATATCCCCAGCATGTATGTTCTTCACGTAGGGTTGGAGGTCGTTCTAGTCAGGGGGTCAACGCCCCCCGCGGCCCGGTTCTAGACCAGGCCTCGCGGTGGATCAGGGCCTGATCAACCAGACTGTTACTGCTGGCCGCACAATGATAGGCGTTCAGTGACAGGTTTCACTGATAGGCGTTGTTCAATGATTATTGACACGACAATGCAGACGAGACTTCCAGTCAATTTGTGTAACACCATCAACTGTGTTGATGGTGTTACACGCGTTGATGATGCGATAGGTGTTCACTTGATCGTGATCAGGTGTTACAGCGTTGAGATGCATGATCATGGTTTACACCGATCATTCATTTTCACCGTTGATGATGGTGTATCAGACGCGTTGATGATGCGATAGTGTCACGGTGTGATAGTGTTACATGCGTTGACGATGCACATGTAACACCATCTTCATTTTCTTCGTCTTCGTCGTGACGGTTATAGACTGACTGGACATCCAGATATGACTCACGAAATCGTAATGACACGATTGCAAACAAACCATACCACGGGCGGGGCTTGAACTCGCGTTAGAGTCGTAAAACTCAGACCGACGCGTTAGCCACTGGGCCAGCTGGCTAGCTGGCCATCTGGCTAGCCAGTGGCTAGCGCATCGGTCTGAAGTTTTACGACTCTCTGACCGTGGGTTCTATCCCCACCCGTGATATGGTTTCATCCAGATATACTTGGATAACAAGCACCTACCTACCTACTTACCTAACTACCCACCTACCTGCTGTAGCAGTGCCTGATACCTGAAGCTTAAAACACTTGGCTTCTTTTTCCACAAGACTTCCCGTGTAACCTACCTCCTTGTCAGCGACGGCTCTACCTGCTCTTACACACCTTTAATGACCCATCCAGGTGTCGGACCTTCCTTGAGACAGGTATGTGTGTGTGTGTGTGTGTGTGTGTGTGTGTGTGTGTGTGTGTGTGTGTGGTGTCCATATCTGTCTCTCTGTTTCAGCGTATATACACCGCGAAGTGTGTTTCTCTGGTATATATACATTGAGAGTTTAATCTTTATGTAAGGGATTTAGGTATCCTTGGCTGGGGATGTACAGGTGACAAGCAGCAGTAATGACCCTCGTGTAGCCGATAGGCTTTAAACCCAATAAAACCAGCACCCAACGCACAGGGGAGGAAGACGGGAAGAAAGAAAATAAGAGAGGCGGGAAGAGGACATACTGGTTTATGAAGGGGGGTGATGGTGGTGTTTGCTGGGAGGGGGAAGAGGGGGAGGATGAGAAGTGTGTAAAGGGTGAGAGGAGGGGAGGACAAGGGGGGGAGAGGGAGATTGCGGTTGCATGTGACATGGGGGAGGGGGGAACTCTCGCGATGGTTGGTAATTGGCTTAGCTCTGTGTGGGGAAAGCAGGGAGAAGCCAGGAAGAGTCGTAGAGAGGGAGGGAGGGACCCCTCATCGCCTCCCTTAGAAGACCACTTAGTAACCACTTGTTAATTAACACTTAACCCTTCTGGTCAGGGTAAAGCTTTCTCCCCACAAATCGATAGCGCTTCTTCGCCTCACCTCGCCACTTTCTAGCCACTTTAGAATATACAAATCAGTGTCGGTATATTCTATTTTAAGAAAAGGAAAAAAGTCATACACCAAATTTCAAGAGAATACAAAAAAATATCCGTGTACTAAGAGTATGGATCATTGGATACTGTAATACTAATAACAATGTGACTGGGAGGGTAACTGTTATTCTTACTGGAAAGTTATGCAACAATCTTTTAGGATATTGAGGAAATTAGATGAATAACAGTATCTCCTGGTGGAAAACGTACACATACAATTTAGTATTATCTCTCGAGTTGGTAAACTAACCCTACATCTTCTCCAGTTCCTTCAACACTTGTTTCAGAAGTGGCTACTACTAGGTTTCACACCACCAAAAGTGTTGCATATGTGTCTAATGTATCACCTCAAATTCCACCACCTTTTGCTCTGCTTGCTACCTCTCACAGCCACACCCTGGGATCTTCTGTCTTATAGAATAAAACTACAATGCCATGGCAGTAACAATTTACAAATAATCTGCGAAAAACTGGCGCTCATCCAACCCCCGCCTGCCAGTGTTGCTGGACCCCTCCTACCAGTGTTGCTGGACCCCTCCTACCAGTGTTGCTGGACCCCTCCTACCAGTGTTGCTGGACCCCTCCTACCGCCTCTCCACCATCTGACTGCCTGGAGTCAAACTGGTGTGGGAAAAGGTATTTATTCCCTTATATTACGTGATAGGACGGACTAGACACCCTCTCTCATAAGCAAATTTTAAAAGGTAGTTGATAAGGCGCTGATACTGGCTTGTGATATTACATATCCAGCTTTATATATGACTGATACCTGAAGGATGTGTTTGGAGGTCAACACCCCTGCGGCCCGGTCCCAGACCAGGCTTGCTGGGTTAACACCTGATGAACCATCACAACATAATAATGGTATATAATACTGAAAAGTAGTTAAGACGATGGGATGATCACCTGAACCCCAGTTGCTGGCTCTATCGCTCATCTTTGCTCTCTCGTTGTCTGCTGCTGCTTGCTGTTGCTGCTGCTGTTGTTGCTGCTGTTGCTGCTGCCGCTGCTGTTGCTGCTGCTGCTTCTGCTGCTGCTGCTCTGATTGCTCGCTGCCCCGCTGCTGTTGCTGCTGCGCTGTTGCTGCTGCTGCTGTTGTTGTTGCTGCTGCTGCCGCTGCTGCTGCTGCCGCTGCTGTTGCTGCTGCTGCTGCTGTTGCTGTTGCTGCTGCTGCTGCTACTGATGCTGCTGCTACTGATGCTGCTGCTGCTGTTGCTGTTGCTGCTGTTGCTGCTGTTGCTGCTGCCGCTGCTGCTGCTGCTGCTGCTACTGATGCTGCTGCTACTGATGCTGCTGCCGCTGCTGTTGCTGCTGCTGCTGTTGCTGCTGCTGCTGTTGTTGTTGCTGCTGCTGCCGCTGCTGCTGCTGCCGCTGCTGTTGCTGCTGCTGCTGCTGTTGCTGCTGCTGCTGCTACTGATGCTGCTGCTACTGATGCTGCTGCTGCTGTTGCTGCTGCCGCTGCTGCTGCTGCTGCTGCTGCTGCTACTGATGCTGCTGCTACTGATGCTGCTGCTACTGATGCTGCTGCTGCTGCTGCTGCAACTCTGTCCATACTAGCCGCCTCTGTATTCGACAGATTAAGCCTACTTTGTAGACGAAAGAGTTGCATGTGTCTTATCTGAACATTTAGGCTGTTACTGCTGGCAACACGCAGTCCAACGTATGAACCAAGACTTAACTGATCAGGAACTGAATTGTGGAACTTGTCTAGTTCTCTGTTAAAGACCACAAGGAGTCTGAGAATGTTGAATAGTCTTTGGCTCCTTACACTTTATTGTTCTATCCCTTAGTGTAGTCATGACGCCCTTGCTTTTCATTATTAGTATTCTGCACTATCTGTCGCTCCTCTTGTTTCGTAGGGAGTGATTTCAGAGTGCAGATTTGCGACCAGGCGCTTTAGGATTATCCAGATATAAATTATGTATTTCTCTTGCCTTCATTTCCTGGAGTACAGGTCAAGGGACTGCAAATGTTCCCAGTAATTTAGGTGCTCGACTAAACCTATACTTGTAATGAAGATTCTCCATACACTATGTATGCAATTTCGCCCGCCTTAGAAGGGGCTGTTAATGTACAGTAGTATTGCAGTCTAGAGAGAACAAGTGATTGAAAGAGGACCATTGGTGGTTTGACATCTCTTGTTTTGAAGGTTCTAGTTATTCATCCTATCATTTTTTTCCCTCCATTAGTTTCCCTATGGGAAACTAGAGGATGTCTCTGTAACTCGATTGCTAAATCTCTAGTCCCTCATATGGGACTGACCTGCTTTTACTAGTAGGCCCACATTACTACTGCTGCATCCCCCCACTATAAAAGACTCCTGTTCTCATACATCTGCATTAGACTGACAAAACCCCTGGTGGGCGAAATGTCTCTCAGTGTCGCACGTGTCGCACGTCTCCATCAACTTACTGGTATTCATGGTTTCGATTTAATGATCTCTGTGTAGCGGAATTATTTGCTACCATCCATCTTTATAACTTATTAACGTGGGTCCACAATTACTTGTTTATAATTAGTATTACCTAAATCATAATTATCATTATTAAGACGAAGAAGAAGAGTGAAAACTAATGTCTGTTTTGCTGCCTGTTGGGACGCGGCGTCCACCCATGGTGAGGAGAGGACGGTGATGGGGCAATCAGTGAAAAACAGCAGTGACAGAAGCACCACCAGAGGCAGTAGCAGCAGCATCAAGGGCAGCACTAGTAGTGGCAGCAACAGCAACAATAGCAGTGCTAGTGGCGCAGTGGCAGCAGTAACAGTAGTGGCAGCAGCAGCAGTCTGGCTGGTAGCAGCAGGAGCCGTTAAAGGCAGTATCGCAATCGCCAGTAGCATTAAAATAACTACTACCAGCAGTAGTAGCAACCGTAGCAACGACAGAAGCAATAACAACAGCAATAACAACATCAGCAGAAGCAGCAGCGAGCGAGGGGGGGGAGGAGCAAGTAGAGAGCGCAAGGAAGGTGCTGAAGACGCAAAAACCAGCTAGGGTGGTGGTGGTGGTGTCGCAGCAACGGGGTCTGGCGGAGCCCTGGTGGACTAGGGGCTAGAGGAAACAGCTAGCCTCAAGTACTTCACCACATTACCTATCCTCAAACACACACACACACACACATACGTATTTCCGGTGAATGTGATCAATCATCCTAAAAGAGAGAGTAATTTCCACATAACAGTAACTCCAGCTAAGCAGGAAGATAATGCTTATCACTACTATTATCTCATAATAAACAAAAAATGCGCTTAGGCTTTGGAAGAAAATCAAAATGCAGATGTGATCTACACGTATTTTTTCAAAAACCATTTGGCGAAACCCAATTCAAGTTCGGCAAAATTAAACGTTTAGTACCTCTAGGCACAGTCCTGGCACCTCTACTGTTTCTTATCCTCGTAGCAGACATAGGCGAAAACAATACCTGGAGCTTCGTATATTAGCCTTTGCAGATAATGCCACAATAAGTATGAAAGTCGCCTCAGTAAATGACACGCAAAGAAATTACAGTTATCAGCAAAGCTTTCCCATGGAGTAAGTGAAAATAACATGGTGAACAATAGTGGCAAATACCAGAACACTTGGAATCGGGGAAAAACGAAGAACTCAAAATGGGGGCAGTTTACTGATCGCAGTCAGACCGTCTCATAGACCGTAGGGAACAAGTAAAAGACTTAGGAGTGATTATATCGGATTATTTGTTATTGGGAGAACGCAATACGTTAAATGCAGCAAACGCCAGGAAAATGACAGGGAAATGACATTAAAAGAGAGAGAGAGAGAGAGAAACAATGCCAATGACGGTATTTTTCAAATCAATGAAGACCCCACCACTTGAATATTGTGTGTGTGTGTGTGTGTGTGTGTGTGTGTGTGTGTGTGTGTGTGTGTGTGTGTGTGTGTGTGTGTGTGTGTGTGTGCGATGGGCACTTCTGCAAGATGGCAATACCCAAGTAACAGTAACAACCAGCTCTGACGTAACCAAGCCGCCATAACCAATTAAATCCATAGTGGAATACTCTGACGATATATCCTCACCGCCCTACTGAAGTCTCCCAGGTCAGGTTGACGCTTCCCTAAGTACCTTATCCTGGGTGATAGAATATGACAGGGGATAACAGAGCTTTTGTTCCCACAGGGTAACTGTGATACAGAAGAGGATAGCCACACACTGCGGGTGTGTACAAGTTAGATGAGAAAAAACAGTGAATGAAGCCGAGACTTCAGCAATAGTGCGGTTTTGCCGTTGCTGTTTCATGCACATGGCCGTTGCAGGTACGTGACCGTTGCAGGTACGTGGCGGCATTGAAGAGAGCTTCTTAATGTAATGGAAAATGACAGCTCAGTGACGCGGACTCGTTGACCACTGTAGATAGCTGTGGTGGTGGTGGGTGTAGATGGTTGTGTGGTGGTGGGTGTAGATGACTGTGTGGTGGATGTAGATGGCTGTGTGGTGGTGAGTGTAGATGGTTGTGGTGGTGGGTGCAGATGGTTGTGTTGTGGGTGTAGATGACTGTGTGGTGGATGTAGATGGTTGTGTGGTGATTTGTGTAGATGGTTGTGTTGTGGGTGTAGATGACTGTGTGGTGGATGTAGATGGCTGTGTGGTGGTTGGTGTAGATGACTGTGTGGTGGGTGTAGTTGGTTGTGCTGTGGTGATGTAAATGACTGTATGGTGGTGGGTGCTGGTGGGTGTGTTTTGGTGGGTGCAGGTGGGAGCATCACTCTAGCTAGGTCTGCCTCGCCGGAATAATATAATCAACTCTACAACCCATCAACTTTCTTCCGCAGTTTCTGACCGTCTCCCGCAGTTTGCACATCAATTGTTGACTTCTGCTTTCTGCAGAGGCTCCTGATCCAAGGAGCTTCAGCTACCCCTCTCACTTCCAGTGATCGAACCTGATTATGGCCCATTTTCCTTACGGGCTTAGCGCTTCCCCTTGAATATACTACGACTACTACTACTACTACTACTACTACTACTAATAATAATAATAATAATAATAATAATAATAATAATAATAATAATAATAACAACATATATCTTTCGTATATATTTAATATTATCGCATCACTGGCACTCCCGAAAGGGCCAGTGAGAGTACTGCTGGCACCCATATGTACCCTGGACGTACTCGGTGTTAGGGTGAGTGCCCAGGGTACACGTGGTACGTATGGGGGGAGGGGAAGGGGGTTAAAGAAGAAGGGGTGTACCGAGGTACATGACTGTCTGTGTGTGTGAGACCCCGGTCAGTGTGTAACATGACTCAGGTGCTGTGTACGCCGTCACAACCACCACCGTCACCAGTGCTAGTAGCAACAAGTACTACCACCATCCTTGGCACCACTAGTAGCACCATCACCACCACCAGTGCTAGTAGCAACAAGTACTACCACCATCCTTGGCACCACTAGTAGCACCATCACCACCACCAGTGCTAGTAGCAACAAGGACTACCACCATCCCTAGCACTACTAGCACCATCACCAAGACCACAACCACCACAAATGCTACTAGTAACAAGCGCTACCACCATCCCTGGCACCACCACCAAGACTACTAGCAACAAACACTGCCATCATCTCTAGCACCACCACCACCACCACTACCAGAACCATGGCAACGCTTGTCTTTCTCTCCACCTGCTCTGTAACCTCTGTAGTCTCCTCTATAACCTGTAATAGCCTCTGTAACCGTTGTAGTGGCCTCTGTTACCACTCTAGTGACCTCTGTAATCGCTCTAATGACCTCTGTTATCAATCTAGTGATCTCTGTTATCAATCTAGTGACTATGTGCCTCTGTTGTTACTGTTGCTGCTGCTGCTGTTGCTGCTACTGGTCATGCTTATGTTGTTTCTGCTGCTCCTGTTTACTGCTGTTGCTGCTGCTAATGTTACTGCTGCTCCTGTTTACTGCTGTTGCTGCTACTAATGTTACTGCTGCTGGTATTAATGCTCCTGTTGTTGCTCTTAATGATGTTACTGTTGGTCCTGTTATTGTTGGTGCTGCTACTGCTGTCGTTGGATCGCTGTGGCTGATACTGTTGTGGATGCCGTTGTAGCTGCTGCAGCTGTTGCTGCTGCTGCTACTGCCGTTGTTGCAACTGCTATTTTCTTGTTGCTGGTATTCTCAAACTGCTGCCATTGCTGCTACTGTTGTTGCTACAGTTGCTTCTGTTGTTGATGCTGCTGTCAACAGATTCTCTGTTGCTGTTCTTGCCATGTATATCTGCTATATAAGAACACCTTGTATGGGCCTAATGGCCCATACAAGGCAGGTCCTGAACGCTGATATATACTGCTTGAAGACCATGAGTGATGTAGTAGGTAGCAGCGTCTGACACCCTCGTACAGCTGTGATAATAATCACTCTGTACGAGTGATGATAATAATCACTCTGTAAGAGTGATAATAATCACTCTGTACGAGTGATACTAATCACTCTGTACGAGTGATACTAATCACTCTATACGAGTGATACTAATCACTCTGTACGAGTGATACTAATCACTCTGTACGAGTGATAATAATCACTCTGTACGAGTGATAATAATCACTCTGTAGATTAGTTTTATGTAAAGAAATTTTTTTTTTTTGAGGGGTTAGGTTGGGTAAGGTTTGTCAGGAAACAGGACAAGTGTTTCCCGACGCGGGTCTTTGTTATATGACGACCCGCAGCTGGAGCTTTTAGTCATCAGACCGAGGCCTTTTGCTGGCTTACGTGGAAGATGAGCTGGAAGAATTGACTGTGAATGCCACAAGTGGGAGAGAGAGAGAGAGAGAGAGAGAGAGAGAGAGAGAGAGAGAGAGAGAGAGAGAGAGAGAGAGAGAGAGAGAGAGAGAGAGAGAGAGAGCCACAGCTTAACCCAAATGCTGGGGTTATATCTTTTTCACGTCATTTATGTTATAAATTGTGTAATAAATTCTGGGTTATTTCTACGAATTCATGCCAGTTACAGCCTCACATTGCTCGAGACTTGGGGAGCTGAGCACTTCTCCAGGCTGAGGGACTGACCACCTCAAACCTATTTCTCCATGGCTGAAGAACTGATCGCGTTTATACCTCTCCACTACGTCTGCTGTCTCCATATTAATCACCTCTGTATTCGGCTAAGGAAGCATACTGTGTAGGAGAAACGTTACGGAAGTGAAGCTACGTAAGGGTTGACATCAGGGGCAGCCTTCCCTTTGACATCACCTGGGGTCGGTACACTCTCCAGTACAGAGAGAGAGACAGAGACAGAGACAGAGAGAGACAGAGAGAGAGAGAGAGGGTAACTAGCACATTTTGTTGAGGATTTACACACAGCCACTGCATGGTGAAACATTTCCCTAATCACTTGTCCCAATAAACGCATGTTTGTATATTTTTTCCTCACATTCCTCTTAGTGTTAAAAATCACGGTTTTTATCCTGGCTCAGCCGCAGTCAGTTCTCCACCACAAAGTTGGTTGATACAGTCAAATGCTAGACATAATCAGTCCCTCATCCTGAGATTGAGGGACTGAATACCTCACTCTCCTTCTGATCTTCACTATTCTTCTTTGTATTGGACTGAGGAAGCCACTGTGAAGCAAAACGTTTCTACTATAAAGCTACCCAAGTGTTGCACATGTGTCTAATTTATCTAAACATAAGTTTTACTGAAAATACATTTCGCCTGTGTTCATCTGTTTCTGTTGTTATTATTGCTTCTGTTTCTGCTGTCATTAGTGCCTCTATTCCGTTATTAGTGCTTCTGTTGCTGCTGTCATTAGTGCCTCTATTCCGTTATTAGTGCTTCTGTTGCTGCTGTCATTAGTGCATCTATTCCGTTATTAGTGCTTCTGTTGGTGTTGTGTGTTGCTTGTGTTTTTACTGTTAGTGCCTCTGTTGCTACTGTTAGTGCCTCTGTTGCTGCTGTTACTGCTTCAGGAGGAACCTCGTCTCTCTGAAAGTTCGGTTCTACATTTGACTTCATTTCAGTCATCGTGGGACATCATTCGAGAATCCCTAAGAAGGTTGTATCAATCTCCAACTGGAATATACTGGGATCCGCATTGGGAGGCCTGGTCATGGACCTGGTCGCGGGGGGCGTTGATCCCCGGAATGCCCTCCACGTAGGTAGGTGAGTAGACTTTAAGATGTTAGCCTGTCCCCATGGCGCTTCTTGATGGGTTCTCACGTGACTAAGAAAGGAGGCGCGCCACCAAACCCTCTTAGGTTATAGTGAGTGATTTCTGGCAAGGTTTGTTCAGCTTCATGTGGTGAACTAACTAATTTGCGTTGTGTCTGCGCGTGTTGTTGTTGACTTCAGTGATTCTGGTGACTACCATGAGGGGTAAGGTGCCCCTATCTAACCATCCTTATACGTATTTTAATGATAAATGATCATTCAAGACTGTGTATGGCTGTATTTTCATGCAATCCTGTGCATGGATGCATTATGCAGTCCTGCTTATGGTTGTATTCTAATGCAATCATGCAGTCCTGTAGTTATGGTTGTATGTGATGATTAAGAGATTTACTGCACTTAGTCTGTGATGCGAGCGTTAACCACTGACTGCTAACAGAGAGAGAGAGAGAGAGAGAGAGAGAGAGAGAGCCATATAGCACTGGTCAATGCAGTTGTCTACAGTGCCTATGCTGCTTATGTCGACAGTGATTCTGTTGTCATTGTCAGAGGTAATTAGCGAACGTCAGCTGCTGCTGCCTCTGCTGCTGCTGCTGCTGCTGCTGCTGTTGGTGTCTGCGGCTGTCTTCTTGCTGCGCCGAGAGAGGATATCATAGTGGTCTAGCAACCTAATAGTCCCTCCGTTCGGGTCTGGCTGAAGGCAGCAGTGTTAGTTTCTAATTTAGTTATGGCTAAGTGTCTTCCCTCCCCCTCCCAGGGTAACTCAATCCCCCCTCCCTCCCCCGGGCCTGTTGTACCTCCGTTGTTGCTGTTATTAGTGCGTCTGTTGCTGCTGTTTTGTTAGTGCCTCTGTTACTGCTGGTAATAGCGCCTCTGTTTTTTATAAGTTCATCTGTTTCTGTTGATATTATTACTTCTGTTTCTGCTGTCATTAGTGCCTCTATTCCGTTATTAGTGCTTCTGTTGCTGCTGTAATCAGTGCCTCTATTCCGTTATTAGTGCTTGTGTTGCTGCTGTCATTAGTGCCTCTATTCCGTTATTAGTGCTTGTGTTGCTGCTGTCATTAGTGCCTCTATTCCGTTATTAGTGCTTCTGTTGGTGTTGTGTGTGTGCCTCTGTTGCTAATGTTACTGCTTCTGTTGCTACTGTTAGTGCCTCTGTTGCTACTGTTAGTGCCTCTGTTGCTACTGTTAGTGCCTCTGTTGCTACTGTTAGTGCCTCTGTTGCTACTGTTAGTGCCTCTGTTGCTACTGTTAGTGCCTCTGTCGCTGCTGTTACTGCTTCTGTTGCTA
Organism: Cherax destructor; assembly: GCA_009830355.1. Lineage (NCBI taxonomy): Eukaryota > Metazoa > Arthropoda > Malacostraca > Decapoda > Parastacidae > Cherax > Cherax destructor. The sequence continues at coordinate 307,587 of WNWK01000687.1, forward strand.
CTGTTAGTGCCTCTATTGCTACTGTTAGGGCTTCTGTCGCTGCTATCGTTGGTGCTTCTGCTCCCTTTATTGTGCTACTGTTGCTGTGTCTGCCTCTGTTGCTACCGTTAGTACATCTGCTACTCCTGTTATCAATGGTTCTGCTGAGTACGCCGTTCCATCCGCGCCGCGGCTACTACCGTCTTTGTTGCAACTGCTGTTATGTTCCGGACGGAGGATCGAGCCCCTACCGGTGCTCTAGCCGGAATGACCCACACGGGTTTAGCAGTTCAACAAACGCAACCAAATACCAGCCACTGAAACCTTCGACAACAACAACAATGAAATTAAAACAAAGAATGAAAAAAAAGCGTAGAGAAAACTTTATATAATATGACGATAAAGTCATGGAGCAGAGAGAGAGAGAGAGAGAGAGAGAGAGAGAGAGAGAGAGAGAGAGAGGAGGACCTAGTAGCGACCAGCGAAGAGGCAGAGGCCAGGAGCTGTGAATCGACCCTGCAGTTGGGAGACGAAGTGAGAGCAGCCAGTCAGGGGCGTTTGTGCTCAGGGCTCAGCGGTATGTGTCCCTTGGTGACTGGCAGGGCGTTAAAGGTCCGCGCGTGTGTATGACGTCGCCGGTGACGCAATGCGTTACCTCATGTCGCGTAAAAGTCAGCTGTTACGTCTTTTAATAGGGGTGGGGGAAGAGGAGGGGGGTTATTACTAGCTCAGTATAACCGGAAGACTTGAATGTATCATGTCAGGTCAGGTCGTGGTATGTTTGGTAAGGTTAGGTCAGGTCATGGTATGTTTAGTAAGGTTAGGTTAGGTCACGTCATGTCAGGTCAGGTCATGGTATGTTTGGTAAGGTTAGGTTAGGTCAGGCCAGGTCATGGTATGTTTGGTAAGGTCAGGTTAGGTCAGGTAAGGTCAGGTCGGGTCAGGTCAGGGTATGTTTGGTAAAGTAAAGTTAGGTCACGTCAGGTCAGGTCATGTCAGTTCATGGTATGTTTGGTAAGGTCAGGTTAAGTCAGGTCAGGTCATGGTATGTTTGATAAGGTTACGTTATGTCAGGAAAGATCAGTTCGGGTCAGGTCAGTTAAGGTTAGGTCAGGGTATGTTTGGTTAGGTAAAGTTAGGTCACGTCAAGTAAGGTTAGGTCAGGTCACGTCAAGTAAGTTAGGTCAGGTCACGTCAAGTAAGGTTAGGTCAGGTCAGGTCAGGGTATATTACGTTAGGTCAAGTAACAGTATGCTAGGTTATCACTGAATTAACCATACCTTTACCAGAACGTTGTGTGTGTGTGTGTGTGTGTGTGTGTGTGTCTATTTAGTCTATTTAGTAGACGATAAATAAATTAACAGTGATAAAAACTAACCTTACCTGTCAAAGACAGGATGAACGAGCAGTGAGTTAAATAACGTAGACAGGATCATGTTAACAGAACATTACTGTAACCCTGGAGACGAGAAATAAAGATCAAGGCAAAACTCATGTTTTTTTCCCACTGAGGTCTTTTGAGTATTTTCTTATCTTGCTAAATTCTTTTGTGTGTGTGTGTGTGTGTGTGTGTGTGTGTGTGTGTGTGTGTGACGTTCAAGAACACACTGAAGGGGGGGGCGACCAATATCTACAATACATTACTGAAGGGAAATGAGGATGGTTAAGTTGGTGAAGAGGGAGAGGAAGGGAAGGGTGGACCGATGCCCTTCTTCTGATGTGATTTGGTTGAAAACTCTCTACTGGGACACAATGGATGGTAGACGGCGGTTAGAATCCGCAACAAATTATCCAGTCCAGGTGAAGCTTCTTCCACCTCGGGGAGGTGAAGGAGTCGCTCCATAACACCTTCATTCCACCTCCACTGGCAACCAGATGACTCTACTAAAATAACTAAATCATCGTCAGTACATCATTTTGGGTATGGTCAAGTGTGTGTGTGGGACCGTGACACTGTCATATATGTCTAACAGCCACATATGTCTAACAGCCACATATGTGGCAGTTAGACGAGTGAGAAGAGGAATACTTTACAAAGGATCGATCAGTGAGTTCTTTGGCGACTCTGAGGTGGTTGCCATAGGGAACAGCACTGCAGGACTGCACCAATCACACCGTTGATGTGCTTATTAAGAAAAAGATGTCGCAGGATTGTCGTGGTAACCATTGTGTTGATGGAGGGTAGTCTAACAGTTATACAGGGAGGCTGTTATGGGACTGTGTGTGTGTGTGGGAGAGGATGGAGGTGAGATCCTATCCCACCCATTCTCTCCCAGATGAACCATCTGTACCCCCGGCTCCTGTCATCACCGATCGATCCCCCATTTGGGTTTACAGAAAAAAAAAATAACCCAAGACCCTGGTCAGTGGCGCGTGTGAATCCACCTACAAACAACACAAACTGTATCTCTCGATCTGAAACACACATGCAAAAACTAGTGTAATATACATATGTATGTATATATATATATATATATATATATATATATATATATATATATATATATATATATATATATATATATATATATATATATATATATATATATATAATATTATATATATTATTTAATGTATTTATAATATGCCGTCGTTCCAGGAGTGCAAGTCATGGAACCCGTTGACAGTACTTCGCTCGGTGCGTCACTTCGGTCTCACAATATCGACCATCGTTCTGAGGAGAAAAAATCGATGAGGTAAAGTGGATGGAAGTAGAACTGGAGACACGGATGCAGTAGTAGTAGTTGTTGATTTTTATGTTTGCTTTCTGTCGCTTAGTTGTGACTTGTCAAGTCACAACTAAGTTTCCTATTCTATGTGAGGGTTATTTGTGATGTCACTTACAGTAGGTGTGAGGATGTTTGATGTCATGGTATGTCTGAGGAAGTTTAACATCATTACTCCGTGTAAAACTGGTTCTGTCACCCCGTGTAGAACGATCTATCACCATGAGGATATCGTCGATCATTCCACTATGGGTCCAGGAGCTACAGCGGCTTCAAAGGCTCCGTTCGACCAGAAGTGGAGTTGTCGTTACCTTCTCTCAGGGTGATCTATCTCGCACACACAAGGAAATAGAATCCACGAAGATATCATCGTGACATAGCGAGTCAAAATAGTGTATAAACATATACGTGCAGTGTAAATTCACCGTTGCCATAACTCTGCGACCACCCGCCTGAACACCACGATGTCGGTACAGCTTCACTGGTGACGAGGAACGCCAACTCAAATTTTGACTGACCCAATACAAGCTGAGCAGGATTGAGTTGCAGTCTACAGTAACACATTTGGCAAAGGCAATCTAGGTCGTTAAGCTGGTTTGGTGCAAAACATAAAACCGCACAACATGTTAATTTACAGAAATGGATCTACTAATGCAAAACAGAAAAATAAACAAAATTTTGAAAATAATTTCCAGGGCAGTTTGGCCCACTTAACCAACTCTGGCTATAAAACAAGACACCTACACACAAGCTTCACACATGATACATTCACCGAGAAGTGCATGTCTCTCATTCCATATACGATAAGATTTTAATTAATTTTTAAGGGATTAAAGTATCCTCGACTAATTATGAACAAATGACATGCAACCTTAATGACCATCGGGTAGTCGATAGGCATTAAACCCCATTACCCAATATGCTTCGTAGCACAGTAGTTAACGCATTCGGCTCACAACAGAGGGGCTGTGGGGCCAAACCCCAAACTCGGCGAGACATATGGGCAAGTCTCGTAACACCTGTCGCCCCTGTTACCTAGCAGTAAATGAATACCTGGGATTTACTCGATTGTTGTGGGGTCGCATCCTGGGAAGGACCCACAAAGAACCTTAATGGAAATAAGCCACAATGTCATTCTTGGGTTATCCTTGAATACCAAGGTAGAAGAAATACTCGAAAATCCCCCGCTGGTACCGTCCAGGTAAGAGAATGGGTTGGGTGAGGCTCCCACCCACGGTGTGTACCTCAACTGCCGGTCTTGCATGCGTCCTCTCATCATGTAAACACAGCCCCACAGTCGGGAGACCTTCGCTACCATTCCATTTGCTAGTCTTCTGCATTTAGATAAAGTAAATTCGCCAATCCTACGCCAGGATGGTCGCGTTCAGGCAGTCTTCATCTACAGCATGTGGGATTTTGGTTCCTGTTAACCTTTTTGGAGCCCAGTTCCTGGAACTTTTAAAAGAGTATCCATATGCTCTTGTGATGCCTTCCACAGGTTGGATATAGATGCACAATAAACTGGACGTTTCAGAAGCAAAATCTAAATGTGCTGGGTTGAATTATGCGAATTTATAAACCTGTTCGACTGCATGATGTGCGTTTTTAAACCTGTTCGATCGTAAGATGAGTCTGTAGATGTGTTCGGCTCTACAATGAGGGTCTTCGCTACTGTTCAACTGCACTATGTGAATATTTAGATACGTTCGGTTATAATTTGCCTCTAGACGCTGCATTCGTTTATATAAAATACTTAGAGTTCTCAGACGTGGTTGATAAAAAAGATTCGTTTGAAAGTTGTGAGTCTAGTACGTCGGGAAAAGGAAAATGCATTTGAAGATTTACAAAAAATAATGAGTTGCATAGCATGAAAGCAGGGAGGGAAACTTTGTAAACACTGCATAAGGTCGTCCCTAGGGGTTAAGCACTGCATAAGGTCGTCCCTAGGGGTTCAACACTGCATAAGGTCGTCCCTAGGGGGTTCAACACTGCATAAGGTCGTCCCTAGGGGTTCAACACTGCATAAGGTCGTCACTAGGGGTTCAACACTGGGTCAGGTCGTTCCTAGTGGTTGAGCACTGCATAAGGTCGTCCCTAGGGGTTCAACACTGCATAAGGTCGTCCCTAGGGGTTCAACACTACATAAGGTCGTCCCTAGGGGTTCAACACTGCATAAGGTCATCCCTAGGGGTTCAACTCTGCATAAGGTCGTCCCTAGGGGTTCAACACTGCATAAGGTCATCCCTAGGGGTTCAACACTGCATAAGGTCGTCCCTAGGGGTTCAACACTTCATAAGGTCGTCCCTAGGGGTTCAACACTGCATAAGGTCGTCCCTAGGGGGTTCAACACTGCATAAGGTCGTCCCTAGGGGTTCAACACTGGATCAGGTCGTCCCTAGTGGTTCAACACTGCATAAGGTCGTCCCTAGGGGGTTCAACACTTGATCAGGTCGTCCCTAGGGGTTCAACACTTCATAAGGTCGTCCCTAGGGGTTCAACACTGCATAAGGTCGTCCCTAGGGGTTCAACACTACATAAGGTCGTCCCTAGGGGGTTCAACACTGGATCAGGTCGTTCCTAGTGGCTCAGCACTGCATAAGGTCGTCCCTATGGGTTCAGCACTGTATAAGGTCGTCCCTAGGGGTTCAACACTCCATAAGGTCGTCCCTAGGGGGTTCAACACTGCATAAGGTCGTCCCTAGGGGTTCAACACTCCATAAGGTCGTCCCTAGGGGGTTCAACACTGCATAAGGTCGTCAATAGGGGTTCAGCACTGCATAAGGTCGTCCTTAGGGGTTCAACACTCCATAAGGTCGTCCCTAGGGGTTCAACACTGGATCAGGTCGTTCCTAGTGGTTCAGCACTGCATAAGGTCGTCCCTAGGGGTTCAACACTGAATCAGGTCGTTCCTAGTGGTTCAGCACTGCATAAGGTCATCCCTAGGGGTTCAACACTGCATAAGGTCATCCCTAACGGGTCTAGAGGCGTCCGCAAATCCCATTTAGACGAGGTCAGGCAAAGCCATATTCCTGCAAGGATGAGACTGTGTGTGTGTGTGTGTGTGTGTGTGTATGTGTGTGTGTATGTGTGTGTGTGTGTGTGGTTGTGTCCATGCATTGGTGGTGGTAGCAACCAAAGCGCCATCACCATCACCGCTAAAACCAATGCCACCACCACTACCACCACCACAACTACCACCACTACCACTACTACCACAATCCCCACCACCACCACTACTACCACCACCACTACCACCACTACAATCACCACCGCCGCCACCACAACCACCACCACCACTACCACCACCACCATTACCACCACTGCCAATACAACCACCCCACCACCACCACTACCACAACCACCACCACTACCACAACCACCACCACTACCACCACCACCACTACCACTATCATCACCACTACCACCACCACTACCACTATCACCACCACTACCACCACCACCACTACCATAACCACCACCACTACCACCACCAACACCACTACCACCCCCACCACCACCACTACCACGACCACTACCACTACCACCTCGCCAGTGGCCGTCAGTCATCCAATAAAGGTATTATGTTACCTCACAATGACTCCAGTTACAGGTCTTTCTAATGGATGATCCGTACCCTTCCATCTCCACGGCTTTGTTTCTTCTCTGGCATGCCCTCTGTCCTCCTACCCTCTCCTACCTGTCTCTGCCCAGGGGAGAGAGAGAGAGAGAGAGAGAGAGAGAGAGAGAGAGAGAGAGAGAGAGACAGACAGAGAGAGACAGACAGACAGACAGACAAGTAGACAGAGACAGACAGACAGACTACTAACCCTTTTCGTGGTTGCACTGGTCGACTCTTGGCTCTTGGTCTTACCCGTCTTCTAACTTCGCAAGCGCGATCGTACTCATTCTTGAAGCTGTGTATATATAGATCCGGCCTTTAACACTTGGTTTTCCAGGTCACTCCGCTTCCTGGTCGCTCTGAGGATAAAGAAATAATTCCTGACTTTCACGTGAATCCTCAGAAATTTAACTTCCAACTGTACCCTCTTGTACATCTTTTGCGCCCCTCTAAATACCCTGTATTTTGTGTTGCTATATGAAGAGCGAAAAGTAAGACCTGTTGGAGAAATAGAGAGACGGGGGAAGTAAACAACCGTTAAGAGAACTAGAGAGACGGGGGAAGTAAACAACCGTTAAGAGTACTAGAGAGACGGGGGAAGTAAACAACCGTTAAGAGTACTAGAGAGACGGGGGAAGTAAACAACCGTTAAGAGTACTAGAGAGACGGGGGAAGTAAACAACCGTTTAGAGTACTAGAGAGACGGGGGAAGTAAACAACCGTTAAGAGAACTAGAGAGACGGGGGAAGTAAACAACCGTTAAGAGTACTAGAGAGACGGGGGAAGTAAACAGCCGTTAAGAGAACTAGAGAGACGGGGGAAGTAAACAGCCGTTAAGAGAACTAGAGAGACGGGGGAAGTAAACAACCGTTAAGAGTACTAGAGAGACGGGGGAAGTAAACAGCCGTTAAGAGAACTAGAGAGACGGGGGAAGTAAACAGCCATTAAGAGAACTAGAAAGACGGGGGAAGTAAACAACCGTTAAGAGAACTAGAGAGACGGGGAAGTAAACAGCCGTTAGGAGAACTAGAGAGACGGGGGAAGTAAACAACCGTTAAGAGTACTAGAGAGACGGGGGAAGTAAACAACCGTTAAGAGTACTAGAGAGACGGGGGAAGTAAACAGCCGTTAAGAGTACTAGAGAGACGAGGGAAGTAAACAGCCGTTAAGAGTACTAGAGAGACGTGGGAAGCAAACAACCGTTAAGAGTACTAGAGAGACGGGGGAAGCAAACAACCGTTAAGAGTACTAGAGAGACGGGGGAAGCAAACAACCGTTAAGAGAACTAGAGAGACGGGGGAAGTAAACAGCCGTTAAGAGTACTAGAGAGACGGGGGAAGTAAACAACCGTTAAGAGTACTAGAGAGACGGGGAAGCAAACAACCGTTAAGAGTACTAGAGAGACGGGGGAAGCAAACAACCGTTAAGAGTACTAGAGAGACGGGGAAGAAACAACCGTTAAGAGAACTAGAGAGACGGGGAAGTAAACAGCCGTTAAGAGTACTAGAGAGACGGGGGAAGTAAACAACCGTTAAGAGTACTAGAGAGACGGGGGAAGTAAACAGCCGTTAAGAGAACTAGAGAGACGGGGGAAGTAAACAGCCATTAAGAGAACTAGAAAGACGGGGGAAGTAAACAACCGTTAAGAGAACTAGAGAGACGGGGAAAGTAAACAACCGTTAAGAGAACTAGAGAGACGGGGGAAGTAAACAACCGTTAAGAGAACTAGAGAGACGGGGGAAGTAAACAACCGTTAAGAGAACTAGAGAGACGGGGGAAGTAAACAACCGTTAAGAGTACTAGAGAGACGGGGGAAGTAAACAACCGTTAAGAGTACTAGAGAGACGGGGAAAGTAAACAACCGTTAAGAGAACTAGAGAGACGGGGGAAGTAAACAGCCGTTAAGAGAACTAGAGAGACGGGGGAAGTAAACAACCGTTAAGAGTACTAGAGAGACGGGGGAAGTAAACAACCGTTAAGAGTACTAGAGAGACGAGGGAAGTAAACAACCGTTAAGAGTACTAGAGAGACGTGGGAAGCAAACAACCGTTAAGAGTACTAGAGAGACGGGGAAGCAAACAACCGTTAAGAGTACTAGAGAGACGGGGGAAGCAAACAACCGTTAAGAGAACTAGAGAGACGGGGGAAGTAAACAGCCGTTAAGAGTACTAGAGAGACGGGGGAAGTAAACAACCGTTAAGAGTACTAGAGAGACGTGGGAAGCAAACAACCGTTAAGAGTACTAGAGAGACGGGGAAGCTAAACAACCGTTAAGAGTACTAGAGAGACGGGGAAGCAAACAACCGTTAAGAGAACTAGAGAGACGGGGGAAGTAAACAGCCGTTAAGAGTACTAGAGAGACGGGGGAAGTAAACAACCGTTAAGAGTACTAGAGAGACGGGGGAAGTAAACAGCCGTTAAGAGAACTAGAGAGACGGGGAAGTAAACAGCCTTAAGAGAACTAGAAAGACGGGGAAGTAAACAACCGTTAAGAGAACTAGAGAGACGGGAAGTAAACAACCGTTAAGAGAACTAGAGAGACGGGGGAAGTAAACAACCGTTAAGAGAACTAGAGAGACGGGGGAAGTAAACAACCGTTAAGAGTACTAGAGAGACGGGGGAAGTAAACAACCGTTAAGAGTACTAGAGAGACGGGGGAAGTAAACAACCGTTAAGAGTACTAGAGAGACGGGGGAAGTAAACAGCCGTTAAGAGAACTAGAGAGACGGGGGAAGTAAACAACCGTTAAGAGTACTAGAGAGACGGGGGAAGTAAACAGCAGTTAAGAGAACTAGAGAGACGGGGGAAGTAAACAGCCGTTAAGAGTACTAGAGAGACGGGGGAAGTAAACAGCCGTTAAGAGTACTAGAGAGACGGGGGAAGCAAACAACCGTTAAGAGTACTAGAGAAACGGGGGAAGTAAACAGCAGTTAAGAGAACTAGAGAGACGGGGGAAGCAAACAACCGTTAAGAGAACTAGAGAGACGGGGAAGTAAACAGCCGTTAAGAGAACTGAGAGACGGGGAATAAACAACCATTAAGAGTACTAGAGACGGGGAAGTAAACAGCCGTTAAGAGTACTAGAGAGACGGGGGAAGTAAACAACCGTTAAGAGTACTAGAGAGACGGGGAAAGTAAACAACCGTTAAGAGAACTAGAGAGACGGACGGGAAGTAAACAACCGTTAGAGAACTAGAGAGACGGGGAAGTAAACAACGTTAAGAGTACTAGAGAGACGGGGAAGTAAACAACCGTTAAGAGTACTAGAGAAGGGAAGTAAACAGCCGTTAAGAGTACTAGAGAGACGAGGAAGTAAACAAGCCGTTAAGAGTACTAGAGAGACGTGGGAAGAAACAACCGTTAAGAGTACTAGAGAGACGGGGAAGAAACAACCGTTAAAGTACTAGAGAGACGGGGAAGAAACAACCGTTAAGAGTACTAGAGAGAGGGGAAGTAAACAACCGTTAAGAGAACTAGAGAGACGGGGGAAGTAAACACCGTTAAGAGTACTAGAGAGACGGGGAAGTAAACAACCGTTAAGAGTACTAGAGAGAGGGGAAGCAAACAACCGTTAAGAGTACTAGAGAGACGGGGAAGAAACAACCGTTAAAGAACTAGAGAGACGGGGAAGTAAACAGCCGTTAAGAGAACTAGAGAGACGGGGGAAGTAAACAACCTTAAGAGTACTGGAGACGGGGAAGTAAACACCGTTAAGAGAACTAGAGAGACGGGGAAGTAAACAGCCGTTAAGAGACTAGAGAGAGGGGAAAAACAGCCTTAAGAGACTAGAGAGAGGGGAGTAAACAGCCGTTAAGAGAAGAGGGGGAAGTAAACAGCCGTTAAGAGAACTAGAGAGACGGGGGAAGTAAAACAACCGTTAAGAGAGACGGGGAGAAACGGCCGTTAAAAACTTAAGAGGGAAGAAAACGTTAAGAACACGAGAGACGAGGAAGAAACGCCGTAAGAACTAGCGTAAGAGATAAAACCGTTAAGAGTACTAGAGAACGGGGAATAAAAGCCTTAAGAGAAAAGAACGGGGGAATAAACAACCGTTAAGAGTACTAGAGAGAGGGGAAGTAAACAGCCTTAAGAGACTAGAGAGGGGGAGTAAACAACCGTTAAGAGTAACTAGAGAGACGGGGAAGAAACACGTTAAGAGTACTAGAGAGACGGGGAAGTAAAAACCGTTAAGAGTACTAGAGAGGGAGAAAAACCGTTAAGAGTACTAGAGAGAGGGGAAGTAAACAACCGTAAGAGAACTAGAGAACGGGGAAGTAAACAGCGTAAGAGAACTAGAGAGACGGGGAAGTAAACAACCGTTAAGAGTACTAGAGAGACGAAGTAAAAGCCGTTAAGAGACTAGAGAGACGGGGAAGTAACAGTAGAGAACGAAGAAGAAACAGCCGTTAAGAGTACTAGAGAGACGGGGGAAGTAAACAGCCGTTAAGAGTACTAGAGAGACGGGGGAAGTAAACAGCAGTTAAGAGTACTAGAGAGACGGGGGAAGTAAACAGCCGTATAGGAACTGGAGAGAAATTTAAAATAATTCTTCTCTTGTGGAAAATCCAGTGTCGGGCCTTTGATTAAAGGGGATGGAACATACACGGACGAAAACGAAGAAATGAGTGAAATACTTAAAATCTCGGTACAACTCAGTGTTCAGTGGGCCATTTAATCAGCCTGAAGACTCACGTTCCAAATGAGTTCATGAGGCCCATAACACTGAACCTAACCCAACTAACTTAGAAATGGGCTGCAAACCCTATGTGAAAGTGTGACAGTTTTTAGGATGACGTTGAATCTCTGATTCATTCACTGCATGCCCATGCACTCCGTCCCAGATCCAGACTCGTGGAACACTATATTCGTCAAGAATTGCAAGAAGCCATTATCTCGTGCCTTCATTATTCTGTGGAGAAGCTTGTACACTGGAGGCAGCCCGCGGTAATTCAGAAGCACTGATATAACCTCACCCCACAAAGGTGGCAGTAAAGCAATTGTGAAAATAAAGAAACGAATAAATAAAGCGATAGTACTGACATTACATGTCAAGATTTTGGAGAGAATTGCAAGAAGCAAGATTGCTAATCATATGGAATCACAGCAGTCGCAAAACCCAGTTCAGCAGATGTAGTGTACCCCGACTTTCCAAAAGCCTCTGACATGTGCGGCCGTGACGTAATTGCTCACAAAATGCCCTCAAATGGAATAACTGGTAAGGTGGACATATGTATATTTAACCTCCTAACAAATAGAACCCAAAGATTAATAGTAAACAGAGGGGAAAGCAAGGGTTGCTACAGTGAAAATTGTGTCCCCGCAAGGCAGAGTACTCGCCCTGCTTCTATCTTTCATTCTCACACCCAACTTCACGAGGTGTCCGTGGTTATTTTTATATGTACCCAGGCATTGCTAAGAGCACCACGGCGTGCCTAAGCTCGTGGACTCTCAGATCTGGGGACTTGGCTGTGTCACCAATATATCACCTGTCACATCCTTCACATGGTGTGACACTATCTACTGCACTGGTGACTGGGTCGTACTTCTGCCTTTTATGCACTAAATCTTTAATAGTGGCGGAAGATTTAGTAGCTATCCTGATTAGGTTAATAGAAACTCTACTGGAAGTGCTGGCCTGTACCACAGTGTAGCTGGCGGGCCCTTCAGTTGTTGAGTCGTTGATGTTTCTGCCAAGGATGTGTATTTCCCGCTTCCTGCAATCAGAGATAAAGTGGACGGGGAAGTGTAGAAGGCGTCTCTGAGCCTAAGTGATCAGAAGTGCAAAAAACGTCAAAGTTCAAACGACCCTCCGAACTGCAACATTCCCATCCTTCCTTCGCACTGCACTTTCCACCTACAGGACTCTAAGTCCGGCTAACAAGAGATTCCCTGAATGCCCTCATAAATTATTATATACGCATGTATATATAGTAATGAAACCATGAAATATATATATATATATATATATATATATATATATATATATATATATATATATATATATATATATATATATATATATATATATATAATATATATATAATCGAACATGCTATACAAATCCTATCATTAATCTTAAAATATAACTGAATAAGTTACCAAGCCAAACAGCTGACTTAACTAAAAAAAAAATTGTTATATTTAAAACCGGGTAATAAAACTGAATTATATCTAGTGTACAATATTAGCTTTGTAAATTTTGAAGGAAAAAAAATAGATAATATGTGCCTAGGCCAGTAAGTGTTAGTTTTCTACACACAATCGTTGCAAATTTATCCTCATTATTCGTAATCAAAGTATCTAGAAATGACAGTATTGAACTTTCTTAAATTTCATGTATATGACTTTCATAATAACGTCTTAGCAGTTGAACAATGTTATATGTTTGTTCACAAGCAATCTGGACCCCACAGTAGCAGCCCAGTCTATCTGCTGGTACACTTTATTATTCCATTATCTGCCGGTACACTTTATTATTCCATTATCTGACGGTACACTTTATTATTCCATTATCTGACGGTACACTTTATTATTCCATTATCTGACGGTACACTTTATTATTCCATTATCTGACGGTACACTTTATTATTCCATTATCTGCCGGTACACTTTATTATTACATTATCTACCGGTACACTTTATTAATTACATTATCTGCCGGTACACTTTATTATTACATTATCTGACGGTACACTTTATTATTACATTATCTACCGGTACACTTTATTATTACATTATCTGCCGGTACACTTTATTATTACATTATCTACCGGTACACTTTATTAATTACATTATCTGACGGTACACTTTATTAATTACATTATCTGACGGTACACTTTATTAATTACATTATCTGCCGGTACACTTTATTATTACATTATCTGACGGTACACTTTATTAATTACATTATCTGACGGTACACTTTATTAATTACATTATCTGACGGTACACTTTATTAATTACATTATCTGACGGTACACTTTATTAATTACATTATCTGCCGGTACACTTTATTATTTCATTATCTGACGGTACACTTTAATAATTACATTATCTGACGGTACACTTTATTAATTACATTATCTGACGGTACACTTTATTAATTACATTATCTGACGGTACACTTTATTAATTACATTATTTGACGGTACACTTTATTAATTACATTATCTGCCGGTACACTTTATTATTTACATTGATAAAAGAAAAAAATTAATTTGACGTTAAAATTTCCAAAGGGGTCAGCAAAAAAATTTCTACTTTAAACCTAAGTTATCCAGGAAAATAATAAATATTCCTCGTCATTTGAGGAGGAAATAAGCACATGGGTTGCTAACCTTGATGGACATCTGGCGAAATATTGCATGTAATTAGGTAACGGCTTATCTGATTGTTATATTGGTGCTCACGAAAACATTGGTAATTGTGTGTTTACAAGATTGTGGGACAGAGTGCTACCTAAAAACGAAAAAAAACAATATTAAGATCAAGCAATTCCTGCATGATGTATTCTTAAAAAAAATTGTCTTGATCTTTTGGTTCTTCAACGTTTAGAAATATAGAATATTATGGTGATCAGTTACATGCAGCTAACTTATCTAAAATAACATAAGTAATTTCAGCCTGATGGTTAATCTGATCGATATAATAATGAGTGTGCCAGTCTAGCCAGAGATTATAATATTAATTATTGATATATCCAGTGGATCTATAAGCCAAGATATTAGATATATCGGATTTAATCTTTCATGTAGAGTTCACCAGTCTTTGATAGCTGATGGTCTATTAACTGCCCACTTTCAAAGGCACTGCCGTCAATCTGTTGTCATATTTCTAACCATCAGAACACTGGATACAAAAGGAGGAATTTTTTCCCCCATGCGTTCGTATTATAAAGGGAACTCTATTAATCGTATAGAACAATGGTACAGTATATATTTACCCTTTGTTACACAGGAGACTTGAGTGGGTGCCAGAGAGGGCAGAAACTTACAGACGTGGAGAGACACAGATATATTGAAAGAGAGTCCAAGTTTGAGCGAAACGTCGTCATAAGTCTCTCTCTGCTATGTGCGGGTTATTTGTACATTACGAGGTGTGGAACACCTCGTGAACTGTTCTCTTTGGAACACATTCTGAGTACATCAGTTACTGTACTCTATACATGTGGAGTAACGCGATGTGTGACCATTACCAGTATGCTGCCTGCTAAGAGTTGCGTCACTCTATAGAGTGCCATCTGCTGGCGTGCTCTGTCGGTGTTAAACCCAAAATCTGAACGTAAGCTGGAATTGACTTCCACCTGATAAAAATTACCGATGGAATTTAATCCATTTAAACGTCTGAATAAGGTGTAGTGAGGGCGGCGTGTCACCGTCGTAGCACGCATACGTCATAGTACTTTGCTACTACTACTACTACACATTAACTACTATACTTATAATCTATACATACATACTATACTATACTGCTACTCATTAAACATATACTACTAATATAATATATACTTGCTACTACATTATACATTACTACTACTACGCATCTACTTCTACTACTATTACTACTACTACTATCACTACTATTTCTAATACTACTCTACTACTACCACTACTACTATAACAACCATTTCTACTACTACCTCTACTACTACTACTACAACAACCACTTCTACTACTACTACTACAAATACTACCACTACAAATACTACTAATACTACCACTACTACTAATATTACTACTACTACTACCACTAATATTACTACTACTCTACTACTACTACTACTACCACTACTACTACAACAACAACTTCTACTACTACTACCTCTACTACTACTACAACAACCACTTCTTCTTCTACTACTACTACTACAACTACTACCACCACAAATACTACTACTACAACTATTACTACCACTACTACTACTAATACTACAAATACCACTACTACTATTACCACTACTACTACAAATACTACTATTACTACTATTACCACTACTACTACAAATACTACTACTATTACCACTACTATTACCACTACTACTACAAATACTACTATTACTACTATTACCACTACGACTACAAATACTACTACTATTACCACTACTACTACAAATACCACTACTATTACCACTACTACTACAAATACTACTACTACTACTACTATTACCACTACTACTACAAATTACCACTACTATTACCACTACTACTACAAATACTACTACTACTATCACCACTACTACTACAAATACCTACTACTATTACCACTACTACTACAAATACTACTACTACTACCACCACTACTACTACAAATACTACTACTACTACTACCACTACTACTACAAATACTAAGCAGGCCAAGTGCTTGACAAGAGCATTAGAAAGATAGTAACTACGTCTTTGCATCAATTCCACTCGGCAAACGGTCTCTTCTTATATATCTCCTCTCTGTCTTTTCAAGATCAAGAGGTGCCTGGATGCTGGTAAGATGCTCCTGATCCAGGGATCTGGGGCTACCCATCCCCATCCTTGGATCACATCTCATTACGTCCCAGCCCTCGTAACAGACGGAGACTGAGCACGGGTAGATGGACATCCAGACGTATATATTTATTATCACTTATTAACCAATTTAATTCACTTTTTAGGATAATTCAACTTAATTAATCATATATAATATAGTATTTCTAAATATTTCTTAGGATAACTTCAACTCACAATAAAAGGGAATACAATATACTCTTTTAAAAACTAAAATTAAAGTGAATTGAGTACACATACAATCTTACGTAATATAGGGTACTTGGATAGTACTGGGTACAGGAATAGTACTGGGATAGTACTGGGTACTAAAATAGTACTGGGTACTGGGATAGTACTGGGTACTGGGATAGTACTAGGTACTAGGATAGTACGGGGTACTGGGATAGTACTGGGATAGTCCTGGGTACTAGGATAGTATTGGGTACTGGGATAGTACTGGGTACAGGAATAGTACTGGGTACTAGAATAGTACTGGGTACTGGAATAGTACTGGATACAGGAATAGTACTGGGTATTGGGATAGTACTGGGTACTGGGTTAGTACTGGGTACATGAATAGTACTGGGATAGTACTGGGTACTGAGATAGTATTGGGTACTAGGATAGTACTGGGTACTAGAATAGTACTGGGTACTGGGATAGTACTGGGTACAGGAATAGTACTGGGTTAGTACTGGGTACTAGAATAGTACTGGGTACTGGGATAGTACTGGGTACAGGAATAATACTGGGTTAGTACTGGGTACTAGAATAGTACTGGGTACTGGGATAGTACTGGGTACTGGGAAAGTACTGGGTACTGGGATAGTACGGGGTACTGGGATAGTACTGGGTACATGAATAGTACTGGGTACTAGGATAGTATTGGGTACTGGGATAGTACTGGGTACAGGAATAGTACTGGGTACTGGGATAGTACTGGGTGCAGGAATAGTACTAGGTACTAGGATAGTACTGGGTACAGGAATAGTACTGGTACTGGGACAGTACTGGGCACAGGAATTGTACTGGGTACTGGGATAGTACTGAGTACTGGGGTTGTACTGGGATAGTACTGGGTACTAGGATAGTACTGGGTACTGGGATAGTACTGGGTACTAGGATAGTACTGGGTACTGGGATAGTACGGGGTAGTGGGATAGTACTGGGTACAGGAATAGTACTGGGTACTAGGATAGTACTAGGATAGTACTGGGTACTGGGATAGTACTGGGTACAGGAATAGTACTGGGTACTAGGATAGTACTGGGTACTGGGATAGTACTGGGTACTAGGATAGTACTGGGATAGTATTGGGTACTAGGATAGTACTGGGTACTGGGATAATACTGGGCACTGGGATAGTACGGGATTCTAGGATAGTACTGGGTACTGGGATCGTACTGGGTACTGGGATAGTACTGGTTACTGGGATAGTACTGGGTACTGGGATAGTTCTGTGTACTGGGATAGTACTGGGTTCTGGGATAGTACGGGGTACTAGGATAGTACTGGGTACTGGGATAGTACTGGGTACTGGGATAGTACTGGGTACTAGGATAGTACTGACTACTAGGATAGTACTGGGATAGTACTGGGTACTAGGATAGTACTGGGTACTGGGATAATACTGGGCACTGGTATAGTACGGGATTCTAGGATAGTACTGGGTACTGGGATAGTACTGGGTACTGCGATAGTACTGGGTACTGGGATAGTACTGGGTACTGGGATAGTACTGGGTACTGGAGTTCTGTCTGGGATAGTACTGGGTACTGGATAGTACAGGGTACTAGGATAGTACTGGGTACTGGGATAGTACTGGGTACTGGGATAGTACTTGGTACTAGGATAGTACTGGGTACTGGGAGAGTTCTGTGTACTGGGATAGTACTGGGTACTGGGATAGTACAGGGTACTAGGATAGTACTGGGTACTGGGATAGTACTGGGTACTGGGATAGTACTTGGTACTAGGATAGTACTGGGTACTGGGATAGTACTGGGTATTGGGGTAATTTATTAGATCTAATTTAACCTATGGGAGGAAATAATTTTATTAATATCTCTCAAGGAAGGCTACCTGGAGGTTACGTGGCATCGCTTTCGGGGGTCAGCGCCCCTGCGGCCCGGTCCCAGACCAGACCTTCTGGTTGCTGGCCTGATCGATCAGGTTATTGGTTCTTCGCACTCCTCTGCCCAATGCATGTAGCACGTACGTTAAGAAACCTTCCGAGTTCCCGCTTGAAGACAGCTAGGCGACTGTTGGTAAGCCCCCCTATGTATGAAGGGAGGGTGTTGAAGAGTCGTGGTTCCTTTACACTTACAGAGTTCTAAATATATTCATCATTCCTTTCGGTATGTTGCACCGTCTGCCAAACCTCTTGTGATCGTTTGTAGTGATTTCGGTGTTCAGATCTAAGACCAATCCCTCCAGGATCCTCCAATGTAGATTATCATGTACCTTTCTCGCCTACGTTCTAAGGAATACAGTTCGAGGGATTTCGGGTTGGAACACTACTAATAATTCAGGCTGGATAATTGAGCCTACAGAATTAGCAGATACCTGAATGAGGCCTTCCAGAGTACACTATCCTCTACACTCCAAGTCCAGCTTCTTCCTTCAGGGGGAAGCTCTGTTGGGTGTGGCTTCTATGAGGACCAGAGCTCATGTCTCCAGCACAGCCAGGAGATCTCCTCTCTCTCTCTGGTAGCGAGAGAGTACTAGACAAGATAAATATAAAACTAGAAGCAATAGCAGCAGCAGCAGCATTATACGTTGTGTCGTAAAACTAAGAAGGATATGAATAGTTGTAACTGCATCAACACGATCATTGGCGTTCACAGCAGCCACTGGCATAGTGGTAGTAGCGGGAGTGCCAACGGGAGTAGCAACAGTCGCAGCGGTAGTAGTAACAGTCGCAACGGTAATAATAACAGTCGCAACGGTAATAATAACAGTCGCAACGGTAATAATAACAGTCGCAACGGTAATAATAACAGTCGCAACGGTAATAATAACAGTAGCAACGGTAATAATAACAGTCGCAACGGTAATAATAACAGTCGCAACGGTAATAATAACAGTCGCAACGGTAATAATAACAATCGCAACGGTAATAATAACAGTCGCAACGGTAATAATAACAGTCGCAACGGTAATAATAACAGTCGCAACTGTAATAATAACAGTCGCAACGGTAATAATAACAGTCACAACGGTAGTAACAGTATTCTCAGCATCAGCAGCAGCATATATCTTTTCCAGCTAGTAACATTAATGATAATCAACCCATAGGAGAGGAGGAGGAGGAGGAGGAGGAGGAGGAGGAGGAGGAAGAAGAGGAAGAGGACAACGAGAAGAAAAAGAGGAGGTGAAAGATGTAGGAGTTCGGTAGAGAGATGGTAGGGGAGGGGGGTGTTGAGAAGGCCAAGGGGTTGGGAAGAGTCCATAGGGGTGGAGGGAGGGAGGAATGGAGGGTGAGCTAGGGTACGAATGGAGGGAGAGTGAGAGGTGCACCCTAGGGGCCTTCCTCCTGCCTTTCTCCTCGTCCTCCTAGATCATCCCCTCCCTCCTCCTCCTCCTCCTCCTCCTCCTCAATTCCCTACTTCTCTTCTTCGTCATCGTCTTCCTTATTCACCTAAGATGCCTCGGCAGGTGATTAGTGTGAGAGGCAGAAGGTGAGTCTGAGAGCCACGGGGCAGGTAGAGCAAGCACTCAGACTGCATACCTGCCATGGCTCTCTCTCTCTCTCTCTCTCTCTCTCTCTCTCTCTCTCTCTCTCTCTCTCTCTCTCTCTCTCTCCTCTCTCCCTCTCCTTCTTTGTGGTAGTTACTGTTTGTTACTAGTAGATGCTGCTTTCTAGTGGTAGATAATGGATGTTAGTGGAAGATGCCGGTTGTTTGGCAGTGGAGATTATTGTTGCTAAGGTTACCGGAGTCATACATACATACATACATTAAGACAGGAGGCTACAGGCAGACTATCACCTGAGGAGACAACTCATTGAATCTGAAAGAGACCAGGACTTGGGAGGTGTGCATCACTCCTAACCTATCACCTGAGGCACACCTGAGAAACTCAGAACACTATAAAACCGGTTTTTCGGGAATCTAAACAAGAATACACTCAAATCCCCCGTACACGGCCCGAGCCAGGCGAGTGCTGGAGTACACAGCACCAGCAGGAACCCTCGTCTAATGAAGGACGGAAAAGGAAAAAACCGCTCAGAGGTTTGCTATAAGGCTGGCACCAGAATTGTGAATGTATGTCCATGGTATTATTCTTCCGTCACTAAAAGGAGACCCGATAACAACGTATAAGATACACGGAGACAGACATTTATTTGCGGTTACAGATTGTAAGTGATGGCTGGAAACTGTACCAGAGGACACAGCAGGAAATTACCAATTCAAATGAAAAAAAGGGGGGACATAAGATATAAAGCCATCAGTGTGGGAGTACTTAGATCAACACTAAATGGGACGTCAGCGAGAGTACACATGCACGTATAGTGCCACAACAGCTGTCTGGCATACTTCCAGGATTAATATGTGATCCCATCAGGGCCGTCAGCAGGAGTGTCAGTGTTGCGAGACGTGAGGGGTTACCAACCCGCCCTTATTTTACTACCCTAAGTCTCTTACGCGATCACCAGCGACAAACTGCCAATGCCTCCAGCAAACTTAAAAATACCATTTTCTTCATTGTACTGTACGCTAGGTTAGGTTACGTTAGGCTATTTTACGTTAAGCTAGGTTACGTTAGGCTAGGTTACGTTACATAAACCTATTGCAGCGTAAATTTAACCATAAATATGCAAATAAAAAAGGGCCATGACACGTCTAGCAACACGGCAGATGGCAACACAAGAAAACGTTCAAATCTGTACTCGTATGGCTCTTGGTGTAAGAATTTGTTAGATATAGAGAGGTCCTCTCTGTGCCTGGCGCTAGGCTGTGCCGAGGCTACTCTTGATGCTATCATTGACTTCGTTATATCTTCTCTATGCCATTCCTTGCGACCTACGCAGCTCAGACGATGTGCACCATACTGGAGGGTGGTGACCCTGCTGCCACTACACTACAGCAGTACTCTGAATAAGGGAAGCGTAGAGAGCCTCTGTGTTCCTTGATAATGTAATAGGTATATCGGGAACTTTGCCCTCGTTTTCACACACACACACACACAGACTGGTATAGTCATGGTGCTCCCGGGATTGTGAACCAAAATTAGTTATGTCTGACCACCAAAACTTATGTGGGGTCTTGGCTGAGTAGTTTAAGCACTGTAATTGACACTTTTCCTATGTTATATATATATATATATATATATAGGGAGGGGGCAAAGGAGGTTTTGTGTGCGAGGGGCTTGGACTTCCAACAAGCGTGCGTGAGCGTGTTAGATAGGAGCGAATGGAGACAAATGGTTGTTAGGACTTGACGTACTGTTGGAGTGTAAGCAAGGTAACATTTATGAAGGGTTTCAGGGAAACCGGCAGGCCGGACTTGATTCCTGGAGATGGGAAGTACAGTGCCGGCACTTTGAAGGAGGGGTGTTAATGTTGCAGTTTTGTAGCTGTAGTTTAAGCACGCCTCTGGCAAGACAGTGATGGAGTGAATGATGATGAAAGTTTTTCTTTGTCGGGCCATTCTGCCTTGGTGGGAAACGGCCGATGTGTTATAAAATAAATAATATATATATATATATATATATATATATATATATATATATATATATATATATATATATATATATATATATATATATACATGTATATATATATACGTATATATGTCGTGCCGATTAGGTAAAACTTGCGATTTTGGCTTAAATAACAACGCTCTTCTTGCCAAATAAGGCAAGCGAAAAATTGTGTATACAATAATTTCGCAAAAATCATTCTGAACCTAACGAAAAAAATATATTTCATTGTGTTTGTTTATTATTAAATTATTGTAAACTTATCTAAAATATATTTAGTTGGATTAGGCTAAATTAAATTGCGCTTGTTATAATAAGGTTAGGTAAGTTTTCTAAGGTTCTTTTGGTAGAAAATTATTAATTTGAACATTAACATAAATTAAAATATATATCTTTAAACGTATAAGAGAAAATTTTAGAAAAGACTTAATTTTAAATGAGTTCTTGCTAATTGATCAGTTTTACCTATTCGGCACGATATATATATATATATATATATATATATATAAGAAAATTAATTTTGTTGGATATTATATATATTTTTTTCAACTAGAACATCTTATCAAGCAAAAATTTATAGTGTAACGAACGCTTTATTAAATTGTAAAAAGTCTATCTGGCCTCATTTTGTGGCAGTTGAGGTGATTATACTGATAGACTGAGTAAAAATGATTTAGCAAAGCAATTTTCTTTCATTATTTTTTAGGCGTTAAAAAGGAGCATTGGCTCGGGTTATCTTGTAGATACAGTGATTCCTAACCTTTTTTTATTATTTAAGGCAGGAGAACCCCTCTGAAACCTGGAGAACCCCTCTGAAACCTGGAGAACCCCTCTGAAACCTGGAGAACCCCTCTGAAACCTGAGGAAGGTTTCACAATCACGCACACGCCGGTAACATATTGATGGGCATAACAGAAGAAGTCAAATATTGGTTGGAGAAACCATTCTGTGTGCGAGGCTTCGTACTCTCTGCTCAGCTAGATCTGTTTGTGACTTGATAAAACCCACTGTGTGGGCGAAACGTTGTCAATAAAATATCACATTATACTGCATTTCTGTCTATTTTTCCCATTCTACTGCTGCACCGGCACTCTCCTGCCTCCACCTCCCTCTCTTTCTCTCTCTCTCTCTCTCACTTCCACTTACAGTTCGCTACTTCCTAGCACATTTTCATATCTCCTTTTCTCTATAATCTTTTTTCCTCTTCGTAATTTTTTTCAACTCTCTCTTCTTCACCTCTCAGGAATCACATTTCCTCGTTTTAATACCTCTTGTCTTTATTTTTTTTTCATTGGCTCCCCTTCTTCAGTTGCTTTCTCTTCTCTACTATCACTTTCTCTTGCTGTGATCTCTTGACTTCTTCTAGATTTCTACTCTTCCGACTCTCTCTCTCTACTGCATTAACGTAAAGCTCAACTTCGACGTAACAATCTTAAGTGGTCTTGAATTAATGTGTCGTAAACATTCTTCGGAGACTACAAGTTCGAGATTTTGGACAAGGGACCAAGGACCAGGGACCAGGAACTGTCTCATCCTGGCAGTGGTTAAAGAGTGTCTCCGACTGAAGCTGAATATAATGAGTTCTTTTATGTGTTTATTTTTTTCCAATAAGTTTCTCCATTTTAATCATAAGAACATAAGAATAGAGGAGATGTTGGTCCGTGGGCCCGACTCCAACAACCTGAATGGTCAGACTACCTGGCCCTGAATAGATGGTACAGGACAGAGCCTCTATCACATCTTGGACCAATGACCTCAAGCGGATTTTTAGTGATTTACACATATAAAAAAAAGGAAATAGATGTGGGTCGGGACATGTTCCATTTACAGAGATGGGAACTGAAAGAAAGTATCTAGAGTGATGGGTGCTCACAGCAAAGAAGCAATCTCGAACCACGCAGTTTTCGAACACAGTTGCTCATCTATTTTCATGACAGTGTGGTCCCTAACTGAATTATTAGTGGACCATCATTGCTGCTGGCTTTTAGTGTTGCAGCTGTGAGATCATTCCACTGACAGGTGTCATTAGTGAAGTCGGGGTCGTGCATCCCCACTCCATTATCAAGGTGATCTGATGCATGTGCTTCACTGCAACTAAGAATACTGGGACATAACTATGCACTGCTCCCAAAATATGAGATTGACCTGCTATTAAGGTCCCACTGCAGAAGGGTGTGTCACGGATCGCAGAATACCCAACAATGTGTATTAAGCTTCAAATGATAGAGAAAACTAAAGTAATCACAGCCTTGTGGTTGAGGTGCCTGAAGGCAGCGAGGTAGTGTAAGATCATGAGATCTTCAGTTCACGTTAGTGATGTAATCTGCATTAATAAAGAAACCAGAATTCAGACCCGCATTGTTTTTATGTTATCAAGACAAGTGAGAAGGATGTGTAGTTGTGTTGACTGCATCTGTGAATACAAATATAACTTTTTTGTGGGGTTTGGTCAAGAAATTGGACGATGTAAATTGTTGTTCTCTTTTAATGAAAGTCGAGGGTCACAGGTCGAAGGTCATTGTGACAGGCCAAAGAACTTGATTACCTTTGATCTGTCATGCAGACAGATCAGAGAGCGTAATGTCAGGTAAAAGGAGAAGATCACAAGTTAAAAATCATGCTGACAGGTTAGAGGCCATGCTGACAGGTTAGAGGTCATGCTGACAGGTTAGAGGTCATGCTGACAGGTAAGAGGTCATGCTGACAGGTTAGAGGTCATGCTGACAGGTTTGAGGTCATGCTGACAGGTTGTCATACGGAAGGAGAAGGCATAGGGGAGGGGGGTAGGAGACGTCCTCTCTTCACCTGATAGACCACTTTACAATCACTTATACTCCACTTAAAACATAAGGGGAAAAATTTACTGTGGGAAAGCAATATACAAATACTTGAGGGAATACAATTGTTGTTTTTATACTTGATTACGAAACTATGAAGAATAAATATTACTGGTAAAGCAGCACTTAATATCGGGTTACTGGGAGGGGAAATAGTATAGTGTTATAGGGCTGGGGGGGAGTGTTATTAACTTGATCTATTGAAGAAATATGAAACACTGGAACACAAGCTATGCTGGTAAAAGGTAAACTTAAAATTAATGAGTCCCCCAACAGTTTACGTACCTCATAAACGTCTAATCTTGTGTTGGTTCAGCCGAAGTTGTGCTGATAGGTCAGAGGGCAAGCTGACAGGTCAGTGGCTATGAAGACAGGTCACCTTGGCAAAAAGTTGAGTTCGCAGGTCGTGTAAACATGCTGAAAAAAAGGTCGTTCTAACAGATCAAAGGTCACGCTGACGGGTCAAAGGCCATGCTGACAGGTCAAAGGTCATGCTGACAAGTCAAAGGCCATGCTGACAGATCAGAGTCAAATACAAAAGTGGCTTTGTATACAAAGAGTCTTATATAATGCTAATACTACTGACAGCCATGAAGCATTGGATCCTCTTTAAGACAAGACTTCATTTATATTTACAGAGAGTTGCTCAAAGGTCAGGGCCGCAACAGAGATTTTCATTCCATCCGTTGTCTTGCCGTTGTCTTGCCGTTGTCTTGCCAGTACTAAGATGCAACCAGACTCGTTACCCATCTTAGTAACAACCAAGCTCAGTGCTGCTTAATATGAGAGAATGGAGAATACTTCACCCTGTTATTACTTTGGCTGAAAACCTGTTGACTGTTCTTGAGTCTAACAATAGGGTTTCGAGTTGCCAACTGTATTGTGCTTGACCAAGCAAGTACTAGACAAGCTTTTCCCAGGGCCAGGAAAACTCTTGAAACCTTACTAAGGTATATAAAAAGTAAAGGTATATCAGATTCGCTAAAGATTCACATTATAACTGGTGCATGCTACCGACAATTTGATGGGACTGATCACCTAAGAATTACCTCTCCACTTCTCTGATGTTATAATCGCCTATATTGGACTAAAAAAAAAAAAAGCCTGCTGCGCATGTAAAAGATTTCGACAGTAAAGATACCTAATGTGTCTTATTCGTCATTTTCTGAGTTCGAAGACACAGATCTCTGATGCCCTCTAAGATAGGTAACAATTTCTCCAACCATTAGCTCATGTTGTCCGTTTTCGGTTCCTTCCATGGCGCTGCAAGATTGAAGACGGAAGATTTCAGGTTATACATCTTAATGTTCTTTCATGAACATAGGCCTATGGTATCTCTTTCTAAATCATCATAGGTTTGTTGAGTTCCTCCTGGGATCGTTCCTTCTTGTATGGTCCACCAAGTGGCATTTCAGCCCTCGATCTTACCTATAAAGGCATCGATGTTCAGTTTTGTATCTGATCCATTAATATCTTTCTTTCTGTGTAAGATATACAATAGTATTTTCATGGATATCGTAAAGTTTGTCAGACCAGAGATCTATCGGAATATTGGAAAATAAGATTCCAATTGCGATCTGCACTTGCATTTTGTGGCTAAAAGGAATAAAGACAAAATAAAATGTAACGCAACTTAGACTTTACCGCAACAACGTTTTGCTCTAGAGAAAGCTTTAACGAAGTAAAGACCTGGCTTGAGAAAAGCCCTCCTTAGAGTGAAACTCTGTTCTTGTAGATAGAGATTACCAGCCACGTGACTCGTGCAACTGTGGCCGCCATTTTGACGGTCAAGCACGCACGCCGTTTTCATTCATTAGTTTTAGAGCCAAAGCTTTAAAAAAAGCTTTATGTCATGCCTAGAGTCCCAACGATTCCCTCCCTATGGCTGAAGTTTGTCATTATAAACCTCTCTTTCATATATATATATATATATATATATATATATATATATATATATATATATATATATATTGGTTCCATTAGTTTCCCGGTTTATAAATGAAACCAGTGGTGGTTGGAGGTTCTACCAGTGGTGCCTTATGGAGGCTCTACCAGTGGTGGAGTGTGGATCCTCTGGACGGACCCAAGCGTGCGCCTTTAAACGCACAATGGAATCAAAGACACAGGCAATCGTATTCCAATAATGTATAGGGCACAATGCCCCCCCCCCAGCCCGCTTTGCGAGAGAGAGAGAGAGAGAAGAGAGATGGGGAAAAAATAGCCCAGGAAAAACACAAAGCAGAAGGAAAAAGAAAGGGAGAGATGAGCTCAGCTCCGAGGAAAAGCTTGAAAGAAAGCTTAGGAATAGCTCAGGGAATAAGGGAAAAATAAAGCTCAAAGAAAAGCCCCGTGGAAAGATTCAAGAAAGAGGAAGAGCTCGAGAAAGCTCGATGCAGAGGAAAAGCTTAAAAAATAAAAGCTCGATGGAGAGGAAAAGTTTGAAAACATGAGAGATAAAAGTAAAAGAGAATACGAGAGATAAAAGAAAAAGAGAATATGAGCAGAGATCTTTAACTCTTGCTGGTAAAACTATTACAAGTTTTGCCGAAGAGAAGTTGCTTCCTTGCTCACCCTGGAGAGTCACTGTCTGTCTGCCACCTTCCAGCACCTCAGTGTGGAGAGTCACTGTCTGTCTGCCACCTTCCAGCACCTCAGTGTGGAGAGTCACTGTCTGTCTGCCACCTTCCAGCACCTCAGTGTGGAGAGTCACTGCCTGTCTGCCACCTTCCAGCACCTCAGTGTGGAGAGTCACTGTCTGTCTGCCACCTTCCAGCACCTCAGTGTGGAGAGTCACTGTCTGTCTGCCACCTTCCAGCACCTCAGTGTGGAGAGTCACTGTCTGTCTGCCACCTTCCAGCACCTCAGTGTGGAGAGTCACTGTCTGTCTGCCACCTTCCAGCACCTCAGTGTGGAGAGTCACTGTCTGTCTGCCACCTTCCAGCACCTCAGTGTGGAGAGTCACTGCCTGTCTGCCACCTTCCAGCACCTCAGTGTGGAGAATCACTGCCTGTCTGCCACCTTCCAGCACCTCAGTGTGGAGAATCACTGTCTGTCTGCCACCTTCCAGCACCTCAGTGTGGAGAGTCACTGTCTGTCTGCCACCTTCCAGCACCTCAGTGTGGAGAGTCACTGTCCTGTCTGCCACCTTCCAGCACCTCAGTGTGGAGAGTCACTGTCTGTCTGCCACCTTCCAGCACCTCAGTGTGGAGAGTCACTGCTGTCTGCCACCTTCCAGCACCTCAGTGTGGAGAGTCACTGTCTGTCTGCCACCTTCCAGCACCTCAGTGTGGAGAGTCACTGTCTGTCTGCCACCTTCCAGCACCTCAGTGTGGAGAGTCACTGTCTGTCTGCCACCTTCCAGCACCTCAGTGTGGAGAGTCACTGTCTGTCTGCACCTTCCAGCACCTCAGTGTGGAGAGTCACTGTCTGTCTGCACCTTCCAGCACCTCAGTGTGGAGAGTCACTGCTGTCTGCCACCTTCCACACCTAGTGTGGAGAGTCACTGTCTGTCTGCCACCTTCCCGCACCTCAGTGTGGAGAGTCACTGTCTGTCTGCCACTTTCCAGTACCTCAGTGTGGAGAGTCACTGTCTGTCTGTCACCTTCCAGCACCTCAGTGTGGAGAGTCACTGTCTGTCTGCCACCTTCCAACACCTAAGTGTGGAGAGTCACTGTCTGTCTACCACCTTTCAGCACCTCAGTGTGGAGAGTCACTGCCTGTCTGCCACCTTCCAGCACCTCAGTGTGGAGAGTCACTGTCTGTCTGTCACCTTCCAGCACCACAGTGTGGAGAGTCACTGTCTGTCTGCCACCTTCCAGCACCTCAGTGTGGAGAGTCACTGTCTGTCTGTCACCTTACTGCACCACAGTGTGGAGAGTCACTGTCTGTCTGCCACCTTCCAGCACCTCAGTGTGGAGAGTCACTGTCTGTCTGTCACCTTACTGCACCACAGTGTGGAGAGTCACTGTCTGTCTGCCACCTTCCAGCACCTCAGTGTGGAGAGTCACTGTCTGTCTGTCACCTTCCTGCACCTCAGTGTGGAGAGTCACTGTCTGTCTGCCACCTTCCAGCACCTCAGTGTGGAGAGTCACTGTCTGTCTGTCACCTTACTGCACCCAGTGTGGAGAGTCACTGTCTGTCTGCCACCTTCCAGCACCTCAGTGTGGAGAGTCACTGTCTGTCTGTCACCTTCAGCACCCAGTGTGGAGAGTCACTGTCTGTCTGCCACCTTCCAGCACCTCAGTGTGGAGAGTCACTGTCTGTCTGTCACCTTACTGCACCTCAGTGTGGAGAGTCACTGTCTGTCTGCCACCTTCCAGCACCTCAGTGTGGAGAGTCACTGTCTGTCTGTCACCTTCCAGTACCACAGTGTGGAGAGTCACTGTCTGTCTGTCACCTTCCAGCACCTCAGTGTGGAGAGTCACTGTCTGTCTGTCACCTTCCAGCACCACAGTGTGGAGAGTCACTGTCTGTCTGCCACCTTCCAGCACCTCAGTGTGGAGAGTCACTGTCTGTCTGTCACCTTACTGCACCACAGTGTGGAGAGTCACTGTCTGTCTGCCACCTTCCAGCACCTCAGTGTGGAGAGTCACTGTCTGTCTGTCACCTTACTGCACCACAGTGTGGAGAGTCACTGTCTGTCTGCCACCTTCCAGCACCTCAGTGTGGAGAGTCACTGTCTGTCTGTCACCTTACTGCACCCAGTGTGGAGAGTCACTGTCTGTCTGCCACCTTCGCACCCAGTGTGGAGAGTCACTGTCTGTCTGTCACCTTGATCCCACACCCTTCACTCTTCTCCACCTTCCCCCACATTCCTTCCTCTTCACCTTTCCTCCCCACCTTCCCACACCTTCTCCTCTCACCTACTCCCACATTCTCCTTCGATCCACACCCTTCGCCTCCTCACACTCTTCCCCACACCCCTTCCCCCACACTCCTTCTCCCACACTCCTTCCTCCTTCCCCCCACACTCCTTCCTCCTTCCCCCACACTCCTTCCTCCTTCCCCCCACACTCCTTCCCCCACACCCCTTCCCCACACTCCTTCCCCCACACCCCTTCCCCACTCCTTCCCCACACTCCTTCCCCACACTCCTTCCCCCACACTCCTTCCCCACACTCCTTCCTCCACACTCCTTCCCCACACTCCTTCCCCACACTCCTTCCCCACACTCCTTCCTCCACCTCCTTCCCCACACTCCTTCTCCCACACTCCTTCCCCACACTCCTTCCCCCACTCCTTCCTCCTCCTTCCCCACACTCCTTCCCCACACTCCTTCCCCACACTTCCTTACACTCCTTCCCCACACTCCTTCCCCACACTCCTTCCCCCACCTCCTTCCTCCACACTCCTTCCTCCACACTCCTTCCCCACACTCCTTCCCCACACTCCTTCCTCCACACTCCTTCCCCCACTCCTTCCTCCACCTCCTTCCCACACACTCCTTCCTCCACACTCTTTCCTCCACACTCCTTCCCCACACGCCTTCCCCACACTCCTTCCTCCACACTCCTTCCCCACACTCCTTCCCCACACTCCTTCACCCACACTCCTTCCTCCACACTCCTTCCCCCACACTCCTTCCCCACACTCCTTCACCCACACTCCTTCCTCCACACTCCTTCCTCCACACTCCTTCCCCCACACTCCTTCCTCCACACTCCTTCCTCCACACTCCTTCCCCCACTCCTTCCTCCACACTCCTTCCCCACACTCCTTCCTCCACACTTCTTCCTCCACACTCCTTCCCCACACTCCTTCCTCCACACTCCTTCCCCACACCCTTCCTCCACACTTCTTCCTCCACACTCCTTCCTCCACACTCCTTCCCCCACACTCCTTCCCCCACACTCCTTCCCCAAGCTACGGAAATAAAAAATGGTTATAATCATAACCGTAATTTTTAAAGGGGTGGAGGGGTAAGCCAGAGGAAGGCCTCGGTCAGATGACCTAAAGCTCCAGCTGTGGGCCATCACATGACTAAGACTCCGCGTGAGGAAACCCTTGTCCTATTTCCTGACGAATCTTACCTAACCTAACCCAAGCTTCAGAGATGTTTTCAGAGTTCCATAAATTAAATTAACTTAGTGCACACAATTTGTAAGTGTGTGTGTGAAATACACACACACACACACACACACACACACACACACACACACACACACACACACACACACACACACACACACACACACACACAGGATCTGCTCCTGTCTGGCATACTAAGCGCTGTATCTAATCGCAAGTCCTTTTTTTTCTTGGCATAAATGTTTGAATCTGAATAATTCAATTTGATTTGCTAATCACGAATAAGAATTTCCTCTGGCTGGATCCTCAGAGAGGAGGTTATGGGAGAGAGAGAGAGAGAGAGAGAGAGAGAGAGAGACATGTGGAGGGAAGGGAGATAGAAGGGGAGTGGAAGAAGGGAAGAGGGGAAGGAACAGAATAGACTCAACTTCCCCAACACCTGGAACCACAAACTCATTATTTTATATACTCAAATACTCATCTATGTACCGTATTTTCTGGCATATAATGTGCGCCTTTTTTTTCCCACAGAAATCTTGGACAATCAGCCTGCGCCTTATATATGATTACTGATTTACCGTTACAATACTTCTGTCGTGCGCCTTATATGCTGGAAAATACGGTACGTATGTATCCATCATGTTAATCAACAACAAGCTGCTAATGTGTTGTGTCCATTTTTTTTACATTAACTCTCTTCCTTATCTTCTAATGTTTAAATATTGTTGGTGTGTCATCCAAATTTCTCTTCTACCTCCTCCACTCTTTCCTCTTTCCACAGTTATATACATTACGACATCCAAATACCTCTTTCATCCTTTCCCTTCTCATTCCTCTATCTCCAGTATGATTTCTTTTGCTTCCGCTCTGTGATGTTGGTAATATCTTCATAACAATTACGTCTCTCCCGTGTAATGGGATAGGTCATCTTTGGGGATGGCGATTCCCAAGTGATAGTAACTCCAGCTCTGCCGGAACGAAATCTTGAAGATGTCGTAGCTGATGAACCTTTAATGGAATATTTGACGATATTCTGTTTCATCTACTGAAACCTCCCAGCTCAGACTGACACCTTCCAACACTATGTATATGAACACCATCCTGTATGATGGAATGTGTCAGGGAAACATGTTTCCTGACACATTCCATATATATATATATATATATATATATATATATATATATATATATATATATATATAAACACTAATCTCAGGCCGAAGGAGACTCGAACCTACGAACCTTGGAACAAGGTACGCAGTGCTCTACCACCGTACAACATTGGTCCAATACCTTGGCGCCCAGCTAACGCTAGACGTTTTGGTCCAAGACCATATATATATATATATATATATATATATATATATATATATATATGTCGTGCCGATTAGGTGAAATTCCAAGCTCTTTCGTGATTTCTCGCATCATCAAGGAATACATAAAACTCAACGCAAGTCACGTGGCTAGAATAAATATTTTATCTAATTAGCAACCCTTCGCCCTCCGTGAAGCGAAATGTATGTCTCTCCGCGTGTTTGTGTCTCACCATGCGTCGCCTTGTGTGTCTCTCCGCGTGTTTGTGTCTCACCATGCGTCGCCTTGTGTGTATCTCCGCGTGTTTGTGTCTCACCATGCGTCGCCTTGTATGTATCTCCGCGTGTTTGTGTCTCACCATGCGTCGCCTTGTGTGTATCTCCGCGTGTTTGTCTCACCATGCGTCGCCTTGTGTGTATCTCCGCGTGTTTGTGTCTCACCATGCGTCGCCTTGTGTGTATCTCCGCGTGTTTGTGTCTCACCATGCGTCGCCTTGTGTGTATCTCCGCGTGTTTGTGTCTCACCATGCGTCGCCTTGTGTTTCAGCCCCAGAACTTAGTCTATCTCATATGCCCTTGATATTTTCCTGCCGTGATCAACAAACAAGAAAAAAATCATCTTCAGTGTCTCAAGGGGAAAAAAAAAGGCGCTTCGAATAGAGATGTAGAGATTTCTTGAATATATATATAATTTTTTGGGAGAGATTTGCCTCGTCCTCAGTGACTAATCTTAGCAGAGCATTTTTTTTTTCTTGACAGGAAAGTATTTTTTTGCAATATATTTTTTTTTCCTTCATTCAACGATTTTTAGCTGCCGTGTGTGTGTGTGTGTGTGTGTGTGTGTGTGTGTGTGTGTGTGTGTGTGTGTGTGTGGGCGTGGGCGTGGGCATGACTTGCCTTGATACCCCACGTGACCATCATGTAAGAATTAATATATAGCCCCAATGACGACCAGATTGAAAATGAATTTATTTATTAATGCAAAGATTCTCACAATAGAATGTACGTGGGAGAGACAGACAGAAGAAACCTGAGCGAAATTAGGTGCAAAACTGAACCAAAATAATGTAAAAAAAAAAATGTCTGAACAACGACAATAATTAAAATTTTGAAGGGAAAAAAAAAACAGCGGAATGGACAAAATAAATGTTAACAGCAAATAAAAGCCTGAACAAAAACAGGCAAACGGCTGAACAAACAAAAGTATGAATATAAGTGAATATCAAAAATATGAACATGGTATTGCTGGCAGCTCTGTTTACTGTCACCTGAGAACCAATAAACACAACATTGAATTTCAAAACGGCAGACTTGATTTTTTAATCAAATAATACAATGAAAAGTTGAAGTGGGGGGGGGGGAAGAAGAGTGTTATACTGCGAGTGTTGCATTTCATCCTGTAGGAGTGGTAATTTATATTCTATAAGATCATCTTCTCCATGGTAAGATAAAGTGTGTTGTATCATCAACACAAGAAGCAAATGAATGATTTAAGTAGGCTTCTCTCAACCTAATTTGGGTTCTTTCCTCCTGCTGGAGAAAGTCTTCAGGCATCAGGAAGCCTCCTGCTGGAGAAAGTCTTCAGGTATCAGGAAGCCTCCTGCTGGAGAAAGTCTTCGGACATCAGGAAGCCTCCTGCTGGAGAAAGTCTTCAGGCATCAGGAAGCCTCCTGCTGGAGAAAGTCTTCAGGCATCAGGAAGCCTCCTGCTGGAGAAAGTCTTCGGGTATCAGGAAGCCTCCTGCTGGAGAAAGTCTTCAGGCATCAGGAAGCCTCCTGCTGGAGAAAGTCTTCAGGCATCAGGAAGCCTCCTGCTGGAGAAAGTCTTCGGACATCAGGAAGCCTCCTGCTAGGCTGCCATTGCTCGATCCTCACTAAGAACACTTGTAACTTACTCGTCCAGTGAGCAATTTATCACCAACAGAATCCTGGAACCATGAGCTGGAAGCCCATTTACATGAATGGGAAGTAAATTATGTCGTTCACACAGCCCGAAGTAATGAAATTTTCATTCAGTGAGATTCAACTTAATACGAGGGGAGGGGAAAAAATCTCAAGCATTCTAGGTAATAAAGAAAACTTGTTTGAATAACGACGGATGCCACCCTGATGTTGTCAGTGATCACTTGACGCCACAGACTGTGTTTTCCTGTTATAAAGCCACGGTGAAGCTCAGGCCGTGGTAGGAAACCGGTAAGTTGACTTCTTAGTACCCCTCTTATTTATCGTCTCTCTTTTGTCTTCTTGGCGAAGTGGTGCTGGCTGTAGTGTTTTGGTCTTCCAGTATTTCGTCTCAGGCTGAGTGAAAATGAATAATACCTCATGGGATCAAAGTGGCGACGGCACTGAAGAAATGACACATGTTGCAAAACAAGCTTTTATTAAGGCAACGTTTCGCTCTTTACAGAGCGAAATATTGTCGAAATAAAAGCTTCTACAACTTTTGTCTTCTCTTGACATCTCAAAGACCAACTACAATGTTGGGTATGTCAAATCTGGCGGTGGTAAATCTAACCAATGGTAATTTAACATGGAGTAACTGTTGATATTTAATTACTGATAAAGAGCTAATCCACTATTAACAATTTACTGACTTAACTCCATACTTGTACATCATATATCTGAGCTTCGTTGTGGTGGCTGATGGGTTCATATCTCTGGCTTCCTTCACTACAAGCGGGTAGGTGGAGTATGTAAAAAAATGGCTCTTTGTAATCTTCTGTTAAAAGGCTTTTATCTTTATTTTATTAGTATTATTAATGAAAAAATATAAGTATTTTTTTCTAATTCGTCTCTACTGGTATGAAGGTTTGTGTGTGTGGTGTACGTTTGTGTGTGTGTGTGTGTGTGAGAGAGAGAGAGAGAGAGAGAGAGAGAGAAGAAAGCATCTACCAATTTTTCTTTCCGGTGTTTCACATCTAACTCTAAAGTCGACACCTACCCCTCCCTTCCCCCCCACACACACACACTCCAAAATAAACACGGAGCAAACCAAACTGAACGTTTCGATCCCTATACCGAGATCCTCCTCAGAACAGGAAGAATAATAATAAAAAAAAGGATCCCAGAGATATACCGGAAGAATGCAGGGAGTATCATTATAGGATCCCAGGAGGATCTAATGAGTGTATCTAGAGAATCCCAGGAGGATCCCAAGAGGATCTAATGGGTATATCTTGAAGATCTCAGGAGGATTTCAGGAGGATCCCTGTATATAATAATAATATAATATCTTTATTTCTACAAGTACATGTACAAGGTATACAATCCTAGCTGACATAAGTGACATACTACTATATAGAAAGCCCCTTGTTATGCAGAGCAATTTGGCCAAATTAGGTCAATTTTATCCCAGGATGCGACCCACACCAGTCGACTAACACCCAGGCACCTATTTTTACTGCTAGGTGAACATGGACAGCAGGTGTCTTAAGGAAACACATCCCAATGTGTCCAGCCGTACCGGGGATCGACCCCCGTGTGGGTTGAGTGCGCTAGCGATCGAGCTACGCGTTCTATATATTCACAGTTCATATGCTCTCAGGGGATGAGAGACGTGTATTCCCACCTGTGTTTCCTACGTATTTCCAGAGTCTTCTGATTAATATACAAACTCGCTTTCAGCTCTTCCTTCAGTTCAGAGGCCATTTTGCCTTTTTTTCCCCCCTAATAAAATATTAATCTCACTTTGCCAATTTTTAAGGCGGATTTGTGACTCGTGGCCAAAATGAATTCCATCCTCACTTAATCTTAATTGGAATATTTTCTTCATCTACTTTAATTAGATTTATCCAAGATTTATTATCTACTTCGTTTCCGTTTATGCAATTAACTATTTTTGTTTTGATCATGGCCAGGAACCAGAGAGGTAAACAGACGCAGTCATACAGGTAAGGTGACGCAAAATGTCACATAGACGAATTACGTTTATCTTCCACTGAGCTGCAGTGTCTCCGAGACTACCATCAATACGTTTTATTTCAGCACTAAATTTCGCCACCCAGACGTTTCCAGCCACTGTTATTTACTGAAGTATACAGCGTTATATATATATATATATATATATAACATCAATGTTTGCGACAGTCCTTGTCGGCCGGCTTCCCTGATCTCTGCAGAGCCATGTTCTCGTGCACACGCTGCCTTAACTTCACTTACTTTTTCTCAGAATTACAACTGGAGAGGTCTGGGACCTACCTACCTACCTACCTACCTGGTGATGGTTTCAGGGATCCTCGTCGTCCTCCCACAAAGGCCTGGTCTGTGACCAGGCCTTTTGATAAGAGGGAATGAGATTTATTAATAAGATGAGCTTAACTTTCGCCTGCGGAGTAGGTGCTGAGGCCCCTAATAGATCTTGCATTCAGAACATAATTTCAGCATGTCACTGAATCGCATGTTCCTCAGTTCACACAAGCGTACCGCTAAGGAAAAGTTAAAATAACAGTACTTTTGACCAAGTGTTCGAATTCACTCACAAAAAAATAACATTAGTCTTGGCTTTCAGCTCCATTGTGGCTTCATAAAAGATGAGAAGTGGATCCTTTGAGAATGTGACGCAAACCAGAGGCTTTTTATATTTCTTTTTATTGAACGAGGATTTCACGGAAACTCTTAACCTAGTAATTTAAATTTAAAATGTAGAATCTTGTGTGAAAAACTCTGTAAGTATCAAGCATAAGAAGGATGTGTGCTCTTGCTCTGGTATAACACACACATATTATATACTAATACCCGCCCATAGGAGACTGATACTTATGACGACGTTCCGGTCCGACTTCGACCTTATGGTCGAAGTCGGACAGAAGCGAGAAGGGAAGGAAGCCAGAATATATACGAGAGGGGGACGGGGACGGGAGTAGTGTAACGAGAGGAGGAAATAGTATTAAAATAATATTAGTGGTGGTGGTAGTAGTAGTAGTCGTAGTAGAAAAAGCAATGCAAGAGTGATAGAGGTGGCACAAAGAAGATAGTAGTAGTAGTAGTAGTAATAGTAATAGTAGTAGTAATAATAGTATTAGTAGTAATATTAGTAGTAGTAATAGTAGTAGTAGTTGTGGTGGTAATAGTGGAGGTAATCTAAGAACAAGAGATAAAATGAGCACTGCAGGAGAGAAAATAGTCCATGACGGTTGGAGAAAATCCCAGCAGGACAAAACCCATAGACCAGAACCCACCTAGGCAGAAGACAAGAAAGGGAAAGAAAATATAGGAAAGGAAATGAGGTAAGGAAATGAGGAGGTAAAGATCAGGTCAAGTCACAGTGTTCTGAAGTTTGGAGCATTTGAAAGTGTAGTGAGAAAGGAAGGTATCTACAGATTCATATTAGGAAAGTTGTGTATAAGAGATGCT
The DNA here is from genome assembly GCA_009830355.1 of Cherax destructor. NCBI lineage: Eukaryota > Metazoa > Arthropoda > Malacostraca > Decapoda > Parastacidae > Cherax > Cherax destructor. The sequence continues at coordinate 344,660 of WNWK01000687.1, forward strand.
TCGACAAAACGGCGTCTGTGAAGGCTAGAAGGTTCGACAGTTTTGGCAGAAGACCAATTAATAGGATGACTGTGATCTCTAACATGACAGAAAAGAGCATTGTCAGTGTTGGCAAGTCTAAGATTTCTTTTATGACCTTGTCATTGGGCTACCTCCGCCATAGGGCTGTAAACTGTACTCCACTTGTATAAACACCGACACTTCTTCAGGACCTAGTGACTGGTCACCATCTGGCTAAGACCTGTGCCAGAACTTCGTTCCTGGCGAATTCATTATCAACCATTCGTGCTGACTTTCATGACAGACTTCCAGAGAACCTCCGGAGTCCCACAGGCACTTGGGCTGAGACCCGAGTGCCAGGAATGACTCAAATGGAGCAGAGTTTTTGAGAGTTGAAAGCCTCATACCAGCGAGGACACAGACCCTGAGAGTCCCCGAGATTTAACCTTGACTCCTACGCCAGTACCTCTGCTACTGCTTACGAGCTAAGTGTGAGTAGGGAAGGTAGCAAACGAGTCTGTGGACACAAGACACGAGACACCACCTGTCCCGTAGTTCGATTGCTAGCGCATTCAACTCACACACTGAGGTCTGAGGGTCGATCCTGGTACGGGTGGAAACATTAGAACATGTTTCCTACCTGGAGTCTACCTGCAGGGTATTCCGGGGATCAACGCCACTGCGGCCCGGTCCATGACCAGGCCTCTCGGTGAATCAGAGCCTGATCAACGAGGCTGTTACTGCTGGCCGCACGTAGTCCAACGTACGAACCACAGCCCGGCTGATCTAGTACTGACTTTAGGTATCTGACAAGCTCCCTCTTGAGGACAACCAGGGGTCTATGGGTAATTTCCCTTATGGCTGGTGGGAGGCTGTTGAACAGTCTTGGGCACCGGACACTTATTGTGTTTTCTCTTAGTGTACTAATGGCACCCTACTTTTCATTGGGGGTATGTTGCATCGCCTACCAAGTCTTTTGCTTTCGTACGGAGTGATTTCTGCATGCAGATTAGGGACCAGTCCCTCTAGGATTTTCCAGGTGTAGATTATGATGTATCTCTCTCGCCTGCGCCTCAGTGAGTACAAGTCAAGTGTTTCCAGGCGTTGCCAGTAGTTAAAGTGTTTGATGGAACTTATATGTGCGGTAAAGGTTCTCTGTACATTCTCTAGATCTGCAATTTCACCTGCCTTGAATGGAGATGTCTATGTACAGCAATATTCTATGTTCACCTATCAGTAAAATAGATATTTGGATGTTAGTCGACTGGTGTGGGTCGCATCCTGGGGACAAAATTGACCTAATTTGCTCGAAATGCTCTGCATTGCAAGGGGCTTTCTATGTAGTAGTATGTCATTGATGTCAGATAGGCCTGTACTTGAAGAAATAAAGATTATTATTATTATTATTATTATTATTATTATTATTATTATTATTATTATTATTATTATTTTTATTATTATTTTCATTATTATTAGTATTATTAGTATTATTTTCATTATTATTATTATTATTATTATTATTATTATTATTTTCATTATTATTATTATTATTATTATTATTATTATTATTATTATTATTAAGACGTGCTGTGTCCCAGCTACAGGGTGTCTACGACGATTGTAGCTAACTGCTACACCACTTACGCTGAAGAAAACTCACCGCGCCCTTGTTATAGGGCTGTAAACGGTACTCCCGTTGACCCGAAAAAGACTCGCTGCTCCCTTGTGCTAGGACCACCCCCGCCATAGGGCCGTAAACGGTGAATCACTTGTACAAACTCCGACGCTCCTTCCGGAACGAGTGACGGGTCATTATCTGGAAAAGACCCTTGTCAGGACTTCTTTCCCGGCGAATGTATTATCATAATCATCATTCCTTCGCGCTTCTGTGTGACTAGTTATTGGTCGACGTCGGACCGAAACGTTTTCGTAAGTTTGTCTCCTACGTGCGGGTTATTGTGTATTGTTCCGGTCACGGTATTGTGCCTTTCTATTTTTTTTTTACATGCACACACACACACACACGTGTGTGTGTGTGTGTGTGTACAAAAAAGTACAAAACAAGCCACAAGGGGATGGTAGAGACATTATTATTATTAGTATTATTATTGTTGTTGTTGTTGCAGAGGCATTATAATAATAACAATGAATGCTGTTTTGTGCCGAATCTCGCCAGAACTTTGCACTTCTCTGTTTTAAATCTCTAATCAGAGCTGTGTTTCTTAGTGCTTTGAACACTGCATCAACGCTGTGGTAACTGTGCAATAAATTTAGCTGAATCTCTGTGCTTCCTGTATGTCGAGTCTCTCTCTCTTTCTCTCTCTCTCTCTCTCTCTCTCTCTCTCTCTCTCTCTCTCTCTCTCTCTCTCTCTCTCTCTCTCTCTCTCTCTCTGTGCGCAATTGTGATACACAAGGTGTTTATGGAGGCAAAAGCATGAGTTACTGGTTTTGCCCAGTCAGCTTAGCCCCTCACTCCTCCAGTGCACAACACTCAATTCATACTTTCTCCACGTTTTCACACCGTGTTATTATCTCCCATTCGATGTTGTGTGCTTCCCGTGCGTGACCCTTGTTACAGGATGCTACTCATGGTTATTCACGTTATTTTAAAGAACCAGGTCTTGGCTTTCTCCCAGCTCCTTCAGCATTCTCAGTGGATGCCACTTCAGGAGTTATTCGTGCACTCTTATCAAAGGTCACACGCTGTGACTTTGGAATACTGCAGTGTAATTCCTCCCTCCCCTTCCCTCGCACTCCCAAGATATTCAGTGGGGAGAAATGAAGATGGTGTATTTGAAGTGATCGAGGTCCAAGGAAAGGAATGTTATCGATGAAGGTTCATATTTTTTTTTCCCTCAAGTTGTCGACAGTCATTCGGCCTCTTTCAGCTGTGTTTCCTTGGGTCGTTCTCCCGAGCTCAAGCATCGACCACACTGTGAGAGCGTCCACAGGTCCTCGTACGAAATCGAAGATCCCCAGTTGTGCAACAAGATTTGACTGAGACGTATCGCTATGTCTACATCCATGATCATCAGTCTATACCGAGAGTAATACATTGTTCCAGTCAAACCCTGTCCAGTAATTTTAGTCTTAATCATAATCGTCAGTAATCAGCCATTTCCTGCATTTTTTTTCTTCCTCACGTTGAGGGGTTACCACTAGGAGAGGTAAGGAGCTGTAGTACTCGTGAATTACCACTGAAGTGTCAGTAAACATTTCGCCTTGCGGCTTACAATGCTTCCTCGCCACTGCTCAAGCTTCAGCACTGTACACATCCAGCTGCAACCTGGAATTTTCAACATTTCCATCTCCTAGGCCAGCTCGTCTTTATATATATATATATATATATATATATATATATATATATATATATATATATATATATATATATATATATATATATATATATATATATATATATATATATATATATATGGATGTATATCTGCCTGTTAGTTTATCTGGACGTCGAGTCTGCTGTTCTGTGACCTATAAACCGCAAATACACCGCCCAATTACTTCGAAATTTGATTGATTATTTTCGGGTTAATCCTGTGACAGAGGGTATTACATTTTGATTGAAACTGACCGAATGCAAAATCCAATAACCACAACATTTATGGAGTTTGATACTATATATTTTTACGGCATTTGTTTCTGTTTTTTTCTCTTGCGTATTTGACCAGGGAAATCCATCGTAGTGAGTTTGGATAACAGAAGCGTGTCAGTAACGTTGATGGATGACGGGGGACGACGAGGAGGAGGGAAAGAAAGAGAAGGAGGAAGAGCAAGAGATGAAGACGCTTGTCATGACGTAGAGGACTGCAGAAAATTCATTTAACTAAAGGAAATAGAAGCAGTGAGAGCTTACATTTGTGGCTCCTCAGAGAGACTCACACGCCAGCTGGAGGTGGAGATGTTATCATACTGAGAATCGAACCCTTTCCCATCTTTCCTTTATTTTTCCCCTCTGCAACTACCACTAGGGAAGTGCAGACACATATGGCTACTATCATGAAAATGCAAGACTACTGCATGTATGGTAACTATTCTTTTTCATTTTATCCCAATACCTACGAAAAGCACCCAGGACCCACGAAACGCACCAAGGACCAACGAAACGCACCCAGGACCCACGAAACGCACCTAGGACCCACGAAACGCGCCCAGGACCCACGAAACGCACCCAGGACCCACGAACCACACCCAGGACCCACGAAACGCACCCAGGATCCACGAAACGCACCCAAGACCCACGAAACGCACCTAGAACCAATGAAACGCTCCCAGGACCCATGAAATATAACCAGAACCCACAAAACGCACTCAGAACCCACGAACCCCACCCAGGACCCAAGAAACCCACCCTGGACCCCCAAAAAACAGACTGCCCAAATCGATCTTAAGTCTCTGTACTAATCATCGTGTGATCAACGCGTGGAAAAAAAACTCGGAGGGGAAAAAATAAAACCTCTTGGTGACAACTCTGAGGTAAAACTATGACCACCTAATCCAATTTCGTAGGATCTGGGACGGACTGGTCATAAGTTGTGAACGAGACGAGACCAGTTGTTAGGGGAGACAAACTTGTGGCGATGGTGGAGGGATGGGGAAGATAGAACATAAGAAAGGAGGAACACTGCAGCAGACCTACTGATCCATACTTGGGCACGTCTTGACGTTTGAAGTCCCTTGATCTGTACTCCCTGGAACGCAGGCAAGACAAATACAGCATAATCTACACCTGAAAAATTCCAGAGGGACTGGTACCAAATCTTCTTACAGAGATTACTCCATACGAATACAAAAGACTCAGCAGATTGTGTAACTTACCCCCAATGAAAAGTAGGGTACACTAAGAGAAAACACAATAAGTGTCCACGACCCAAGACTATTCAACAGCCTCCCGTCACGCATAATGGGAATGACCAATAGACCTCTGGCTGTCAAGAGGGAACTGGACTCATACCTAAAGTCAGTGCACGATCAGCCAAGCTGCGGTTCATGTGTATATAAAGTACTGAGGATGTCGAATCAAGTAAAAACCAGAAATAACGGTTTTAAATTAGATAAGTTTAGTTTTAGCAAGGACGTAGGTAAGTACTGGTTTCCAAACAGAGTTGTCGATGGGGGGAACAATCTACTGAGTAAGGTAATAGAGGCTAAGACCTAGGGTAGCTTTAAAAAAATTGAGTGAAAAGGGTTGGGTTTGATTAGTACCTGAGGTACTGAAGCAAATTCTTGGGTAGCTTCAGGAAAGGGTTGGACAGATACGTGGTTGGGGTTGGATGGTTTTGATAAGGACATGCCCTGTATGGGCCAATAGGCTTGCTGCAGCGTTCCTACATTCTTATGTTTTTCAGTCTTTGTCAAACCCAAATCCACTAAAAAATATTCTCCCAACTCATTATCAATGTTACCCAAGGAATTAACTTTGAGAGTAATTGGGGAGGGGCAGAGGAATAGGGGATAGGGAGAGGAATGGGGAATAGGGAGAGGGATCTGGAGACGCACTGGTAGTGCAAGGAGATAGAGAGAAATATGTCAGAAGGTTGAGGAAAGACGAAGTAGGAAGACAAGGGGAGAAGAAGATAAACCAGAGAATAGGTGGAGATAACGATGGAAATAGGATGGGGGGGGAGGAAAGAAGCAATAGAGTCTTGTAGTTTATCGTAAATACTTGGAGACGGGAGATGAGATCTTACTATTCACCTCAAAACTGGTAAAAATGGTAGAATAATCGACAATATGTTAAGTGAAAGACTACAGGTGTAACTAATGTAACTTTTTTTTTTTAACTGTGGCAACGTTTAACTTTCCAGTAGCTTGGCAAAGCCATTGGAGAGCGAAACGTTGCCACAATAAAAAAAGGTCACATTAGTTGCTTTTGTGTCTAACATGGGTTGGGCAAATATTTTTATTAGTGGATTTGGACAGAACTTGCTAAGTATGGGCCAGTAGGCCTGCTGCAATGTATTCTTAAATACATGAGTGAGAGGGCTTGAATTTGAATGAGCCTTACTCATGATTTAATAGGGTTGGGTAGCACTGGAAATAGGTTGGGTAGATATTTTTGTTAGTGGGTTTGAGCTTGAGATAGACTTGCCTAACATGGGCTAGTAGGCCTGCTGAGTGTTCCTCCATTCTTATGAGCATAAGAAAGGAGGAACACTGCAGCAGGCCTGTTGGCCCATACTAGGCAAGTCCTTCACAATCCATCCCACTAACAGAATGTTCTTATACGATTTACCTGTCTAATCAATACAACTACATTCTACAGATGCGTGTAGTAGGTGATGGAGCCTTTGAGACATCTTTCGTCTTATAATTGTAATATCTATTATACAAATGAAGCAAGGGAATAAGAGTGAGGATATTATAATCTGTCATAAGATGGAGGAAGAAGACAGAAGGTGAGGATAACGACTCGCCATTCAGTGAATTAATTAAATGAACTATATATCATGAAGGCGGATTTTATAGAGTGTATCATTATATATATATATATATATATATATATATATATATATATATATATATATATATATATATATACACAAAGCTTCATTGTATTATATATATTGTTGTTTTTCAGTGTGACCAAAATCAAATTTATTGCAATTTGTTCATGGAATCTTATAGACACGGCCAACAGCATTTTCAGGAGGAATTTTTGATGAAATAGTTTTTCATGACGTTTTTTCAAAAACAACATTGAATTTGAAATTGATAAATAGAGATTAGTGGTTTTGTTCCCATTCGTATGTGTAGTTGAACACCTGCCTACCATATATTCAAAGTATAATGATGACTCCATCTGGGGGTCATCATTATTTGGCGAGTCATTATATGGTGGGTGCACAAATGCATGTCTGTGCTAAAAAAAATAATTGCATTAGCACTGTGTTGCCACCCATTTCTAGATGATAATTACACTGCGAGAACAGAAGCTAGATATATTATATGGTGGGGGTTGCTGGTGTGAAGAGACAAAGGGCGTGGGACTGAAACAAGAGGGAGAGGTGATGTGACCAGCAGTGTGCTGTTGGGTCTCCTTGAGTTGGCACACGACATAAACAAGCCAAAAAAACTGTAAGTTAAATATTACTTGTACGTGGAATTTCATGTCTTTACTGGAAGCAAGTAGATGACTTAGGAATCTGATGGTCATAAGCCAAGTATCAATTTGTTAGACGTCAAGTAGCGATACTGTGCGTGAAAATGAGGACAAATTGCTTTATTACCGCGAGCGAAGAGGAAGGACAAGAGAGATAAGACCAGTGTGTCACACCCGTCACACAGACACGCACACTTATACTACACGCTACCTCGCACACTTATACTACACGCTGCCTCGCACACTTATACTACACGCTGCCTCGCACACTTATACTACACGCTGCCTCGTAGCTTACACTACACAGGATTCACCATATTTGTTGTAGATGTTGAAGGAATGTGTGGTGGAAGGGCAGGAACTGCTTTCTAAGGGCTTCCTTCCCTTCACACCAACCCACCTCACCCACCTCACCCACCTCACCCACCTCACCCACGTCACCTTGACACTCGCCAAACAACCACGTAATACTATATATATATATATATATATATATATATATATATATATATATATATATATATATATATATATATATATATATAAAGGCATTTTATCATCTTTCCTGCAACACTGCAAGCTCCTGATGATGTGTTGATTGCAACACGAAAGGCGACATTAACCACTCTACCTGACGCGACACTCTCCTACATTCTGCTGTAGAAGTATTTTAATCAATGTCACTTTCAGGTCATAGTCCACTTGGTCCTCCAGGTGTGATCTAGGTAGTGGGCTATCTTTCAACTCCCCCCGTGGTTGTTTTGCATAAAGGCAACAGTGACGACCTTTCTGGAGAAGTAAATGAAATGGTTTCAAGGAAAAACAAAAGTGTATTATTTCTTATATCCATTTGTATATATTTCTTCTATTGCCCTACTCTTTTACATACATATACATGCATATTTCATTAAGTATTATGATGAAAAAATTTTGGGGATAAATTACAAGTACTTGTTTCAAATACTTCGTTCAGATACGAGAGGCGTTACCCCTCTGACCTTCAGCACTGAGATGCTGGAACAGAAAATAGCTGCTCTTGAATCCTGAGTTTCCCTGATGAGTCTTTTGCTCAATTCCTCCAAGAACGTGGATCCATTTGTTTCCCGCGAGCCGAGGGTTTCTGAACCTTTGACAATAAACATTTAATAAGGAGCAGGTTAACTGCATTTTTTTTTACCTTTGGAAATCCCTGAAGCTGGGCTGTAGCTCCTTCATCCCTGCTGTACTGGAGACATGTGTCAGCCAGTGTGGACTGGTATGTGTAGTCTCATGAATCAGCCTGCCATCTGTCCAGGGTTGCAAGGAAATGCCATCCAGATGCTTTTGCCCGCCATTGGATCTGCATACTTGGGGCGGTTTCCTTACTGCTGGGCATCTGGCTGTTGCGAGACTTATCTTTGTAAATGAATTCATGAATTGCTATCTTTCCCTCCGATCAATGACAAAGAAGCCCGTGGAATCCTGGTCTGCCAGTGCACTGCCTCAGATACACCTGTGTTCGTCGAGGACGTGGCAGCAAAGCCCAGCCCCTGCTTAAGGAGAATGTCGCATGCAGCTATGGGGTGCATGCGCCCTTCCTTCACTCAAAAAGGAGAATTATCAACATACTTTTTACCTGTTTTCAAGAGGGAGCTTGATAGAGCCCTCAAGTCAGCTCCTGATCAGCCGTGTTAGTGTGCATACTTTGATCAACAGAGCCACAGGTAAATTTTGGGATAACACACAGCAGTCGGCCTTTCCGCCACAAAAGATCGTCTTTAGGGGCTGACACACACACACACACACACACACACACACACACACACACATTGCTATATGTGAATGACATGACGGATGGGATAGACTCAGAAGTGTCTCTTTTCGCAGATGATGTGAAATTAATGAGGAGAATCACATCGGATGAAGACCAAGCAGGACTTCAAAGTGACCTGGACAAGCTTGACATCTGGTCTAGCAACTGGCTTCTCGAATTTAACCCCACCAAATGCAAAGTCATGAAGATCGGAGAAGGGCAAAGAAGACCGCTGACAGAGTACAGGCTAGGTGGACAAAAGCTACAAACCTCAACAAAGGAGAAAGACCTTGGGGTGAGTATAACACCAAGCACGTCTCCGGAAGCACACATCAACCAGATAACCGCGGCAGCATATGGGCGACTGGCAAACTTAAGATTAGCGTTCCGTTACCTTAACAAGGAATCGTTCAAGACACTGTATACCGTATACGTCAGGCCCATACTAGAGTATGCAGCACCAGTCTGGAACCCACACCTGGTCAAGCACGTCAAGAAACTAGAGAAAGTGCAAGGTTTGCGACAAGGTTAGTTCCACAACTCAGGGGTCTGTCTTATGAAGAAAGGCTGAGGGAAATAGGACTAACAACACTGGAGGAAAGAAGGGTCAGAGGAGACATGATAACGACATACAAAATACTGCGGGGAATTGACAAGGTAGATAGTGACAGGTTGTTTCAGAGAGGAACACAGAAACAAGGGGACACAACTGGAAGCTGAAGACTCAGATGAGTCAAAGGGATGTCAGGAAACATTTCTTCAGCCACAGAGTAGTCAGGAAGTGGAATGGACTAGAGAATGATATAGTGGAGGCAGGAACCATACATAGTTTTAAGACAAGGTATGATAAAGCTCATGGAGCAGGGAGAGCAGAGACCCAGTAGCAGACAGCGAAGAGGCGGGGCCAGGAGCTGAGTCTCGACCCCTGCAACCACAATTAGGTGAGTACAATTAGGTGAGTACACACACACACAAATATATATATATATATATATATATATATATATATATATATATATATATATATATATATATATATATTCCCCTTCAAGCCTGGACAGACGGCAAGCAGGTGGTGTGGGACTACCTATCTCCAATACACCAGGGAGGAAGGAGGGGCAGCTGCCACCTTCAGGGAGTCCCAAAAGTCGAGAAAATATGGAGAACTTGTCCACCATTATATGTTTGTTCCCATAGGCTCGGAGACCCTTGGCTCATGCGGAAAGAGTGCATCTAAGTTCCTCAAGGAACTGGGCAAAAGACTCAACAAGGTAACTAGGGATCCTAGGGCAGCTAGTTTTCTGTTCCAGCGACTCAGCGCTGCTGTTCAGAGGGGTAATGCATACTGTATTTTGGGCACGCGCCCCAGCTCTGAGGAGCTGGATGAGATTTTCGCATTACAATCAGTGACAAACATGTAACAATATGTACTAGACATGTATCTCTCACACCTCGTGTACTGTATATGCCATCTTTATATCAACAATGTATCTCTTAAATTTTATATATATATATATATATATATATATATATATATATATATATATATATATATATATATATATATATATATATATTATATATATATATATACCCACACAATTTTTTCTCTCTCTCTTTTTCTCCCTCTTCCCTCTTCCCTCTCCCCTCCCTTTCTCTGCAGATAAACGGGAGCATATTCATGGAAAATGATAAGGAACCCCAGGAGAAGCTCAACAAAAGCCTTCAGAGCTTGTCAATAGAGCAGAAGACACTGCCTGAACAGGAAGACAGGAGAGTCGAACTGGCCGGTGGAGGTGAACGTTGAGCCAGCAGTATGAAGAAGTAACTGATAGAATTGTACACACAACAGGGTCAGAGGAGATCTGTCTCCTGGTGATACAAATCTTTAGGCAAGGCTTCTCGAACCCATTTAAAAACCTGTTTATCCAGGGAATTCTAGCTACCATTCGAATAATAATAATAATAATAATAATAATAATTCTCCATGGGGAAGTGCGTGTCGTAAGAGGCGACTAAAATGCCGGGAACAAGGGGCTAGTAACCCCTTTTACTGTATACATTGTGAAATTTAAAAAGGTAGACTTTGTTTTTTTCTTTTTAGGTCACCATACCTGGGTGGGATACGACCGGTGTGTTAAAATAATAATAATAATAATAATAATAATAACTATAATGAAAATATGTAAACAACTACAAAATTTATTACATTATGATTGCTCTTAAAAATGTAACTACAAATTGTTAAGAGTATTTTCCACAGGTAAAAGCGATGGTTATATTCAGCCAAAAAACTACACTACGGATCTGTATTCCCTGGAACGCAGGCGAGAGAGATACATGATAATATACACTTGGAAGGTCCTGGAGGGATTGGTACGAAACTTGCACACGAAAATCACTCCCTATGAAAGCAAAAGACTCGGCAGGAGATGCAACATTCCCCAGATGAAAAGCAGGGGCGCCACGAGTACACTGAGAGACAACACCATAAGTGTCCGGGGCCCAAGATTGTTCAACTGCCTCCCAGCATACATTAGGGGGATTACCAATAGACAGGCACCTAAAGTCAGTACCTGACCAACCGGGCTGTAGTTCGTACGTCAGTTTGCGTGCGACCAGCAGTAACAGCTTGGTTGATCAGACCCTGATCCACCACGAGGCCTCTCCAGATAAACTACAGGTAAACGGTATGTAATGGTCATTCGAGTTCAGATACCTCGTATCTGTTGAACTACAGTCCTCTGTAGTCCAGAAATGTAACTGTAATAGCTGTAATTCTATGTACAGAGTGTTTCAAAAAGATGGACCCAAAAGAGATTTCAAATCGGGTTCATCTTTTTTGAAACACCCCGTATATTGGTGAGACTAAGTTCTGGTTGGACCAGGAGGTCATCAGGTGTACCATTGTTTAGTGGTGTACAGGTGAACCCTTGCTTAGTGGTGTACAGGTGAACCCTTGCTTAGTGGTGTACAGGTGAACCCTTGTTTAGTGGTGTACAGGTGAACCCTTGCTTAGTGGTGTACAGGTGAACCCTTGTTTAGTGGTGTACAGGTGAACCCTTGTTTAGTGGTGTACAGGTGAACCATTGCTTTGTGGTGTACGTCAATACAGTGAAGCCGCAGACCACACCATACATGTGGGATCATTTACCGTGTTGTCCGGTCGATCTACCATCATGGTGCTGGTCACAGCGATCCATCATCATGGTGCTGGTCACAGCGATCCATCATCATGGTGCTGGTCACAGCGATCCATCATCATGGTGCTGGTCACAGCGATCCATCATCATGGTGCTGGTCACAGTGATCCATCATCATGGTGCTGGTCACAGTGATCCATCATCATGCTGCTGGTCACAGTGATCCATCATCATGGTGCTGGTCACAGTGACGCACCATCATGGTGCTGGTCACAGTGATCCATCATCATGGTGCTGGTCACAGTGATCCATCATCATGGTGCTGGTCACAGTGATCCATCATCATGGTGCTAGTCACAGTGATCCATCATCATGGTGCTGGTCACAGTAACCACCATCATGGTGCTTGTCGCAGTGATCCATCATCATGGTGCTGGTCACAGTGATCCATCATCATGGTGCTGGTCACAGTGACCCACCATCATGATGCTGATCACAGTGGCGCACTATCATGGTGCTGGTCACAGTGACCCACTATCATGGTCCTCGTCACAGTGACCCACCATCATGGTGCTGGTCACAGTGACCCACCATCATGGTGCTGATCACAGTGACCCACCATCATGGTGCTGATCACAGTGGCACACTATCATAGTGCTGGTCACAGTGACCCACCATCATGGTGCTCGTCACAGTGACCCACCATCATGGTGCTGGTCGCAGTGACCCACCATCATGGTGCTGGTCACAGAGATCCACCATCATGGTGCTGATCACAGTGGCGCACTATCATGGTGCTGGTCACAGTGACCCACTATCATGGTGCTGGTCACAGTGACCCACCATCATGGTGCTGGTCACAGTGACCCACCATCATGGTGCTGGTCACAGAGATCCACCATCATGGTGCTGATCACAGTGGCGCACTATCATGGTGCTGGTCACAGTGACCCACCATCATGGTGCTCGTCACAGTGACCCACCATCATGGTGCTGGTCACAGTGACCCACCATCATGGTGCTGGTCACAGTGACCCACCATCATGGTGCTGGTCATAGTGACCCACCATCATGGTGCTGGTCACAGTGACCCACCATCATGGTGCTGGTCACAGTGACCCACCATCATGGTGCTGGTCACAGTGACCCACCATCATGGTGCTGGTCACAGTGACCCACCATCATGGTGCTGGTCACAGTGATCTACCATCATGGTGCTGGTCACAGTGACCCACCATCATGGTGCTGGTCACAGTGACCCACCATCATGGTGGCCACATTGGGAGTCTGCGCAAGATTAGATACGTCTTTCCCGTGTAATAATGAGCGTTACAATATTTTTAGAATTTTTGTTCATTTATTTTAGTATTATCGTCATGTTTTTTAGCTTGTGCTGCCACCTGGTATTCATATTTGATTTGTTCCTGTAAATTTATGGAACCCCTGATGATGGTAGTGAGTAAATCCGAAACTTGTCGTGAATAAATGTTTTAAATAGCAGGGCTGGTTTCCACTATATATATATATATATATATATATATATATATATATATATATATATATATATATATATATATATATATATATATATAAATGAAAAATTGTTAGCGATGGTAATTCTCAACGAGACAAAATAATACATTCCTGTATATTTCGACCTCCGTTTGAGATCCTCTTCGGTGGATACAAGAAAATAAGATGAATGACGTGTTATGGAGGGAAGGAGGAGACCCAATGTGGGGTTGGAGTTTATGTGATATCTCGGAGCTCTTGATCCAAGGATTTTGGCTTGTCTTTCCCTTCCTTGGATCTCTAACCCCTAAATATAATAATAGTAATAATAATATGAAGAAGAAGAACATCAATAACAACAATAACACTGATAATGTTAACAATAAGAATAATATGAATAACAACAACAACAACAATAATAATAATAATAATAATAATAATAATAATAATAATAATAATAATTAAAAACGGTATTGGAATATGCTTGCTAGCAGAATTTCGTATTCGCATCAGGTATCATCTCAAATTCGAGGCTGGAATATGTCCGCTCAACGTGAATTTCGTAATCACATCTGATTTTCAATGACCTTTTGAAATGCTGAAATTTGATTGTATCTGCTAAAGAGGACCTCAGACCGAGGTCAAAATAGAACAACCATTCTTCTATCTTCGTCTCTATGTCAGTTGCTTTTTCTAGTGTATTTTTTATATATATATATATATATATATATATATATATATATATATATATATATATATATATATATATATATCTAGAGAGAGAGAGAGAGAGAGAGAGAGAGAGAGAGAGAGAGAGAGAGAGAGAGAGAGAGGATAAAACAAAATAGAATGGCTTCGAGAGTGTATAAATCTGTAGTGGAGGGAAGGCGGGGAAGGGGTAAGCCTAGGAAAGGTTGGAGGGAGGGGGTAAAGGAGGTTTTGTGTGAGAGGGGGCTTGGACTTTTGGAATTCCAGCAAGCATGCGTGTGCGTATTTGATAGGAGTGAATGGAGACAAATGGTTTTTAGGACTTGACGTGCTGTTTGAGTGTGAGCAAGGTAACATTTATGAAGGGATTCAGGGAAACCGGCAGGCCAGACTTGAGTCCTGGAGATGGGAAGTACAGTGCCGGCACTCTGAAGGAGGGGTGTTAATGATGCAGTTTTATAACTGTAGTGTAAGAACGCTTTTGGCAAGACAGTGAGTGAAGTGAATGATTATGAAAGTTTTCTTTTTCAGGCCACCCTGCCTTGGTGGGAGACGGCCGATGTGTTAATAATATATATATATATAATATATATATTTATATATATATTATATATATATATATATATATATATATATATATATATATATATATATATATATATATATATATAAATAAATTATTATTAACACATCGGCCGTTTCCACCAAGGCAGGGTGGCCTGAAATAGAAAAACTTTCAACTGCGGCAGGCCAGGGTTCTACCCCACGACACATTGTCCCGCCTCAAGAGACAACACAACGTACATGTCACCTTATGACCCAACCTAGTCAGGTCAGATCACATCCACTTAAGGAAGGAGCACGGCATCAGACCTACTAGCACAAACCATACCACGGGTGGGGTTTGCAATCGTGTCATTACGATTTCGTGAGTCATACTAGCACAAGCTAGTTAGGTCTAACTCACACTCACCCACCACAACCCGAGGCTTTATGGTTGTTAAACCGTGGCTACACCCTCAGTGTGACTATACTACTCACGGAATCTTAACAACACGATTAAAGACAAATCACAGAAAGGGTGGGGCTCTAATCCGCTCTGTGATTCGTGCGCCTACCTTAGTCTATATGACTTAGGTTAGGTTAGGTTTGTCAGGAAATAGGGCAAGTGTTTCCTGACGCGGGTCTTAGTCATATGATGACCCACACTGTTAGAGTATATCTAAGCCGGTTAAATGTAATGAAAATAGGTCATCTAAATGTAATGAAAATTAGTCGTCTGACCGAGGCCTTCCGCTGGCTTACCCGTCCACCACTCCCCCTTTAAAAATTAGGGTTATAAGTAGCTATGATTGGTACATGGTGGCACACACTCACTTTGCACCTACTTAGTTGTGTATGAGAGTTACTTAATAGAAAATCAAGCTGGCTGTGGTTCCCATCACACAGGATGGGTAACATACACTAGGGCAGTGTATACCTGGAGTATACCTGGAGAGGGTTTCGGGGGTCAACGCCCTCGCGGCTAGGTCTGAGACCAGGCCTTGTGGTGAAGTTTGGTGACAATTCTGGGCGAGAATTTTGGAAAGCCTTAATAGATGAGTTGGTGTGGCTGGGTGTGAGTTGGACCTGCCTAGAATGATCGAATAGGCCTACTGTAGTGTTCCTACATTCTTATTTTCTTAATTATTTTCAGTATTTTCTCCTTGAAGGGGGCGGGGAGGAAAAACGTCTTCCAAAGGGAGAAACGTGTCTTCGTGAAGGGGGGAAGGAGAGACGTCTCTTCTCCAAGGAGAGAAACATATCTTCGTGAAGGGGGGAGGTGAGACGTCTCTTCTCCAAGAGGAGAGAAACGTCACTCCTACATGGGAGAAACATCGCTTCTTTGGAAGCGTCTTAAAAATTTCTCAGAATTGACGACGTCTCTCTCGCCAATATTGTTGTTTCTCAGCTGCGTACATTCCGATGTATATATTTTTTTTCTTATGGTTTTCTTTTTTTTATTCTTGTCTCCATTCCGTCCTCTTTCCCTTTATTAACTCCTCTCGTTCCTTCTCTTATTCATTTGATTTTTCAAATTTTCATTCTCATTGTGAATTCTTGTAATGTATACATTATTATAAATATAATCAATAATGAAATTATTATTATTAGTAGTAGCAGTAGTAATAGAATTAATAGTAATAGTAGTAGTAGTAGTGATAGTAGTAGTAGTAGTAATAACAGTAGTAGTAGTAGTACTAGTACTAGTGTACTACTAGTAGTAGTAATAGTAGAATTAATAGTAATAGTAGTAGTAGTAGTGATAGTAGTAGTAGTAGTAATAACAGTAGTAGTAGTAGTACTAGTACTAGTGTACTACTAGTAGTAGTAATAGTAGAATTAATAGTAATAGTAGTAGTAGTAGTGATAGTAGTAGTAGTAGTAATAACAGTAGTAGTAGTAGTAATAACAGTAGTAGTACTAGTACTAGTGTACTACTAGTAGTAGTAATAGTAGAATTAATAGTAATAGTAGTAGTAGTAGTGATAGTAGTAGTAGTAGTAATAGTACTAGTGTACTACTAGTAGTAGTAGTAGTAGTAGCAGTTGCAGGAGTAGTAATAGTACTAGTAGTAGTATTAGTAGTAGCAGTAATCATTAGTGCTTTTATTCCTATTTTCATTAATGCAATTTCAGATTTCCTTTCTTCTTCCTTTCTCTCTCTCTCTCTCTCTCTCTCTCTCTCTCTCTCTCTCTCTCTCTCTCTCTCTCTCTCTCTCTCTCTCTTCCTCCCACTCCTCTATTTTCTTTCAAATTAATCGTCTAAATTCTCCGACAATTCCTTCAGTTCTCGCTACGTTCGTAAGCATTTTATTTTTTTCTTCTATTCAGAGTTTTGTACACCCACTTTCTTCCTTTCTTTTATTAGTGCTGTTATCAGTGCTGTTGTTTCTTTTAATCTGCCACTGGAATTATTTACCTCCCTCGTTCTCACAAATGGTATCTTAATCTGTCACTGGAATTATTTATCTCCCTCGTTCTCACAAATGTTATCTTAATCTGTCACTGGAATTATTTATCTCCCTCGTCTTCACAAATGTTATCTTACTGACGGCGTCGCATTGATGGAGAAAGCACTTGGTGACTCTGATACTCTCCTGGAAATCGAATATGTGCAGTTGTGATTCATGCTACATTATTTAGGCTTTTCCATTATATTGTGGGAAATCACGAGAGCACATGCAATAATAATAATACTTAGTCTTCCACAATGGTAAGGTGACTCAAACCAAAACAAAAGTTTACCTAATTCACTCAGTAGGTGTCATTCCAGAAGCGGACAGACATCGCAATTCAAATGACTCTTCGAACTGAAGCATCCCCCATCAAGCCTTTGAAGTGCAGGAACTGCACTTCCTCCCTCCAGGAATCAAGTCCGGCAAAGCAGTTTCTCGGAATCCCTTCATAAATGTTACCTTACTGATACTCCAAGAGCACGTCAAGCCATTAAAACCACTTGCCTCCACTCATTCCGATCTCGCACTCTGGTGGATACTCAAAATCTCCTTTACCTCCGATCCTTCCTGGGAAGCTCCCTTCCCTTCTTGCTACGCAAGTTTTGTACACCCTCTTGGTCGTCCCTTTCCGTTCCATCCTTTCTAAATGACCAAACAATCTCAGCAGCCTCTCCTCAGCTCTCTGAGTTATATCTTTGGTAATCCCACACAGTGGGAATTCTTTACATATTACTCACAACACACATTGCTCTCGAACGTGACATCTCCACTGCCTCTCAGCCTCACACCCATAAAGTAGTGTTGGTACCATATTCCAATTTTTCCTTTCACATATAAACTTATTTATTTTCATTATTTCTTTCCATTAATTTTATGATTATCTCTTGATAATCATTAAATTAATGCCTCAACAGATCACTTACCTATTTTTTCCTTCTACGTCTATTCTATGCGGACGAATCCCACTCTCAAACATCTGAATATATTCACTTCCTACTTCTGTTCTTGTTTTCACCTCCCTAAGTAAGAACTCTAGCAACTAGGTTGAGTTAGGCATAAGAATTAATAATTACGCGTTCTACAATGCACTCTGAATTTTTCCATCTTAATGGCACTAAAGTTAACCTGTGACTCTGATTTCGACTCTTCGATTAATACTGATTCAGTGTTAACATTGAGGGCACTTACATGATGACTCCAACAACATATTTATTAGAGAAGCCTCGTATAGATACCCAAAAATCTAATAAAAAGGAATTAATGTTCATTTTTTAATGGATTCCGCCACACACTGAAGTAAGTTAGCCAAACAACTAAATAATGAAGGTGAATAATGAAAATGAAAGAGGAAATAATGCATGCGAAATAATGAAAGTGAATGTCATAGAAATACAGTTAAAAGCCTGAGTAGATCTATCGCTCTCTATGATTGCAACTTGTAATGTAAACAGACTGATGTGGTAGCCAAGCCTGCTATGTCTAACACTGCAACACACGTAGTAGCCAGGCTTAGGTTTGGTTAGAAGCACTTCTGGCAGTTTGACGGACGTGCAGATGATCCTACTAGATGCGATGTGGTCACCTTTATGGCCACTTTCTTAAATTATATGTGCTTGATTGTGCACTTATTGAGATGAACAGGGACACCAGGTGTCTTAAGGAAACACGGCCAATGTGTCCACACGTACAGGAATGACTCGTAACAGATAAGACAACTGTAGATGTAAATGCAGATGTACTTCTGCTAACCCTTTTGGGGCCTAGTTCCTAGGCCTTTTATGTATTCGTATGTTCTTGAGCCACCGTCCATAGGATAGATACGAGGTGTACAATAAACTAGCCACTACGGCGGCAACATCTAATATCCATACTTCCTCCTTAACAATCTGATACACAATGCTTCATTGCTTAAACTTTTTTGTTGTTACCCCTCATCAAATTACTCTTTTCTATGTTCATTTTTTTTGTTCTTTTACATAGTTTCCCTGATTCATCAACTATCCTTCTCAGTCTCCACAGAAACTCAGGAAGACAACTGTGTCAACAGAGGAACTGTGACAACTCAGTAACAGCCTGGTTGATCAGACCCTGATCCACCATGAGGCCTGATCTCAGACCTGGCCGCGGGGGCGTTGACCCCCGAAACCTTCTCCAGGTAAATTCCACATTGCTCTTCTATTCAACCAGTTATATTCCTTCATAAAATCAACAAATGCGACGAGTAGCTTCTTACCCTTGTCTAAATATTCTTCACTTCCATACTTCAGTGGCAACACTTAGTCTACACATCCCCGACTCTTCCTGAACCCTCGTAGCTCCTCTGCCGTCTTATTGTCTGTTTTACCTGAAACTTCCAATGATAATTCTTATTGCAGGGTGTCCCGTGGCTCGGTTGGTAGCGCACTCAGCTCACACACTGAGTGTCTGCCGTTCGATCCCCGGTACGGGTGAAAACGTTGTTTCCTTACACCTGCTGCCCTCTGTTTACCTAGCAGTAAGTAGGTACCTGGGTGTTATTCGACTCTTGTGGGTGGTATCCTGGGGGGACAAGATTAAAGGACCACGATGGAAATAAGAGAGACCTCGATGATACACTCGCTTTCTAGGGGTCATCCTGGAGAGGGTTCCGGGGGGTCAACGCCCCCCGGAACACTCCCCACAGAGTATACATAGAGGAACTAGGCATGCTCTCTGCCAGTCTTTAGGTACCTTCCCATCATTCATACACGCTACATACACCCTTTTCCTCCCCCCCCCCACTTGCTGTTCACATCTGTCTTAATTTCCGTCTCACCCACATATTTTGCCGTCCTTTCAGTGTACCCACTATCTTAGGCAGTTGCGCCCACACATCCACCTCTGCCTCTTCCTTACTGCTAAATGCTGTATAATCCCTACGGGTTTAGTGCTCCCTATGATAATAATAACATCATTAACTTAATGTCAAATCCATTTGCCGACTTGTTGAAAAAAATATATATATATATATATATATATATATATATATATATATATATATATATATATATATATATATATATATATATATATATATGGGTATTTTACTGTCTTCGCCGAATATATAAGAAGTGGCATAAGAAAGAAAGGAAAATATAAATGATGAAGAAAAGGGAAGAATAAGAAGAAAGGAGAGGGAGGGTCCCGGCCGCTTGCGGTAAGGTAGAGTGCGGTAAGGTAGAGTGCGGTAAGGTAGAGTGCGGACCCATAACATTTCAACACAATGCTTCGCTGCAAGAACATTGATTATCTGTGAGTCGGCTTACCAGATGTAGGACGCTGTACGCTGCTCCCAAAAATTGCTGCCAGCGTACAGTTCATATACGCACACGCACGTACGCACACGCACGTACGTACACGCACGTACGTACACGCACATGCACACACACACTTGGGCGCGCTCTCTATTGCATTGTCTCTTGTTTGACTCTCTCTCTCTATCTCTCTATCTCTCTCTCTCTCTCTCTCTCTCTCTCTCTCTCTCTCTCTCTCTCTCTCTCTCTCTCTTCTCTCTCTACATGGTATACATAAAATTCATCTTCCTCTACTCGCTCATGGATCAAAATTCACAGAGAGTTTTAAACAGTGTTTTTAGGGGGAGTTGAGCTTATTTTGGTATGAGGGGTGGAGGGGGGTACAACGTGGAGGGGGGTACAACGTGGAGGTGTGGATAATGTGAGGGAAGGGGGTGGCTGGGATTATGTGAGAGTGTGGGTGTTATGTGAGGGTGGGGGTGAGGTGTTGAGAAATATGTTATGTGGAGGGGAAATTATGAAAGATAGCGATAGGGAGGGGGAGGAAGGGGAAGCAGAGAGCACAGTAGCAGTAACAACAGAAGTAGGAAGGGGGTTGAGGGGAGGAACAGTAGCAGGAGGAAAGGGGTTGAGAGGAGGGAACAGTAGCAGCAGGAAGGGGGTTGAGGGAGGGAACAGTAGCAGTAGCAGCAGGAAGGGGGTTTATGGGAGGGAACAGTAGCAGTAGGAGCAGGAAGGGGGTTGAGGGAAGGGAACAGTAGCAGTAGCAGCAGGAAGGGGGTTGAGGGAAGGGAACAGTAGCAGTAGCAGCAGGAAGGGGGTTGAGGGGAGGGAACAGTAGCAGTAGCAGCAGGAAGGGGGTTGAGGGGAGGGAACAGTAGCAGTAGCAGCAGGAAGGGGGTTTATGGGAGGGAACAGTAGCAGTAGGAGCAGGAAGGGGGTTGAGGGAAGGGAACAGTAGCAGTAGCAGCAGGAAGGGGGTTGAGGGGAGGGAACAGTAGCAGCAGCATGACGCGGCTCCGGTAGCGGCAGCAGCAGTAGAAGAAGCAGACCTGCTAGGGGATGATGCACATCTACTATAGTCTAGACGAGTCTGGTGGGCGGCTCTGAGGGCGGCGGCGGGCGGGCGGGCGGCGGCGGTGGGTGTACCCAAGCACCCCTGGCTCCTCCATGTCCGTCCTCCGCCCCATAAACCTCCCCTACCCCCCATGAGTGCCCCCGCTCCAAAATCTCCCCTCCCTCTTTCCCGCTCGTGCTCCTCTTCTTCCCCTCCACCCCCACCTCCTGATACTTCCACTTCCTCCTACCCTCCCCTCCCCATCCCGGCCCGTGGCAATCTCCCCCTCCTTCCCCCTCCCCAACCCTTCACTCTCTCTCTCCACCTCTCTCCTGCTTCCATCATCGACCTCTTACACCCTCCCCCAATTCCTCCTGCCCCCTCCTTCCCTCCCTCCCTCCCCAACACATACTCTACATCTCAAATGTTGCTCCTGATGGCGAGGCTGCAGCCTCCAGAGGGAGGGGGTAGGGGGAAGGAGGAGGGAGTAGAGAAAGAGAAAACATTATCCATTGTAATGTTTACGAGGAGGTGTTTGTGGTGTCCGGGAAGGTCCCGGGTTCGATAAGGAGGACCGTACGGCCGGGTTCGGTAAGTGAGGCGATGTCCCGGGGTCGTTCCGGTGAGAGAGGAGCTGCAGTCCTCCTCCTCCTCCTCCTCCTCCTCCTCCTCCTCCTCCTCCTCCTCATCCTTTTCCTATTCCTCCTCCTCCTCCTCATTCCTCTTTCCCCCCCAAGCCGTTTCTTTCTTTGTGTCCTTTGGCTCTCCCTTCCTTAATAAACACGCACTCGGGGTAGCCTTCAGCAGACACGCCCAGCCTTCCCTATTCCAGCAACTCAACACCCCCCCCCCCCCTCTTCGCATTTTCTCTCTTTCATTCTCTCTCTCTCTCTCTTTCTCTCTCTCTCTCTCTCTCTCTCTCTCTCTCTCTCTCTCTCTCTCTCTCCTCTCTCTCTCTCTCTCTCTCTCTCTCTCTTACACAACAGTATGTGCATTATTCGCAATTAAAAATATTTACATGTATCGTTTTGCATTTTCTGCCTCCCACAAACTCCATCATTTTCCCCCTCCCACCCACTCTATCATTTCTTCAGTCATGTAATACCATTTACTCAGTACTGCCCCCTTTTGTTCTTCTCCTATCCCATCTTTTGCGATGGCCGGTCCTGCCATCTCTTCTGTTTTCTATGTGTCTGGTTCACCTCTCTTCATCCATTCCATTTTACTGGTATGCAGTTATGATCACATCATCCCCCTTCTCTCTCTCTCTCTCTCACCACTAATCAAGCTAAAGACTGACGACCCATATGGGGGCTTAGCGTAACTCTAACCCCCCACTTGACTTCGAAGAAGCCATTGATAGCATGACCTTCCACTCTGCCCAGGGTCCACACTCGTGGAAACTCCCTATTCATGAAAAATTGCAGGAGACCACTATCTTGTGTCTTAATTATTGTATGGGGATGGAGCCTAAAAACAGGTGTCATGCCACGGCCACTAAAAACCACTGATGCAGCCCCACACCAAAATGGTGGCAGTAAAGTAGTTGGAGAATATATATTAACGTGACTTATTATAAAAATCTTTGAAAGGATAATTACAGAATTGGTTATAACTATGACCATAAGTTTTAAAGGGGTGGACCGGTTAGCCAGCGGAAGGCCTCGGTCAGATGACCAAAAGCTCCAACCGCGGGTCATCATCTGACTAAGACCCGCGTCAGGAACACTTGTCCTGTTTCCTGACGAACCTTACCTAACCTTTGAAAGGATGTTAAGACGCAGGGTTGCTAGTCTCCTGGAATCACAACAGTTGTACAACACATTGCAACAAGGGCTTAAAGCTCATCGCTCTTGTCTTTCGTAACTGTTGAAGTATTGTGACGCGGTTCAGGAGGCAGTGGAAGACAAACACAATGCAGATGTAGTGCACGCTGACTTTGCAAGTGCCTTCAACAATTGCGACCATGGTGTAATAATGAACAAAATGCTTACAAAAGGAACAGCTGGAAAATGGACAGATGGATATTTAGCTTCCTAATAGATCCCAAAGAGTAATAATAACCAGTAATATCAGGAGGCTGCCACTGTGAAAAGATCCGTTCCCCACGATACAATACTCGCCCCATTTCTCTTTCTTATTCTTATATCCAGCATAGACAGACAATTCACAGCTCCATATAATTCTTTACAGACATGTTGGAATTTGAGAGTGGCGTCCATCAAGAGCCCAACAAACCTGAGATAAACTAAGTCTTTCAGAGGGCCACTGACCACAGTGTCTTCAATGAGGACAAGTATCTGTTACTCAGTTATGGAAAAACTGAGGAATTAAAAAACAGAGAGTACAAGACAAGCTCGAATTTTTCAACGGAGTGGAAGTGCATTATGACAGACTTGGGGGTGACAATGTCAGTCAGGAATCATGACAATGCCATCATCACAACCGCAAGGAAAAATAATAGTCTTGATGACTCGAACATTCAGGACAAGCTAAGGACTATTCTATTTAAGTTACATAGTCTCTCAAGGCTCCTGGAATATTGCTGTATACTAACGGCCCATTCAAGGCAAGCGAAATTGCAGAATTGGAAAACGTCGAGAGAACTTTCACTTCTCGTATAAATTCAACAAGCATCTGAAATACTGGGAACACTTAAAGTGAACTGAAATGAATTCCTTGGAATGTATGCGAGAAAGATACCTCATACTCCGCTCCTGGAAAATTCTGGAGGGATTGGTGCCAAACATAAACACTGAAAACACTCCATATGAAAGCAAGATGCTCAATAGAAGATGCAAAATTCCTCCAAAGAAAAGCAGGGATGCGGTGCGCAGAGAGATAATTCAGTTAGTGTAAGAGGCCCAGGACTCAACACACTCCTTTCATGTGTAAGGGATAGTACCAAAAAACTTGATACGTGTATTCCTCAACTCAGTTCCTGATCAACCGTGCTGTGTGTGGCTGGCACCAGGTCGATCAAGCCGGCAACCAGGAGGCCTGGTCTGGGACCGGGCCGCGGGGGCGCTGACCCCAGAAACCGACCTCAGGTAAACTCCTGGAAGAAATTCAGGGAAAGTATTGAAGGCTCTACGCTGAAGTGGCTACTTTATTGTGCACCCGTGTCCGTGCTTTATTGTGCACCCGTGTCCCTGCTTTATTGTGTACCCGTGTCCCTGCTTTATTGTGCACACGTGTCTCTGCTTTATTGTGCATCTGTCTCTGCTTTATTGCGCACCCGTGTCCGTGCTTTATTGTGCACCCGTTTCCGCGCTTTACTGTACACCCTTGTCCGTGCCTTATTGTGCACCCTTGTCCGTGCCTTATTGTGCATCCGTGTCCGTACTTTACTGTGCACTTGTGTCCGTGATGTGGACCCGTCGCCATGGCGTGGACGGTAACGCAAGAACATGATACAGGTGGAAGGCACTCAGGTTCGATCCAACGAAGTGGAGAACAAGTTCAATTCCTTGGACCAAGAGCCTCTCCCCCCCCCCCTTCCCATCTGCATCAACAACAAAAAAAAGCACCTTCGCCTGCCTTCAATATATCATCAAACCCAAATATCACCCTAGGAACTTAGTATTTGAGAAAGTACTAGTGCTTCTACTACTAATACTACTACTACGACTACTACTACTAATACTACTACTACTACGACTACTACTACTACTAATAATAATAATAATAAGTTCCTCAATAAGTGAACAATCAAGCACAAAGTGTTTGAGAAAGTTTTGCTACTACTACTATAACTTATAATATTTTATTTCAGGATGATACAATGTGCTTACAGAGATGAGTGACATATAGTTATGCATCCAGAAAGCACGTAGTTATGCAGAAAGGCTGGCTATATACTTTACATTTAGGTTGATAATCGTCCTGGGAGTCTGCCCAACTGTCAGCAGCACTTGTAGCCAAGCCTACTCCATCATCAGTCAATTTGTTTACATTGCAATTAGCTCATTGAATGTGCTTTTCTACGCTCATGTTATGATAGTGGGTCATAGATCTTTAAACTTATAAGAGAAAATTTTAGAAAGTGTGATGTGAAATTGAAATTCAGGCCTCCTTATGGACGCGTTGGACTGCGACCAGCGAGCACCAACAGTTAGGTTGTGGGTGCTCGTTTCGCGCATTCCAACGCAGGCATAACAGCCTGGTTGAACAGGAACTGCCGTGAGGAACTTGTTAACTTCCTTCATGTAGAGAGTCACAGGTCTATCGGACAATATCCCTCGTTTCAAGATATTGTGTTGAAACGCTACAATAAACCTCTAAATGCTTATTGAGTTCATTCTGAGTGTACTTATCTACTTTGCAAATTTTTTTCAAGCCTGTCGCTTGTTTTTCTTTTCTATGAGTGTATGGGTTACATACACTGAGGGATATAAGCAACTTAACTTTTCTTACGTCTCCCCCTTCCTGTTTAACCATCACTTTTTTCACTATCCTATCCTACTCTTTCTCCTTCCCATTTTTGCCATAGCCTAGCAAACAAAGCAGCACTGCCTGGCTCAAGTTTCATTAAGGTTACATGATATATATATATATATATATATATATATATATATATATATATATATATATATATATATATATATATATATATATATATATATATTGATAAAGAAGAACAGGATAATACGAAACATATATGACAGAATAAGAATTCACTGGACTTCTAATACTCCCTCCTGCTTCTTTGAGGTAGGCCGTGTACCCAGGACGAAGCAGGCATTTCCTCTCTGGATCGCAAAATTGATTGGAAAAAGAACGCGTGCTGCTCTAGGGTCTTTTGTATTCCTGATAAATTTGTCACTTAACTTTTTCAAGAACTCAAATGCGAACTTTCCCCATGATACATGAGTCACCGATCCTCTTGAGATGAAACTGTAACATACTGCCATGTTTGTGAGTCTTCTGGATCTCCCTG
The DNA here is from genome assembly GCA_009830355.1 of Cherax destructor. NCBI lineage: Eukaryota > Metazoa > Arthropoda > Malacostraca > Decapoda > Parastacidae > Cherax > Cherax destructor. The sequence continues at coordinate 371,198 of WNWK01000687.1, forward strand.
CAACTGGTGGCACCGCCTCACCTCAGTGCCACTCTATCGTAGATAAGCGTTGTCCATTGTAGATGCACCTGCATAGTCCCACGCTATGTGTATACTGTCCAGGGTAGCAAGGTGACTATCCCGACGTTTCTGGTTGCCATCGGGTCTGCCTAGCAGGGGTTCTCTTTGTGATGGGCCCCGGGCTGGGGGCCAGGCTGCGCCTGATATCTCCGACCTCTTGGTATCTCTCATTCTTTCTCTCTGACTTATGGTATATGAGACCATGGAGACTAAATTGGTCTGCTGATACAATAGTTACTCCAGTGGTTTGTGCGAATAGAGATACTTGGGTGCTGGATTACACTAATGCAAATGGCTTTAGAGTCGAGGTAATTGCAGAAGAAGGAATTAAAGAAAGCCAATAAGCAATTCCCAGTAAATGGTGCCCTCACTGCTAAGAGTCGAGCTTCGTCCTTTGTAGAAGCACAACGAGCATTGTTGAAGCAATTTTAACCACAGTGGAGCTGTTATATAAGCAATGTTTGTGGGTTTTTCAAGAGGAGCTGGTTAGCCTGAAGAGTCTGCAAGAATATCCCACAGCCTTGATCCTTCAAAATACTTTAGATCTTGAATTCCAGCAACCCCTCCCCAAGCGCACTGAGACTCGTTAGTTTGCTCGAAGAAACTCAAGACAATTCTGTGTTGTCTCGGAGACGCTTGCTTCCCCCAGTCTGGTGGACGGTGTTTTGTGATCTTCCAGAGGAAGGTTGAGTACTATCCTAATACTGATTTCAGCAGTACGTATATTATTCGTTTTCCAGTGTCAGAAGGTTCAAGACTTCGCAGGCAGTGAATCTACTTATTCTCTGTTTTATCCTCTTTGCTCATTTAGTTTTCCTCGAGGACTGTGCTAATGGGATGGGAATCCAGAGATTTTCCCAGGAGAATGCTATCACTGGGGGTTAGTTGAAGCCTCTTGTAATATGGATCTACCTACAGTAATGACTTGCTGGTCGGTGAAGATAATTTCACATTTGGAAGCTCTAAAGACGAGCTCTGGAGCCTCTCTCTCTTCGTGATTTCACTTTGTGGAGATCTGCTACGTTATCTATGAATCTATCTATCTATCTATCTATATATATATATATATATATATATATATATATATATATATATATATATATATATATATATATATATGTATGAGAGGAAATAACCCACGTACAGACAAAACAGGTACAATAGTAGTCTTTATTTATCGACCTTCGTCTGAGGTCCTCTTCAGTAGATACCTGAGAATTAAAAGGAAGCATGTTTTATAGTGGGTTTAGAAGTAAGTCACGCGAGGCTTGTGAAATGGAGTTGCATCGATGTGTGGAGGATTTATATTACTGGGCTGATTTTATTCAGGGTCATCAGAGTGTCATCCTCCACTCACTCTTGCAAGGACCCCAGGGTGGAGATGTATTTAGGGACGAGTAATTGCAGGAATATCTAGACTATTACAATTTGAAGTTCCATTTCAATTTGGTGCTGAAATGTATTTTTTTCAGTGCGATTTTTGTACTCACGTCTGGTGTTCATATTACTCTGTAGATGTTGAAAGTTGCTTTAGAGTCCAATTGTTTCCGTTTCGTGATCCATAAGGCTCCGAGGGTCAGGGTCAGACAGCACTGTACTCCTCTTTATTTCAGAAATGACGACGCTAGATGTGGAAATAATTAGCTCTGCGAATTTTCTGAACACGGTAAACTTCCTGTGTTGTTCTTGTTGACAAACACATGAAGGAAACGTAATTGTTTAGATTTCTCCCATTTCACCTTTGAGCCTGAACAACAAAGAAGGAATAGTAGTAAGTACTGTAGCAGTTTCAACAATACCAGCAGCATCAACAGTGCTAACAGCAACAGCGTAGGTAAAGACAGCATTACTTTCAGCAAAAAAACAGGAGCAGCAATTGCAACAGCAGCGGTGGACCAACAGCAGCGGAGGACCAACAGCAGCAATTGCAACAGCAGTAGAAGTGCAACAGAAAAATAAGTGCAACGAAAGAAGAAATGTAGCAGTAGCAGCAGCTGCCGCAGTTTTAACAGCAAAAACAAACGCAACGTGAACAGTAGTAACAGCAACAGCAAACGCAGACTCATCATTATAGTCAGCATGATCATCATCTTCAGCAGCAACAGCGGCTGCAGCAGCACCATCCTCAGCAGCAGCAGCGCCACTAGAATCACTACAAGCAGCAGCAGCAACAGCAGCACTAGCACCACCAGCAGACAAAGGCGGGGCCCCGTAGCGTGGCTGACACTCGGCTGGGTGCCGCACGGTACAGTCCCTCTCAGGAGCCAGTAATGAACCAGCGGCAGCCTGGAGGACCTACGCCACAAGGACCACCACTGAGAACCCCGTTCCTGAAGACCTGGAGGAGGAGGAGGACTGGGTAGAACGAGGGTGGAGGAGGTGAGGGAGGTGCCAAAGACTGGATATGTTGGAGAACGAGGAGGAAGAAGCCACTGGCAAAGATAAAGAACAAAGGCTAAAAAAAAGGGCAGTGAGAGATAATAAATACTGACAGTAAGTGAAGACTGCAGGCGGGGAGAGGGGGAGGAAGGTCGAATACATTAGGGGGATGGGGTCGAATATATGACCGGGGGGATGTAGAGGGTTAAGAAAAAAAAAGAAATTAGAGCCTGCAGATGGAGTCGGGAGAAATTTTTTTAGTAAAATATGAAGCGGGAGGAAACTATTTTACACTTCTTTGTGAGGTCTGGAAGAGACTGAAGGAGGCGCAGGAGAAGGAATGTCGAGCATGAACGTAAACAAACGTGGCTGACATTCAAGGAAGGAGAGGGAGCCTCCAGTTTCTTGGATCGAGAGCTCCTCAGCAGCATCAAGGCCTCCCCGTCTTCGCCCTTGAAGGGGAAGAAAATGTGAGCCAGGACCTTGGAACAAAACGGAGACGTAGGAGATTGATTAGCGAGGAGGTGGAGAGACAAAGGAGAGGAAAGAAAACAAAAGTTTTACTTGGGGAAATGAGGGGAACGGGGGGGGGATGTGCGAAAGGAAAGGAAACTTGAGGAAGGGGAGAAGGATGGAAGAGAGGGGACGAGGCAGACATTGCTACAGCGAGGGGAGGAGGGGAATTATTCGCTAATAATCGCCACTTGCGCACTCGCCTCGACCGTCTTCATGACTTAAATAAAAATACACACACAAAATCGATCACCAGCAACCTTCAGGAAAAGTTTAAAACTCTGCATTTCTTCCAAATACATTAGTATAAAGCAAATGAATGACATTGAGAGAGAGAGAGATAATGCAGGGTGTCACAATGAGCGTAGACAAGTGTAAATAAGGAAGGCAAGGAGAGTTAGGGAGGGCAGGAACGAGGAGAGGCCAAGGGGGAAGTCCCATCAGCGGGTGAAAAGAGAATCGTAAAGTTACAAAATAGCTGCCGGAATACTGGGAAAAAGAGGAACTTTCAGAGGCGGAGAAAACGGTGGTAGCGCTACTGGGCGAGATGGGAGGGGAGAGGGGGATGTAGGGACGGGGATGCTCTGCAAAGAGGGGAGGGGAGGGGAAGAGAGAGAGAGAAAGAGAGTGGAGTTGGGGGCCGCAGAAAGCTGGTAAAGAAAGACAATGCTGAGAGAAATGAAAGACGGTAAGAGCGGGGGGTGATGGGGAGGTCAAGACTCCCCTCGCTGGAAAATAAACCACAAAGGACAGAAATAAACAGAGTGCAAGTGTAGGAAGAGGACGTCAGCCATCACCACGTCAGCCATCACCACGTCAGCCATCACCACGTCAGCCATCACCACGTCAGCCATTACCACGTCAGCCATCACCACGTCAGCCATCACCACGTCAGCCATCACCACGTCAGCCATTACCACGTCAGCCATTACCACGTCAGCCATCACCACGTCAGCCATCACCACGTCAGCCATCACCACGTCAGCAACGAAGAGCAGATTCAGAGAGCCAAAGAAACGGAGAGAGAGACCAGAAACACCAACTGGGAGAAAGACATGTGATAAAGCAACTCGAATAAAGAAAGAAAGGGAAGTGCAGGGCAGACGATGAGAGGAGACCTGTGTACCAGTTGGTATGTAACCTTTGGTACTCTCTCACACCACCTTCACACTACTCAACAATTTACACTCCTGGCCAAAAAAAATAAGAGATTATAATAATAATAATAATAATAATAATAATAATAATAATAATAATAATAATAATAATAATAATATTAATCTAATTGTTGTAATTATAACCATATATATTTTTAAAGGGGTGGACCGGTAAGCCTGCGGAAGGCCTCGGTCAGATGATCAAAAGCTCCACCTGCGTCAGGAAACACTTGTTCTCTTTCCTGATAAACCTAGTACCTAACCTAACTCCTGGACCAGTGTACGAGAATCGGCTATTGTGCTAAGCCTCCACTCTGATTTTTGTTGTGCGGTTAAACGTGGCATTTCCGACGACCCAAGAATTAATGAGACCATGAACTAAGTAACCAAGATCTGAGACAGTAAACATTCTTCCCCCTCCCCGTTAACAGAGACAAAAAACCACCACCACCATTTATATGTATGTACGCGTGTGTGGTTTACAAGGAGCTAAAAACCTCAGATTTGGATCCCTTCAGGGTTGGTTACAAATCCTTCTGACAGTTTGGCAGACACATGATAAACAAACCTAGTGCTGTATGGTCACTATCTTGAACACTATGAGTTTAATTGTTCATTATTGAGGAATATAGAGATAGTATAATAACCTATGTCATATGTCAAGATATCTTATTAGTGAAAATAAGATACCAGATATATTAAGCAAATTTCCTAAAACTGTTTGCAATAGATAAGTGAACTGTAGATATAAATCGATATGTATCCTGTTAACCTTTCTGGGGCCTAGTTCCTAGTGCCTAGTGCTCTTTGCACTACCATCCACAGGATGGATATGGGGAGTGAACAATAAACTAGCCGCTTCGGCGACAAAATCTAAAAAACCTAAATCAGGCGTGTACGTCTGCGCTTGTTCGCTAAACTGTGCTCGCTAGTTGTCGTAATCGTCCGTGATAACTGCCACAACTGAGGTGCAGTCTGGGAACACGACAACACATGGGTGTGTCAACTGACAGTAGGGACGATGGAGAACATAAACAAGCACGACTTCCTTAACACGGAATAGTTACTGACGTTCTGTGTCTTGAGTTCCTCTCTCTTCTGGGTTAGTAAACATACGCAGACGAATTTTGAAAAAATAAATGACGGTCTGGTTACGTGCACATCAGTAAAAGAGTGTGAAAATAATGATTAATATATTTCTGTGGAGAACGTTGAAGAAAAAAAAAAAAAAATTTCAGAGGGTTTGGTTATTAGATAAACTAGAAGCGGGGTGTAATAAGCGGAGCTTATGGCAGCATGTTAAACCAGGGGGCGTTTAGCGGAGATTAAACCAACACTCATTATCGACCTTTAAACCGATAGAGTAAACCGCCAAGCATCATAGGTATTTAGTGATAAACTTATCCCTGACACCACCCCACCCACTACTCACCACCCCACCCCTACCCACAACCCCACCCACTACCCACCACCCCACCCACAACCCACCACCCCACCCACCACACCACACCACACCACACTACACCACCACCCACCACACCATCCACCACACCACCCACCACTCACCACACCACCCACCACACCACACTACACCACCCACCACACCACTCACCACACCACCCACAACCCACCACACCACCCACCACACTACACTACCCACAACACCACCCACCACACCACCCACCACACCACCCACCACACCACCCACCACACCACCCACCACACTACGCCACCCACCACACCATCCACCACACCACCACCCACCACACCACTCACCACACCACCCACCACACCACTCACCACACCACCCACTACACTGCCGTGGAAGATCACAGCAGTGTGGCTCAGCTGGTAACACTGGCGTGGAAGGTGTGGCAGTGTGGCTCAGCTGGTAACACTGGCGTGGAAGGTGTGGCAGTGTGGCTCAGCTGGTAACACTGGCGTGGAAGGTGTGGCAGTGTGGCTCAGCTGGTAACACTGGCGTGGAAGGTGTGGGAGTGTGGCTCAGCTGGTAACACTGGCGTGGAAGGTGTGGGAGTGTGGCTCAGCTGGTAACACTGGCGTGGAAGGTGTGGCAGTGTGGCTCAGCTGGTAACACTGGCGTGGAAGGTGTGGCAGTGTGGCTCAGCTGGTAACACTGGCGTGGAAGGTGTGGGAGTGTGGCTCAGCTGGTAACACTGGCGTGGAAGGTGTGGGAGTGTGGCTCAGCTGGTAACACTGGCGTGGAAGGTGTGGGAGTGTGGCTCAGTAAGTGTGGATGGTCTTGTGTTAATCGAGAATCTATTTCTGGCTGCCTTGTTTACTCTCTTAAAGCTGAGTACATTTACCACAACATTAATCCCATAAAAACGAAAAAAATGGAGCAGCCTCTGGTACTTTCCCCTCGTACTTTTTTCCCCAAGTGTTCGAATTCGTTCCCTTTCTGCAGAAGGTAGATGTTCTTGTAGGCTTGCCAAGACGGGTCCTGGCCCCGTTAGGTTAGGTTTGTCAGGAAACAGGACAAGTGTTCCCTGACGCGGGTCTTAGATGATGACCCGCCACTGAAGCTTCTGGTCATCTGACCGAGGCCTTCCGCTGGTTTACCGGTCCCTGGCTGGTTCTCCAGAGTGAGAGCGGACATCGTGGGTTTAAGTTGTATGATGTGTGGTTTGTGTTGTATAATGGGTGGTTTAGGTTGCATGATGGGTGGTTTGTGTTGTATAATGGGTGGTTTGTGTTGTATGATGGGTGGTTTGTGTTGTATTATGGGTGGTTTAGGTTTTATGATGGGGGTTAGGTTGTATGATGGGGGATTTAGGTTGTATGATGGGGGTTTAGGTTGTATGATGGGTGGCTTAGGTTGTACAACACCACAACACACCCCCAACACACCCCAATATACCCCAACACACCCCAATATACCCCAACACACCCCAGCAACACTCCAACACACCTCAACACATCCCAACAACACCGCAACACATCCCCAACAACACCCACAACACACCCCAATACACCCCAACACACTTCAACAACATCCCAACACACCCCAACAACACCCCAACACACTAAAACAACACCCCAACACACCATAACAACACCCCAACACACCCCGTCGACACCCCAACAACACCCCAACACATTTCACACGCCGTCACCACGGGGTCGCTAGCCTACACATGTTACTCTACATGTGCTCCCAGAATTTAATAGTCTAACAGATTTCCACATGTTTCCCCCAGTCTCCAGTTCAATGCACACTTCAGACCAGCGGTCTAAAGCATACAATTGTGAAAATATCTAAAATCACATCTGAATTTTGTAATTATGCCTTAGATGATTTGCTGTGTGTAAATTACTGATTGCAGTTTAAGCAAATGTTAACTTGGGAGAACAGGTGTTGAAGTTAATTTTCTTACAGAGGTGGGATTGTTGGTAGTGGTGCTGGTGGTGGCAGGGATGGTGGTAGGTGGATAGTTAGGAAGGGTGGGTAGGATCGAGAAGTGTGGGTGGGATCGAGAAGTGTGGGTAGTAGAAAGTATGGGTGTGGGCGGGGAATATTGGTGGATGAAGCCATCCAATTTATTTTCTCTAAAATCAGCACTTTATAGTCCACACAGATTTAGCTCTTATTCATGAATATACTAATAATAACGCTGCTTAGTATTTTGTTCCAATTATTTCCATATCCTTTTTCGTAAGGCTGTGGTTAATTTAGTAAGTACACAAAATTGTACTGACTAATTAATAACTGTCTGGTGTAATTTTGCCTCATCCTCACATAAACACAAAGATCTGGTTAGCTGTCATTTGTTTTTCAACATAGCTTCGAAGATCACTAATACCCTATTAAATCCTCCCAAATCTACAAAATGTGTCCTCTGTGATGGCTTGTATGTATGTTTCAGATGCTTCTGCCAGGAAGGTGTACATTACGTCTCTATGTTGATGGATATCACCTGGACTACATCCAAAACTCTCTACGTATGTTAAACCTAGAATCCTCCTTTATCCCTTTTTAACTTGAATTATCAAAGCAGAAAGTTATGGTATTCGTTAGCAAGCTGAATTATCAGGAGAGAATCTTCCTCTATCCTTTCTAAATTTTGATTATCATCATGATGGGAATATATTCTATTTTTTTCTAGATATGGAATTATCAAACCATAAGATTCCCTTATTCTTTGTCGTTTATGTTTGTGACTTCTCTTAGTTATCCGTGACTTTTGTTACTTTCCTTGTGACTTGTGTTACGTACCTTGTGACTTGTATTACGTACCGTGTGACTTGCGTTACGTACGTTGTGACTTGTATTACGTACCGTGTGACTAAACCCCATGTTGCCCTGAGTTGCGCAACTTATGGGAATGCAAGTGGTTAGTAATCATATCCATATATCCTATATCCATCCTGTAGAGGATAGTGGCTAGCGTACTGTGCATCCCATATCTATCCTGTGGACGGTGGAGAAAGAGAATTTGATCATATACACAAAAGAACTTAGAGAATATTGTTCATATTGGAAGGAAATAAGAGGTTTTTGTCTTAAAACACGTCATCAATTCATTGCTATGTGAAAGGCAAGTGGGAACAAAAGCTAGCTATTTTTTTCCTGTCATATTTCATCACACAGGATGGTCACATACGTAGTGTTGGGATCTGGCAGCCTGAGTTGAGTAGCCAGCTAGCCTCGCCTTCAATACCCAGAACTATCAAGCACCAGCGGAAAGAACACAAGATAACATTACACACTCCAGCGTGTAATGTTATTGTATTATTGGAACGTAATCGTTTTCGGCTGTATCTCATGTGATATTGATACATTTGCTATAGCTGTCGTATAATATTTAAGCTACTACCGATAGCTATCTCAGATAGCTTCGTATGTGATGAAGATAAATGTGTGTGTTTAAAGATATATGTTTTGTATTTATGTTAATATAAAAATTAATAATTTTATACAAAAAGAAACTTAGAAAACTTACCTAACCTTATTATAACATGCGTAATTTAAAATTTAGCCTAATCAAACTAAATATATTTTAGATAAGTTTACAGTAATTTAATAATAAACAAACACAATGAAATAGTTTTTTTTCGTTAGGTTCAAAATGATTTTTGCGAAATTATTCCATACACAAATTTTCCCTTGCTTTATTCGGCCAGAAAAAGCGTTGCTATTTATGCCAAAATCGCAAGTTTTACCTATTCGACACACAATATATATATATATATATATATATATATATATATATATATATATATATATATATATATATATATATATATATATATATATATATATATCATCGTACGTGTGGGTTGGGCATGAACGTGTTCTTATATACGTTTGTGGTGTTTAACGTTCTCTTGCGCACGTGTGAGAAGCCCGCGAGACACAAACGTGTCTCAACCTTGTTTTTTTTTTTTTTTTTTGCCCTAGTACAATGGTGGTGGTGGTGGTGGTGGCGGCGGAACCGGCGGCAGCGGAGGCGACGGCGGTGGGATTATTTTATTCGTCAGGAAAGAGGACAAGTGTTTCCCGACACGGTTCTTAAAGTCACTGATAACCTGCTAACCTCAGCCTCTGGTTATGTGACCGAGACCTTCCGCTGGCCCACCCGACCACTCCCAATAACACTAAAGATCTCTTCATGTGATTTTTATTATATGTAATTCTGTTTTAAATCCACGCGTAATGAAAAGATATATTATAGACTTCCTCAGTGGCCAGACGCAATCGAACGACTGAGTGCATAATGAGTGACCTAAGCCTGATCCCTGTGGCGGAGTACATGATATAAGTGTGCTAAGTCTTTCAAAACAGTCCTACACACATTGCACTATCGCAAGATCGTGGCTCATTACCAGCCAGACCGTAATTACCAGTTAATTAACTCGTCCTGCGTATGTTACGAAGTTAATAAATATTACCGGTTAGCGCAAGGCCCCGGCAGGAGGACGCATTAATCTCCAGAGCCGTAATATGAAGGAGTAATATCAAGGAGTAATATCAAGGAGTAATATCAAGGAGTAATATCAAGGAGTAATATCAAGGAGTAATATCAAGGAGTAATATCAAGGAGTAATATTCGAGCAATATTGTGACGCTTCGTGAGAGTGTGTTGTTGAGGGAAAAGTTATTTGTTTTGTTTTATTGATGATAGACAACACCGAGAAGTGGATGAACGAAACACAAGAGCAACACTTGGATGTTTTTATCACCGAAACTGAGGGACTGATTACCTCAAAATTGCCTCTTCTCCTGGTTGTCAATGGTCTTGGTGACACCGACACACTGCCGTAAAGAAACCTGTACATAGTTTAGTAATTGGAAACGTTTCGCCACCAGCGGCTTCATCAGTCGTCATGACTGATTACCTGGAGGGTGTTCCGGGGGGGTCAACGCCCCCCTCAGCCCAGGCCTTGACCAGGACCGATGAAGCCACGCGTGGTGAAACGTTTTACTTTAATAAATGTCATTTTGCACATACCTCTTCTACTGTCCCCAGTGTTATATTCGCTCGTATTCAACTGGGTTAAGCCTGCTGCGTAGACGAAGAGTTTCGTCTTTTAAAATACCCAAGTGTGGAAAAGAGGTTTTATTCATCATATTTATTTGGGGAACTAGAGACATTCGCCTGTATGATAAGGATAAGGATGTTGATAACAATATTTCCCAGAATGATGAATTAGATTTACAATAGCCTGTTAAGAGCGAATAAAATCTTACTAGAATAAACAATTATATGTAAGATTTCAGACATTTTTTAAGCTTGGACTAATACTGGCAATTTAAAAAAAAAATAACATGTATTATATGTGTAAATAAATGTAGTATGCATAAAATATACGAAATTATAAAACTCTGTAATTCTGTTTTTAGTGAAAATTGAGCATTTAGTGAATGCTATCAAAGTGGAATGTGAGTTAAAGCTAACTTTAACTTTTTGAGAATTTTAAACCAAATGAGGAAGTAATGAGGCAATAATGGTTGGAAATGTGATTTAATTTAAAAAAAAGAATACAGGAAAGATTGTATAATTTATAAATTTGAATTAAAAGTTTAAAAATCGAGAAATTCATTAATGTTCCCGATGGCCGCTTTTTTGAGGTACAGCTTAAATTTAAGGTACAATTGTTCGACTCGCTCTGAAAAGTAATCCACATTTTTGGCCTCATTTGTCTAGATGGAGTTTCTGAAGAGGTGCAGACTGTGATAATCAATGTATTGTGCTTGATTTTACCCCGAAGTGTCTCAAGTCAGTGCCAGCATCACAGAGTCCAAATTTACCCGACCATCCCACACAGGGTCCAGAAACAATAATGGGAGGGTGGGGGTGGGGGCTGGAGGCCTCAGATAACTGCAGCAGAATACAGAGGGACTACAGCAAGACCCTGGTCGCGGCCACACAGCAGTTGAATTAGATCGACATCATCATCGAGATCCTCAGACAAGTCATCTTAGCATTCAGACCCGTGTCAGGACGCACTTCCTGACACGGCTGTAGAGTTCCGAAGGTGTGGAGTGAACGGTAAGAAGCGTGTAAGGTACTAATATCTAGTAGGCTTAGGGTATATGAATCAAGGCATACTGTGTTGAGTAAAATTTGGGTTTTAGTAGACCTAGGAACTTATCCTATTATTTGTTTTTCTCTACTGCCCATTTATTAATTCTATTGTCTAAACTGTCTCGCTGCAGCGAGGTGTAGTCTCGTCATTATATTCCTTCCTGATAACCTTTTATTTTTATAGTTCCTTGATAATGTGAGAAGTCACGAAAGCTCTTGGAATTTCACTATTTTTTCACAGTGGTTGCTCAGCATATTGTGATACCACCTGTTTACAATGATCTTATTGCATATATATATATATATATATATATATATATATATATATATATATATATATATATATATATATACATACATATAAAGTAGTAAAAGCAGTGGTAATAGTAGTAGAGCTGTGATGAGTTTGGTATGATTCAAGAAGGACTAGTCAGCATGGGCCAGTAAACCTCCTGCAGTACTCCTCTATGCAAAATCTAGCCCATGGTGAAATGTCCTTTTCAATACCTACCCATCTCACCCACGCCCTCCAGTGGCACGCCACCTGACTGTAGCGGCATGCCACCTGACTCCAGCGGCACGCCACCTGACTCACACCTAATATACTCCTTCCTTAGTTGTCTCTGTTAAGACGGTATCACTCGTGGTGAAACATTTCTTTAAATGTCCTGGACAGTACACAGTGGTTTTCCCCCGCACATCTTTTTCGGTGTCGCCGTACCATTTACTTCCATTACCTATACAGTTTAAAGTCAGGGATCATATAAGAATTACCATGTGTCATCAGCAATGAGTGTGGATGAGGCTGCATGGCACTCTGTAAATCATTTATGAAGACGAATAGAAGAGGGGACGCTTAATTCCATTAGTTGGTAGTTAGAAAGTGTCATTTATAATATATATATATATATATATATATATATATATATATATATATATATATATTACGAAATAATCATTAAATACAGTATCGATCCGTAGTCGTTAATTGTCCGAAAAGAGTCAAGAAAAAAGAGGTGGCGTAAAAAGAAAATTGAGTGTGGTGTGTGGAAGAGCAGGTGAGGGCGGCGTCCGCCGCAAGCACTCATCACCTGCACGTGCTTGATCAACACAGGATGTGGAGGGTCACATCCGCACCCCTTCCTCTCTCTCTCTCTCTCTCTCTCTCTCTCTCTCTCTCTCTCTCTCTCTCTCACTCACTTTGACAATATTGCTTTGCGCCTAACTTTGACGATCGCGACTTGTTAGTGGAACTTTCCAAATCAAAATAATACGCTATTTTCACCAAAATCCCAGTGTGTTCAAGAAAAGCAGTGTCGCTAAGAGTAAATTGTGTGTGATGAAGGCTAACACTAAGGCATGGGTCACAGGGAAATTTTCCTGGAAATGGTTTAATCAAGTGTTTGGCCCGAGTGTGAAGAACTACCCCTGAAAAGAAATTGGGACAAGTGCCTCTTGGTACTGGAAGACCAATTGTCTAAGGATTTCAGTTTTGTAACAGTGAAGTTCTTGCTCCCACCACTCCTCCTCATCCAGCCCATGGACCAGCAGATCATTGCAAACTTCAAAAAACTGTACACCAAAGCAATGTTTCAAAGGTGCTTTGATGTGACCTCAGACACTGCATTGACCCTAAGAGAGTTCTGAGGGATCACTTCAATATCTTCACTGTACAGGCCTTATAGATAAGGCTTTACAGGGAGTGACCCCAGGACGATGAACTCTGCTTGGAGAAAGTTGGCCAGATTGTATCCAAGAGAAGGATTTTGAAGGGTTTTGGGGGCTGACCCTGAGGAGCCTATGAAAAGTTGTGGAAAGACAGGGCATTGGGGAATTTCCATAGGGTTGGATGTGAGTATGCAGGATGTGGAAGAGTTGGTGGAGGACCACAATGAAGAGCTTTCATCCACCAAAGAGCTGCAAGAGCCTTTGACTGCAACACCATCAAACCAGAACTCAGGAAATTGCTTCAATGAAGGAGGAAGAGAGATGGGGTGCCTTCTTCAAAGATTAAGGACATTTGTGCAAAAGTAGTGAGGTGCTTTCATTTGTGGAGGAACATCACCTCTGACAAAGATGTTGCAATCTGTCTCGGCAACATGTTCAATGCACCGCAGCCATGGTATCAGGGAATGCCATTTCAGTAGTCCTTGTTCAGCATGCCTAGCAGTAAGAATTATCTGACTCCCTGGCATCTGGGACTGTCTCTCTTCCTCAATGATAGCTCTAACACAGATGGAAGTGTCTCTGAAGATAAATTGAATGGTTTTGGAGGAGTTTGTGACTGAAAGCAATGCCCAGGATACAAGAATAGTTAAAGGAAGGAACAGTGTTTAAAGTAAGGAAGGAAAGGAGAGATGAGAGAAGGAAGAAACAAAAGAAGTAAGAAAGGAAGGTAGAAAGAAAGGAAGGAAGGAAATGAAGGAAGAAAGGAATGCAGGAAGGAGAGATGACAGGAAGGAAAGGAAAGAAATAAGTAGGGAAGAAGAAGGAAGCTAGGAAGGTAGGTAGAAAGGAAGGGAAGGTTGTGGGGAGAAGACATGCTACCCATTTGTATGATTATAGTAGGGTGGTGAGAGTAATGGTATAATGTCATTTTGACAGCTGCCTTACCATGACTCAGCAAATTTAGATGTTCACACACACAGACACAGCTTGGAAAGAATCTAGCGAGTAAAACCAAAGCACGAACACACGTCCAACAGACTACCCCCACCAACACCTACCCCAATACAATATTCCTGTTCTACCAACTCCAATAGAAGTCTCACTCATAATCAACACCCTTACAACAAGGGCAGGAGACATAAATAGCCTACCATCTTTTATGTACAAAAAGTCATTGGCAGTACTGTCACCAATTATTGCAAATACTCTTCAATAAATCCATCGAAACCTCCACATTCCCATCAATTCTCAAAACAGCAAGGGTCAAATTCCATCCATAAAGGAGGTGATCAAACAGACTTAAATACCTTGTGACCAATATCTAATTTACTACTCCTCTCAAAAATCTTTAAAAATTAATTCAGGCATCTATTCCTATCTCATCTCACACAATGCACTCAACCCCAGTCAAGTTCGATTCAGGACCAACAAAAACACAAATGATGCCATTATACATGGAATTAATATACACCGCACTTGGAGAAGAAAGAAGTTCCACTGGGAATCTTCATTGATCTACGAAAAGCATTTGATACAGCCGATCATGATTTACTGTTTACAAAACTAGCACACTACGGTATAAGAGGGCACTACCAACTACATAAAGTTTTACCTCAGTAACAGAAGCCAATTATGTGTATACTAATGGAGCAAACTCAACACAACAATTACAGTCGGAGTCCCTCAAGGAAGCGTATCAGTCACTCTATTTCTATTTACATCAATGACCTACCTAATGCATTCAACTACTCAAACCCATTTTATTTGCAGATGACACAACATACGTTTTCTCTCACCCTAATCCAGTCATACTGGAAAATATCAACATGGATGACGACCAATAAATTGACTCTAAATACTGACAAGACCTACTTTATACAGTTTGGAAACAGAGGCAAAATGTTCCACTAAACATAACACTCAAACGGATCACCCATCACAAGACCTCGAAGAAAATTCCTAGGTATACACATTGACAGAAGCCTCCAAATTCCAAACACACTATACAACAAATTTCCAAGAAAATCTCAAAGACAGCAGGCATATTATCTAAGATACGCTTACTATGCAGCCTCAACCAGCTTTCCTTGCACTATAACACTCACTCATCTACCTCCCATCTCACTTATGGAATCTGTGCATGGGATCTACAACATTAAACACCTTAGACCACTCATAACTCCAGCAAAGGCTGCAGTCAGGATGATAACAAATTCCCACTCTAGACAGCATACTCCACCTATATTCAAAACTTAAACTACTATCGTAAAACATTCATAACTCATTCATGTGCCTACTACATACATAAAACTCTACATGCTAATATCAACCTCCGCTCAAAATTCTCCCTAAGCAACTTTAATAGGTCCCACGAACACAACACAAGACACAGATCACTTCTTGACACACCTGAGTCCATACCAACCAATGTAAAAATTCTACATTACATGAATAATAATTTCCTTAAAAACCACCACCTCAGAACAAACATTGTCCTCAAAAACTAAACAGATCACAGCAAAGAGACTCAACAATCCCTCATATTACCACCCAGCATCCTTAAATCCATTAACAAGACACACAATGAAAACAATACAGAAGGGTCTAATAACCAGAGAACAATCCAAACGCTACCATCAATCCTACCAGCCTGATAAGAAGGTCGAAAAATTCATTATGAGAACAGATCAAACCATGATATGAAAGACCTGAAACCCTATCTGCAATCAGAAATAAAAGATATCCAAGAACAATACCATCAAATTATCAAAAACAGATGAACCCCTACTCACCAACTGAGACAGTAAACAGACTTAATGTTTTCTTCTCCACCATAGGAAAATAACTAGTGAGTAAAATCCTAAGCATTAAACACACGTCCAACAGACTACCTCACCAACACCTACCCTAATACACTATTCCTAGCTCCAACCAAACCCACAAGCCCTACCATAATCAACACCCTTAAAAAACAAGGCAGAGACATAAATAGCCTACCATCATTTATGTACAAAAAGCTTCTACAGGTACTGTCACCAATTATTGCAACACTCTTCAATAAATCAATCTAGTCCTCCCCATTCCCATCAATTCTCAAAACAGCAAGGGTCACCCCGATCCATAAAGGAGGTAATCAAACAGACTTAAATAATTATAGACCAATATCTAATTTACCACTCCTCTCAAAAATCTTTGAAAAATTAATTCATAGGCAGATCTATTCCTATCTCATCTCACACAATGTACTCAACCCCAGTCAGTTCGGATTCAGGACCAACAAAAACACAAATGATGTCATTATACACATGCTAGAGTTAATATACACCACACTTGAGAGAAAGAAGTTCCATTGGGAATCTTCATTGATCTTGAAGCATTTGATACAGTCGATCATGATTTACTGCTTACAAACTAGCACACTACGGTTTTAAAGAGGGCACTCGCTCAACTACATAAAGTCTTACCTCAGTAACAGAAGCCAATATTTTATACTAATGGAGCGAACTCTTCAACACAACAAATTACAGTCGGAGTCCCTCAAGGAAGTGTACTGGGTCCACTCTTATTTCTCATTTACATCAATGACTTATCTAATGCATCTCAACTACTCAAACCCATTTTATTTGCAGATGACACAACATATAATAATAATAATAATAATAATAATTTTTATTTCAATGCATGTTACAAGTGTACAATGTTATTGGTAGTTACAATTATAAAACAATTATAAAACTGTAATGCAAGGAGAGCCACTGGCATGCCATGGCATTAGGGGCAGTTTATTCTAGAGACTTATTCACTAAGTACTTAATGCTAAAGAAATTGATTGAGTTTATTCTAGTTCTGTATCATTTAAATTATTAAATGGTTATACATACTATTAAAAGACAATACAAGAGAAATTGGTTGAGTTTAATCTAGTTGTAGAATTAATTTCAAAATACAGTATGTTGATGCTATACTAGTATAATAACAATACTAGAAATAGTTTTTAGAGTTTCATCTAGGTATATATTTTATGTCAAATTAAGAAAATGATGATACTATAAGATTTTAAATGACAATATGATGATATGAAATTGCAACAAGTGTTAAGGAGGATGAACATATCAAATTGAGATCTTCTTAAGTAAAATAATATTGGGTTTGGAAGTATGTTTTCTCTCACCCTAATCCAGTCATACTGGCCAATACTGTTAATGCAGAATTACAGAAAATATCAACATGAATGACGACCAATAAACTGACTCTAAATACTGACAAGACCTACTTTATACAGTTTGGAAACAGAGGTAAAAATGTTCCACTAAACATAACACTAAACGGTTCACCCATCACAAGACTCACAGAGGGAAAATTCCTAGGTATACACATTGACAGCAGCCTTAAATTCCAAACACATATACAACAAATTTCCAAGAAAATCTCAAAGACAGTAGGCATATTATCTAAGATACGCTTCTATGTCTCAACCAGCTCCCTTGCACTATAACACTCACTCATCTACCCTTATCTCACTTATGGAATCTGTGCATGGGGATCTACAACATAAACACCTTAGACCACTCATAGCCCAGCAAAGGCTGCAGTCAGAATGATAACAATTCCCCTCTAGCAGCATACTCACCAATATTCAAAGCCTAAAACTACTCACCATAAGAACATTCACACTTATAATTGTGCCTACTACATACATAGAACTCTACATACTAATATAAACCCTCCACTCAAAATTCTCCTCACCAACCTTAATAGGACCCATGACCATAATGCAAGAAACAAATCACATTTGATTACCCGCGTCCATAGCAAACTATGTAATTCAATGCACATAAGGCCCCAGATTCTGGAACTCATTACCAGAAAATACAAAAATAACCTTGTCTGAGAATCATTTTAAGACTTCTCAAAACCACCTACTCACCCTTATAATAATAATAATAATAATAATATTTTTATTTCGATGCAAGTTACAAGTATACATAGTTATTGGTAGTTACAATTATAAAACTGTAATGCAAGGAGAGCCACTGGCATGCCATGGCATTAGGGGCAGCTTATTCTAAAGACTTATTCACTAAGTACTTAATACTAGAGAAATTGGTTGAGTTTATTCTAGTTGTATATTTTATTTCAAGTTACAATATGTTGATGCTATACTAGTAAAATAACAATACTTGAGAAATTTATTGAGTTTCTTCTAGTTATATATTTTATTTCAAATTAACAAAATGATGAATACTACGTATACTATTTTAAATGACAATATGATGATATGAAATTGCAACAAGTGTTAAGGAGGATGACAATATAAAACTGAGATTATCTTAAGTAAAATAACATTGGGTTTGAAAGTTTGTTACAGTATGAGTATTTAGTATAGGGTGAGTAGGTGATTTTTGAGAAGAGTCTTGAATTGATTTTCCGACAAGGTTAACTTAATATTTACTGGTAATGAATTCCAGATTCTGGGGCCCTTTATGTGCATAGAATTTTACATTGGTTAGTATGGACTGGTATGTCAAATAGTGATCTGTGTCTTGTGTCGTGGTCGTGGGACCTATTAAAGTTGTTGAGGAGAATTTTGAGCGGAGGGTTGATATTAGCATGTAGAGTTTTATGTATGTAGAAGGCACATGAATAGGTATGAATATTTTTTACGGTGAGTAGTTTTAAAGTTTTGAATATAGGTGGAGTATGCTGTCTAGAGTGGGAATTTGTTATCATCCTGACTGCAGCCTTTTGCTGGGTTATGAGTGGTCTAAGGTGATTTAATGTTGTTGAGCCCCATGCACAGATTCCATAGGTGAGATAAGGGTAGATAAGAGAATGATATAGTGCAATGAGAGCTGGTTGTGGCACATAATAGTGTATCTTAGATAATATACCTACTGTCTTTGAGATTTTCTTGGAAATTTATTGTATGTGTGTTTGGAATTTAAGACTACTGTCAAGGTGGATTCCTAGGAATTTTCCCCTCTGTGAGTCTTGTGATGGGCAACCATTTAGCGTTATGTTAAGTGGAACATTTGGCTTTGTTTCCAAACTGAATGAAGTAGGTCTTGTCAGTATTGAGAGTAAGCTTATTTGTCTTCATCCATGTTGATATTTTCTGTAATTCGGCATTAACAGTGTTGGCTAGTATGACTGATTTGGGTGAGAGAAGACATATGTTGTGTCATCTGCAAATAATGTGGTTTGAGTAGTTGTGATGCATTCGGTAGGTCGTTTATGTAAATGAGAAAAGGAGTGGCCCCAGGACACTCCTTGAGGGACTCCGACTGTAATTTGTTGTGTGGAAGAGTTCTCTCCATTTGTGTACACGTACTGGCTTCTGTTGCTAAGGTACGACTCTAGGTAGTTGAGTGGGTGCCCCCTAATACCATAGTGCGCTAATTTTGTGAGCAATAAATCATGGTCGACTGTATCAAATGCTTTGCGTAGGTCTATGAAGATTCCCAGCGGACTTCTTTCTTCTCTCAAGTGCGGTGTATATTAACCTAACATGTGTGTTATAGCATCGTTTGTGCTCTTGTTAGTCCTGAATCCAAATTGACAGGGGTTGAGTACATTGTGTGAGACGAGGTAGGAATAGATCTGTCTATGAATTAATTTTTCAAAGATTTTAGAAAGCAGTGGTAAATTTGAGATTGGTCTATAATTATTCAAGTCAGTTTGGTCACCTTCTTTGTGGATCAGGGTGACCCTAGCTATTTTGAGAATTGATGGGAAGGTAGAAGATTCAATGGATTTATTGAATAATGCTGCTATAATTGGTGACAGTACGTGTGAAGCTTTTTTGTACATAAAGGGTGGTAAGCTGTTTATGTCTCCTGCTTTGTTTTTAAGGGTGTTGATTATGAGTGAGACTTCAATTGAGTTGGTAGGAGCTAGGAATAGTGTATCTGGGTAGGTGTTGGTGAGGTAGTCTGTTGGACGAGTGTTCGAGCTTGGGATTTTACTCGCTAGATTCTTTCCTATGGTGGAGAAGAAAACATTAATTCTGTTTGCTGTCTCAGTTGGTGAGAGTAGGGGTTCGTCTGTTTTTGATAATTTGATGGTATTGTTTGTGGATATCTTTTTATTTCCTAGAATTGCAGATAGGGTTTTCCAGGTCTTTTTCATATCACCTTTTACGGTCTGGAGTCTGTTCTCATAATACAATTTTCTGGACCTTCTTATCAGGCTAGTAAGGATTGATGAGTAGCGTTTGGATTGTTCTCTGGTTATTAGACCCCTTCTGTATTGTTTTTCATATTGGTGACTCTTGTTTATGGATTTAAGGATGCTGGGTGTTAGCCAGGGATTGCTAAGTCTCTTAGCTGTGATCTGTTTAGTTTTTTCGGCAATGTCTGTTATAGAGGTTGTGTGTTTTTTAAGAAAGTTCTTGATGCATTCATTAGTATCTGAATATGTTTTAATTCATTAAGCCAGTCTATGTTCGTCATAGCTGATATAAAATTATTAACAGCTGACTCATTATGTAGTCTGAAGGTAACTTTGCAATTTCTTGGTGCAAAATGCCTAGGTTAGTTATGAGAAAGGTAGGGTAGTGGTCTGTGGTTTTTCTGTGATTATGCCTGATTTTAGAGGGGATATAGTGTTAGTCCAGATGTGGCTAATAAAGAGGTACTATTCTCAGAGATTCTTGTAGGTTTTGATATTGTTGGTAGTAATAAGCAGTTGCTCATAGTGTTTGTGAATTCAGTTACCTGTGGGTCCTGGTCATGTAGAGATTTATCTTGAAATCTCCTGTGAGCAGCAAATGATCTTTGTTAAGGCGTGAATCCATTATCAGGTTTCCTAGTTTTTCACTAAAGTGGTGGATGTTTGACTGTGGTAATCTGTAGATGTTTATCACTGTGAGGGTTTTTTGCAGGTCTTTTGATTTAAATTTAGCTATAATATATTCTCCATGTTCATCCCTTGTGCAAGAGTTTTGATACATTCAAGTTGATCTGTATAATATATTGCTGTTCCACCCTCGCTGGTCTGTCCTACAGTTGTGAATGGCTGTGTAACCTGGGATGGCATAGACACCTGTAGTATCAGGCTTTAGCCAGGTCTCAGTGAGTGTGATGATTGATATATTGGTCTGTAGGGATTGGAGTAGTGCTGTGAGGTCATCATAATGTTTGCTCAAAGATCTAACATTGTAATTGAAGATAGTTAAGTTATTGTTGGCTCTGAGTAATGTCTTTGCTTGATCTGCTGTGTAATAGTTACAGTTGCTGTTGGAATCATGTAAGTCATTTAATAATAGGTTGATATCAGGATCAATGCCTGTAATCACAGGATTTAGTGTGATTCTATAACTAGACTTGAGAACAATGGATTATGCTAAACTTAATGATATGGTACTAGATTAAAGTCTTACTTGCTAATGGATTAATACAATTATGAGCAAGTGTTTACAGGAATTTTTCACAGTGATATAGGATATTTGAATAATGTTAATGATATACTAATTTAACTGTCTAATGAATGGTTAGAACAACTTCAATGACTAGTATTAAATTGATATGGAAAAAAAAAAAAAATTGATTCAATATTGCACTGGTTGAAACTTTTAGTTTATGAAAGGGAATAAGAGGTCAATGAATGCAAAGAGCTATTGAACTAATAGTAAAAATAGTTTTGACTAATATTAAAAGTAGTTTTGGTCAAATTTTAAGTAATAAAGTGACTGAAATTGCTAATGGTAAAAGGTATTTATAAACTATTGCTGGTGTCTTTTTCGTCTCATAACAGTTGGATAACAGGATATCTAGCTACTCACTTACACTTTAGGTCACACTACACAGCATGCACATGCATATACTCAGGTAGGACTGATAACCTCAAACTCTTTTACTTCCTTAGGATTGCTTTCTTTTTTCTGTCTATAACCACTGATAACAGTATACAGTTTCCTCAATTAAGATACACATTCACTATGGTCTAATTATTATATATATACATACACACATCTAGGTTTTTCTTCTTTTCTTAATAGCTCTTGTTCTTTTTATTTTCTCTATTGTCCATGGGGAAGTGGAAAAGAATCTTTCCTCCGTAAGCCATGCGTGTCGTATGAGGCGACTAAAATGCCGGGAGCAATGGGCTAGTAACCCCTTCTCCTGTACACATTTACTAAAAAAGAAAGAAAACTTTATAAAACTGGGATGTTTGAATGTGCGTGGATGTAGTGCGGATGATAAGAAAGAGATGATTGCTGATGTTATGAATGAAAAGAAGTTGGATGACCTGGCCCTAAGCGAAACAAAGCTGAAGGGGGTAGGCGAGTTTCAGTGGGGAGAAATAAATGGGATTAAGTCAGGAGTATCTGAGAAGTTAGAGCTAAGAAGGGGTAGCAATAATGTTGAAGGATCAGTTATGGAAGGAGAAGAGGGAATAAAATGTGTAAATTCAAGGATTATGTGATTAAAATAAGGGTCGGATGCGAAAAGTGGGTCATAATAAGCGTGTATGCACCTGGAGAAGAGAGGAGTGTAGAGGAGAGAGAGGATTTTGGGAGATGTTAGCTAATGTATAGGAACTTTTGAACCAAGTGAGAGAGTAATTGTGGTAGGGGACCCAAATGCTAAAGTAGGAGAAACATGTAGAGAGGGTGTGGTAGGTAAGTTTGGGGTGCCAGGTGTAAATGATAATGGGACCCTTTGATTGAACTTTGTATAGAAAGGGGTTTAGTTATAGGTAATACATATTTTAAGAAAAAGAGGATAAATAAGTATACAAGATATGATGTAGGGCGTAATGACAGTAGTTTGTTGGACTATGTATTGGTAGATAAAAGACTGTTGAGTAGACTTCAGGATGTACATGTTTATAGAGGGGCCACAGATATATCAGATCACTTTTTAGTTATAGCTACAGTGGGAGTAAAAGGTAGATGGGATACAAGGAAAATAGAAGCAGTAAGTAAGAGAGAGGTGAAGGTTTATAAACTAAAAGAGGAGGCAGTTAGGGTAAGATATAAACAACTATTGGAGGATAGATGGGCTAGTGAGAGTGTAGGCAATGGGGTCGAAGATGTATGGGGTAGATTTAAAAATGTAGTGTTAGAGTGTTCAGCAGAAGTTTGTGGTTACAGGCGAGTGGGTGCGGAGGGAAGAGGAGTGATTGGTGGAATGATGATGTAAAGAGAGTAGTAAGGAGAAAAAGTTAGCATATGAGAGGTTTTACAAAGTAGAAGTGATGCAAGGAGGGAAGAGTATATGGAGAGAAAAGAGAGGTTAAGAGAGTGGTGAAGCAATGTAAAAGAGAGCAAATGAGAGAGTGGGTGAGATGTTATCAACAAATTTTGTTGAAAATAAGAAAAAGTTTTGGAGTGAGATTAATAAGTTGAGGAAGCCTAGGGAACAAATGGATTTGACAGTTAAAAATAGGAGAGGAGAGTTATTAAATGGAGAGTTAGAGGTATCGGGAAGATGGAGGGAATATTTGAGGAGTTGTTAAATGTTGATGAAGACAGGAAGCTGTGATTTCGTGTATAGGGCAAGGAGGAATAACATCTTGTAGGAGTGTGGAAGAGCCAGTTGTGAGTGGGGGAAGTTCGTGAGGCAGTGGGTAGAATGAAAGGGGGTAAGGCAGCTGGGATTGATGGGATAAAGATAGAAATGTTAAAAGCAGGTGGGATATAGTTTTGGAGTGGTTAGTGCTATTATTTAATAAATGTATGGAAGAGGGTAAGGTACCTAGGGATTGGCAGAGAGCGTGTATTGTTCCTTTGTATAAAGGCAATGGGGACAAAAGAGAGTGCAAAAATTATAGGGGAATAAGTCTGTTGAGTGTACCTGGTAAAGTGTATGGTAGAGTTATTATTGAAAGAATTAAGAGTAAGACAGAAAGCAGGATAGCAGATGAACAAGGGGCTTTAGGAAAGGTAGGGGTGTGTAGACCAAGTGTTTACAGTGAAACATATAGGTGAACAGTATTTGGATAAGGGTAAAGAGGTTTTTGTGGCATTTATGGATTTGGAAAAGGCGTATGATAGGTGGATAGGGGGCAATGTGGCAGATGTTGCAGGTGTATGGAATAGGAGGTAGGTTACTGAAAGCAGTGAAGAGTTTTTATGAGGATAGTGAGGCTCAAGTTAGAGTGTGTAGGAGGAAGGGGACTATTTCCAGTAAAAGTGGGCCTTAGACAAGGATGTGTGATGTCACCGTGGTTGTTCAATATATTTATAGATGGGGTTGTAAGAGAAGTGAATGCGAGGATCTTGGCAAGAGGTGTGGGGTTAAAAGATAAAGAATTAAATACAAAGTGGGAGTTGTCACAGTTGCTTTTGCTGATGACACTGTGCTTTTGGGAGATTCTGAAGAGAAGTTGCAGAGGTTGGTGGATGAATTTGGTAGGGTGTGTAAAGAAGAAAATTGAAAGTGAATATAGGAAAGAGTAAGGTGATGAGGATAACAAAAAGATTAGGTGACGAAAGATGGATATCAGATTGGAGGGAGAGAGTATGGAGGAGGTGAATGTATTCAGATATTTGGGAGTGGACATGTCAGCAGATGGGTCTATGAAGGATGAGGTGAATCATAGAATTGATGAGGGAAAAAGGGTGAGTGGAGCACTTCGGAGTCTGTGGAGACAAAGAACTTTGTCCATGGAAGTAAAGAAGGGAATGTATGAGAGTATAGTTATACCAACACTCTTATATGGGTGTGAAGCATGGTTGATGAATGTTGCAACGAGGAGAAGGCTGGAGGCAGTGGAGATGTCATGTCTGAGGTCAATGTGTGGTGTGAATATAATGCAGAGAATTCGGAGTTTGGAAATTAGGAGGAGGTGCGGATTACGAAAACTATTATCCAGAGAGCTGAGGAGGGTTGTTGAGGTGGTTCGGACATGTAGAGAGAATGGAACGAGACAGAATAACTTCAGAGTGTATAAATCTGTAGTGGAGGAAGGCGGGGTAGGGGTCGGCCTAGGAAAGGTTGGAGGGAGGGGTAAAGGAGGTTTTGTGGGGGCTTGGACTTCCAGCAAGCATGTGTGAGCGTTTTTGATAGGAGTGAATGGAGACAAATGGTTTTTAATACTTGACATGCTGTTGGAGTGTGAGCAAAGTAACATTTATGAAGGGATTCAGGGAAACCGGCAGGCCGGACTTGAGTCCTGGAGATGGGAAGTACAGTGTCTGCACTCTGAAGGAGGGGTGTTAATGTTGCAGTTTTATAACTGTAGTGTAAAGCACCCCTCTGGCAAGACAGTGATGGAGTGAATGATGATGAGTTTTTCTTTTTCAGGCCACCCTGCCTTGGTGGGAATCGGCCGATGTGTTAATAATAATATAAAATAAGTAAATGATTGCACTTATATAACGCCGCTTAGTTGGTGTTTCTTGGAGGCGTGGTTGAAATGATAAGGCTTCGGAGGCTTCTTACTTTATTTGTAATAAAGGTGCGGGTAACAGGCTGGTGTCTGTGGCCATGGCCAGGGCCATGCCCCGTGCGAGAGGGAGAGAGTAGGCCTATTGACTGAGTGAAGTCTGGGCGCCAAGTGAGAGTGGGCCAGGGCGGGTCTGGTGACTGGGTACGCCTACCAGGCTTGCCCTCTGGCGGAATACTATGGAAACTAGCATGGCACGAAATATGAACTCAGCTGGCAGACAGCATGGCTGTCTATGCAGACAGTCAGGCTGTCTACATCGCTCGGTCACGCACCCATGGTCGACCCGACCATGAATGGCATTAAAAACTAGGGTCTCTCTCGCAAGAACAGGTCACAGAACACGAAAGAAAAATACATATATACATAAACATATGGACATAGAAAAAAAAACTTCCTCCAGAGAGGGAAGAAAAAAGCGGTGTGCTTCGTGGTGTAAGGCAGTGAGCGTCGATGCAGCACTGCACGCCTTCCTGCGTCTGGACACATACTGCAACACGGAGACATGAGCTGTGGCGTAACAGGGTACGGTCTCCTCTGGGAGGTGAAGCAGACATCGTAGTAGTCGCTGCAGGGTCACTCAACCTGGGGCACAACTGCTGGTGCCCTCGAGTGAGGCGTCGTCAGTAGTCGCAACAGGACAGGACTGGCAAGCGACTCAGGAGGACATTCCTCGACTGGACTGTGCTGGAGCTGTCGCTGCTGGCGAGTGTGGAGTGAGTCGTGACAGGGACGACTCAGCGAAACATCTGGAGGTCGTAACAGCATACACCATACTGCAGTGAGTGGGCTAGCAGTCAAAGTGACATCATCTTTGTGCAGGCTGCTCACTGAAGCTGTGACACGAGGCTGACAGTCGCCTGCCAACAGGCTTAACTGCGGCTTGGCGAGTGACATCTCTCGACAGTAGAAGTTACAGCAGAGGGCAGTGTAAGCGTCCCCAGACTGGTCATCTGCAATAACTGGACTGACGGTCTTGGAGGTGAAGTGGAACGGTCTCGATGGGAGAATCGTCGCGGGTACGATTCAGCAAAGGCATCTACGAGCGGCGAACAATAAGAGCTTTCTGTACAGGGCACTCGGACGCTCGTAACTGACGCCTGGACTGACAAATGTCAGCTGTCAAGCGCGCGGGCGCGGTCACACACAGGGTGACAAAGTAACACACAGGTGCTACATAGGACACACGAGAAACTGCACACATACTACACATGTGGTACAACATGGCTTACTAGCAAATGACGGTTTTCTGTATAAAATCGTCAATAAGCAATACTCGAACATGTGAGAACACTGACTGAGAGGAATAATGAACACTCGACTTATATCTTCCTCAAACTTCTCGACAAATAATGAAAATAAAATGCACACGGTGAAACTACAGCACTCGGGACATCATATGGGTGATGTAGGCGTGACATCGCGAGTGATGTCAGCAGACGTCGCGAGGAACGTCCAGGCAACATCGTGGGTGACGTCGCGAGGTGACGTTCTGGAGTGACATGATGATGGATGTCATGGGGCGACATCGCGAAGTGACATCAGTGGAGTGACGTCGTGGAGTCGGCAGCATCGTGACGTCAGCAGCATGGTGGTGACGTCATGGGTTGATGTAGGCGCAGACCAGTGTGGCTTGCTGATCTGGCTTACCCACATGGCGTGCTGATCACGTGGCTTGGTCACACGTGGCTTCGAGTGGCCTCGACACTGGATACACAGTTCTGCGAGAATTCACAAGGAAATTCAAGAAAACAGCATAGAGGGAGTGGGCAGTGAGTGGTGTATGGTGTGTGGCGGCGTACACTAGGGCGGGTGTGTATGGTGAGAGACAGGGCCGCGGGCCTACCTCCCTCACCCACAACACACGAGACGCTCACACTGGGAAATCACCACAAACTCACCTCTGAAGTGCTGAAATAGTTGTGCTGAGCTGAACAACAACAGCAGAACATGCTGGCAAGGCTGAGCACGTGACTGAGAAACAGCATGGGACGCTGTGGCGTGAAGTCAGTGACGCCATTTCTCGGAGAATTAGACAAATTTCGGCCTGAATCCTGCTTGTACCTGTGTCTGGATGCTGAGATTTGCAGACACGACATCAGGATAACTCGTTGAGAGACGGATGCTTCTTGTGTAGGCTGATGAATTGAAAGACAAACTTCATTCCTCTTCCTCATGGCCAAGGGCCATGCCCCGTGCGAGAGGGAGAGGAGTAGGCCTATTGACTGAGTGAAGTCTGGGCGCCAAGTGAGAGTGGGCCAGGGCGGGTCTGGTAGACGTGGGTACGCCTACCAGGCTTGCCCTCTGGCGGAATACTATGGAAACTAGCATGGCACGAAATATGAACTCAGCTGGCAGACAGCATGGCTGTCTATGCAGACAGTCAGGCTGTCTACACTTATCAGGTAGTTGCTTATAAAGGAAATATAAAGTAAGTCACATACACAATGAGGTACAGTGGTACCTCGAGTTACGATATTTTTTCGTTCGAGAATGCTGTTCAAGTGCCATTACCAAACGAATTTATCCCCATAAGGAATAATGTAAAAGAGACTAGTCCTTTTACACCCCCAAAAATATACTTACAAAAGCATTTAAAAAAATAAACTTACATAAAAGGGCGATTTTGGGGACCATCGTAACTCGAGGTACCACTGTTAGTTGTTTGAATATAAGAATACAATTAAGCAAATAAAGTGACTGAAATTTGCTTATGGTAAAATGGTATTTAACCCTTTCAGGGTTATTGACGTACTAGTACGGCTTACGCCCTGGGGTTATTGACGTACTAGTACGCCTAAATTCTAGCGCCCTCAAATCAAGCAGAAACAGGCTGTTAGGCCTAGATGTGATAGAATGGGTCTGTGCGGTCAGTGTGCGCAGTATAAAAAAATTCCTGCACCACACAGTGCATAATGAGAAAAAAAAAAAACTGACCGTTTTTTTGGTTTAAAACAGCGACTTTGCAGTCTATTTTCGTATGGTATTTATTGATGTATTCTCTTTTTTTGGTCTCATTTGATAGACTGGAAGATATATTACAGAAATAGAGATGATTTTGATTGATTTGACAAAGACAAGTACCTTGAAATTGAGCTCAAAGTAGCGAAAATGTTCGATTTTGACGATGTTCAAGAGTAAACAAATCACACCATGCATCCAATACACATCAACTGGCGAGTCTAATATTCATGCACAAGTGCTCTAATATTATTTATACCATTTATACAATGATGCAGTTGTATACATAACAGTAAATTTTCTATTTTTTTGTGAGAATAAAAATTCAAAATGAAAAGCAAAAATAATGTAAGAGGGGCCTGGAAACGTGACTAATGAACAGAGAAGACGTTATTTTAGTGCCAGGAATGTCTGCCTTGTTTATTCTGGACCCTATTTTGAAATTGGCATCGTTTGAAATTTGTGTGAAATTGGCCAAATTGCCATTTTCTGACCACAATTTTGGGTAGTTGTAATAGGTAAATAGGCGGTTTCCTGTAGTCAATCGATAGAAGAAATGGAGTTCTAGCGAAATAGCTATAATTTTAGTTGCCTGAAACATTGAAATTTGCCGAAAATAGGGCTCAAAGTGGGCGAAATCGCCGATGTGTAAGTGTCATGGCTGCCGCTAACTTCGCGAAAGCATAATTCTGTTAGTTTTCGATCAAATTTCATAATTTTGTGGCGTTATGATCGGAAAAGATTCTCTATCATTTCATAAGAAAAATAATTTTTTTTTTTTTAAATTCTTGGACCCTGAGAACGAGCTCGAGACCCCCTTGGACCCTGAAAGGGTTAAAAGTATGAATAAATATTTGCACTTATTTGGTACTAGCTTATTAGAAAAATATAAACTAAGTCAGATACACAATGAGGTAGTTGTTTGAATATAAGAATATAAAAAGAAAAACAATAGTGAAAAGGTTATAATTAAATTTCAAGTAAAAAGTAATTACTAATACTGTAAATAGTTAGGGTTGGGAAATGGTAATGATAGATATGTATTAAAAATAAAAAAAATAAAAGTAAATGGTTACAGATAAGTTAAAAGATATATATATAGTAAAAAATAGGTTTTATTTATTTATTTATTAACACATCGGCCGATTCCCACCAAAGCAGGGTGGCCCGAAAAAGAAAAACTTTCATCATCATTCACTCTATCACTGTCTTGCCAGAGGGGTGCTTTACACTACAGTTATAAAACTGCAACATTACCACCCCTCCTTCAGAGTGCCGGCACTGTACTTCCCATCTCCAGAACTCAAGTCCGGCCTGCCGGTTTCCCTGAATACCTTCATAAATGTTACTTTGCTCACACTCCAACAGCACGTCAAGTATTAAAAACCATATGCCTCCATTCACTCTTATCAAATATGCTCACACATGCTTGCTGGAAGTCCAAGCCCCTCGCACACAAAACTTCCTTTACCCCCTCCCTCCAACCTTTCCTAGGCCGACCCCTACCCCGCCTTCCTCCACTACAGATTTATACACTCTCGAAGTCACTCTGTCTCGCTCCATCTCTCTACATGTCCAAACCACCTCAACAACCCTCCTCAGCTCTCTGGACAATCGTTTTGGTAATCCCGCACCTCCTCCTAATTTCCAAACTCAATTCTCTGCATTATATTCACACCACACATTGACCTCAGACATGACATCTCCACTGCCTCCAGCCTTCTCCTCGTTGCAACATTCATCACCCATGCTTCACACCCATATAAGAGCGTTGGTATAACTATACTCTCATACATTCCTCTCTTTACTTCCATGGACAAGGTTCTTTGTCTCCACAGACTCCGAAGTGCTCCACTCACCCTTTTCCCCTCATCAATTCTAAGATTCACCTCATCCTTCATAGACCCATCCGCCGACATGTCCACTCCCAAATATCTGAATACATTCACCTCCTCCATACTCTCTCCTCCAATCTGATATCCAATCTTTCATCACCTATTCTTTTTGTTATCCTCATCACCTTACTCTTTCCTATATTCACTTTCAATTTTCTTCTTTTACACACCCTACCAAATTCATCCACCAACCTCTGCAACTTCTCTTCAGAATCTCCCAAAAGCACAGTGTCATCAGCAAAAAGCAACTGTGACAACTCCCACTTGTATTTGCTTCTTTATCTTTTAGCCCAACACCTCTTGCCATGATCCTCGCATTCACTTCTCTTACAACCCCATCTATAAATACAGTGGTACCTCGACTTACGATATTTTTTCATTCCAGAATGCTGTTCAAGTGCCATTACCAAACAAATTTATCTCCTTAAGAAATGTTGTAAAATAGACTAGTCCTTTTAGACCCCCAAAATTACACTTACAAAAGAATTTAAAAAAATAAACTTACATAAAAGGGTGAGTTTGGGGACCATCGTAAGTCGACGTACCACTGTATATTGAACAACCACGGTGACATCACACATCCTTGTCTAAGGCCCACTTTTACTGGGAAATAGTCCCCTTCCCTCCTACACACTCTAACCTGAGCCTCACTATCCTCATAAAAACTCTTCACTGCTTTCAGTAACCTTCCTCCTATTCGATACACCTGCAACATCTGCCACATTGCCCCCCTATCCACCCTATCATACGCCTTTTCCAAATCCATAAATGCCACAAAAACCTCTTTACCCTTATCCAAATACTGTTCACCTATATGTTTCACTCTAAACACTTGGTCTAAACACCCCCTACCTTTCCTAAAGCCCCCTTGTTCATCTGCTATCCTGCTTTCTGTCTTACTCTTAATTCTTTTCAATAATAACTCTACCATACACTTTACCAGGTACACTCAACAGACTTATTCCTCTATAATTTTTGCACTCTCTTTGTCCCCTTGCCTTTATACAAAGGAACAATACACGATCGGGACCAATATCATTAAATCACCTTAGACCATTCATAACCAAGCAAAAGGCTGCAGTCTGAATGATAACATATTCTCACTCTAGACAGCATACTCCACCAATATTCAAAAGCCTAAACTACTACTACTAATAATAATAATAATAATAATAATAAATAATTTTTATTTCAATGCATGTTACAAGTGTACAATGTTATTGGTAGTTACAATTATAAAACAATTATAAAACTGTAATGCAAGGAGAGCCACTGGCATCCATGGCATTAGGGGCAGTTTATTCTAGAGACTTATTCACTAAGTACTAATGCTAAAGAAATTGATTGAGTTTATTCTAGTTCTGTATTATTTAATTATTATATGGTATACATACTATTAAAAGACAATACAAAGAAATTGGTTGAGTTTAATCTAGTTGTATAATTTATTTCAAATTACAGTATGTTGATGCTATACTAGTATAATAACAATACTAGAAATAGTTTTTAGAGTTTCTTCTAGATATATATTTTATTTCAAATTAAGAAAATGATGATACTATAAGATTTTAAATGACAATATGATGATATGAAATTGCAACAAGTGTTAAGGAGGATGAACATATCAAATTGAGAACTTCTTAAGTAAAATAATATTGGGTTTGAAAGTTTGTTACAGTATGAGTATTTAGTATAGGGGAGTAGGTGGTTTTGAGAAGAGTCTTGAATTGATTTTCAGACAAGGTTAACTTGATATTTACTGTAATGAATTCCAGATTCTGGGGCCCTCATGTACAGAATTTTACATTGGTTAGTATGGACTCGGGTATGTCAAATAGTGATCTGTGTCTTGTGTCATGTTCATGGACCTATTAAAGTTGTTGAGGAGAATTCTGAGCGCAGGGTTGATATTAGCATGTAGAGTTTATGATGTAGAGTGGCCATGAATAGGTATGAATATTTTTATGGTGAGTAGTTTTAAGGTTCTGAATATAGGTGGAGTATGCTGTCTAGAGTGGAATTTGTTATCATCCTGACTGCAGCCTTTGCTTATACTCACCATTTAAAAAACATTCACACTTATTCTTGTGCCTACTACATACATAGAACTCTACATTCTAATACAAACCCTCCACTCAAAATTCTCCCCACCAACCTTAATAGGACCCATGACCATAACACTAGATACAGATCACTATGTACCCATGTCCATATCAACCTATGTAAAAATTCTATGTACATAATGGGCCCCAGAATCTGGAACTCATTACCAGGAAATGCTAAAATAACCTTGTCTGAAAATCAATTTAAGATTCTTCTCAAAAACCACCTACTCACCCTAAACTAAACACTCAAACTAAATTACTCTCAAAATGCTCAGTGTTATTTTCCTTAAGATAATTTAAATTTTAACTATCATGTTACCATCCTACTAAACACTTGTTACAATGTCTATCATCATTTATTAATGAACAGTGTAATATCATCATATCATAATTTGAGCGATCTAACAATACAAACTCATAATACTCTAATATTATGTTCATAGTCTATGCCATTAGAATTTCGCTGCCCCTAATGCCATGGCATGCCAGGCTCCCTTGCACTTCAATTTATGATTGTAATGAAAACCTATGTACCTGAGCAATGAAATCAAATTGTATTGTACAGTGGTACCTCGGTTTACGATGGTCCCCAAATCGCCCTTTTATGTAAGTTTATTTTTAAATGCTTTTGTAAGGTATTTTGGGGTCTAAAAGGACTAGTCTATTTTACATTATTCCTTATGGGGATAAATTTGTTTGGTAATGGCACTTGAACAGCATTCTGGAACGAAAATATCGTAAACCGGGTACCACTGCATTTGAAATTTACCACAAATTGTTAAATTATGTGACTTATTTTGTATTCTTGTATTGAATCAACTACCTCATTGTATTGTGATTATTTTATATTTCTTGTATTAGAAGCAACTACCAATTAAGAATTATTTGCTTATTTTTTTTAAATACAGTGTCCCTGTTTCTTCTCCAAACTCGAACATTTATGTAAGTGTATTTTCGTAAGTGCTTTTGCAAGTGTTTTTTGGGGTCTGAAATAGACTAACCTCGTGACATTATTTTTAAGGAAGTAAATTATTCGGAAAGGCACTTGAGACATTCTGGACAATTTTCGGCGAAACCGGGGACCCTGTATTCTCTTAAAATAGTTTTTTTAATTATTTAGCTTATTGCCTTTTATAAATTCTTAAGCTTCAACCAGTGCAATAATGAAACCAACTAATTGTCCAAACAACAATACTAGTCATAGTAAATTCCACAATTCAAGCCAGTTCAATTAGTAAATCATCAACATTGTACAAATATCCTATATCTCTGTGAGCAATTACAAAATTATAATAATCCAATAGTTAGTAAGAACTAATCTAGTACCAATTATTAAGTTTAGCATAATCCATTGTTCTCAAGTCTAGTTATAGAATCACACTAAACTTATGATTACAGGCATTGATCCTGACATCACCTATTATTAAATGACTTAATGATTCCAACAACAACTGTAACTATTACACAGCAGATCAAACAAAGACATTCCAGAGCCAACAATAATATAATATTCAAACAATGTTAGATCTTTTAGCAAACATTATGATGACCCCACAACACAACTCCAATCTCTACAGACCAATACAGTGGACCCTCGGGTTTAAATAAACTAATCCGGTCCAGGAGCTATTACTTAATCTGAATCTTTCGAAACTGAAACATTATTTCCCATAAAAATAATGTAAATACAATTAATTGTTTCCCCAAAAAAAAAACACTCAAAAAAAAAAAAAAATAACATTTATTACCTTTATTGAAGAGTTGGGGCATCTGGAAGGTAGAGTTGCTGACAGGGCAGGGTGTTAATGGTTGGAAGGAAATCCCCTTCAAAAGGACTTCAGGTAACAAGTCCCTCCCCTGGGGTTACTTTCCCCCTTTGGGCTTTTAATGCCATAGGCCAGCTTGAGAGTCACTAGACCCTGCCTGGTGAAGTACTGTCCAGTCCTCTGTTTCTGGCGACTCTTCAACACTTTTCAGTTCAACATGGCTCTGTCACTGAAGTGGTTACGAAGGCCCCATTTAGCTTGCTCAGGATGGTATCTTTCAACAAAGTCTCAACTCATTCCACTTTGTACAATCTCCTTAAGCACTGAAGAAGGCACCTCCTTATTTTTTCTCTCTCCTCCCCTGTGGGAAGCAATAACCCCAGCGGGTCTGTTGCTGTTCCAGATGAAGCTTTGCAGCCTTCAGTTGTAGCTCTACCCTGTGCTCCTCCATACAACTCTTCCACATCCTCCCAACTCACCCCCCAACCCCAGGCTGTTCCCCACCACAATATCTTCCACAACATGTTCCACAACAGGCACAGGGTCGTCAGGGTCAGGGTCAGCCTCAAATCCTTCAAAATCCCTCTCTTGGACACAATCCGCCACAGTGGTCTCCAAGCAGAGTTCAGAGTCCTGGTCACTTCCCCAAGCCTTACCTATAAGGCCTTGTGCGATATTGAGGTGTTCTTTTCAGAAATCTCTTATGGTCAATTCAGAGTTATTTCATTTAAAGC